>JAUDYJ010000004.1:125812936-126117936 GCA_030761175.1 Masticophis lateralis
AGGAGGAGGAGGAGGAGGAGGAGGAGGGGGGGGGGGGGGGGAGGAGGTTGAAGAAATTGTTTTCAGAACCAAGAACTGTCTAATGTTCTCTACAAAAAAAATTCAAACATTCAGAAAACTTATGTTTGCACAACAATATGAATTTTCCATCTAAAACAATTCTGTCCATTCTATCGCTTCAAATGCCAGTTATCTTCTTTGGCGACCTCTATATGCTGGCCTGGGAACCAACAAGACCAAGGTAAGAACTAAATTCAAATTTACCCAGCAAGTGAATGCACATGAACATTTGTGCACTTGTTTCCCATGAGTGACATCAGACAATATATATCAGAAGGACACAGTTCAATGAAGATTCTTAATTGATTAGAGCGCTCGCAGCTGTAGAAATTGGAAGAATCAATTAAATGCCGAAGATGACTATTGGCAAGCGTTAAACTCTTTCAGACTGAAGCTGAAAGGAAGAATACAAAACGAAATTAAAGGGCACCCCCAACCCCTCGCTAAATAGAAAGGGTATCCATGCATTTTAGCCTTGTCTGTTTTCCTGGCTTCTCCTAAACATTTCAGGATTCTTATTCTCAGCAGTAATTAAGTACATCATTAAATCGTGATGGCATTTAATATTGCCATCGTACACCAAGAGATTGAAAATGAAGGCAACGACCTGAATTGTTAAAGAGTTTCCGATGTTTCATTTTTTAAGCTGAAGGCCTCAACATCTCGGTCTCCCAGGGACTTCTGATGGAAACAATAACTGCCACCTTCTCCTTCTGTGTTGGAGATAAAGACAGCCAACTCAAAAGCTCTCACATCCCATATGGTTGAGCCACAACTTTAGGAGTTGTGATTGCAACCAGGGGTGAAATTTAGCAGGTTCTGACGGGTTCTGGAGAAACGGTAGCAAAAATTTTGAGCAGTTCGGAAAACCAGCAAATACCACCTCTGGCTGGCCCCAGAGTGGGGAGGGAATGGAGATTTTGCAGTATCCTTCCCCTGCCACACCCACAAGCCATGCCCACAGAACCGGTAGTAAAAAAAATTGGATTTCACCACTGATTCCAACCATGACCTGGATCATTGATGATCTCCACAGACAACCCAATGGAGCCTGAATATAGCCCACGGAACTATTTCTTGGCTCCTGTTCCTGTTTCTAAACACCTTTGACATTTTGGTAATGGTTTGCCAAGCCATTTCTTGAGAGCTACAGATGATAAGACAATATTGTTTTCCCGGAAGAAATGTATCCCAAATATTGATTTTCCTCCAACCGCATTGGCTTAACACTGAAGGACTTTTCTACATGACCTTCCAAATCCTAAGGAAGAACAAAACAACAGGAATACCTATATTTGGCTCAATTATTCCAATGTTTTATTAGCACCATTTGTCTGTCTGTCTGTCTGTCTGTTAGTCTCTCTCTCTCTCTCTCTCTCTCTCTCTCTCTCTCTCTCTGTCTCTCTCTCTGTCTCTCTCTCTCTCTCTCTCTCTCTCTCTCTATCTCTCTCATCCATTTATCTCTCTATCTATCATCTATCTAGCTATCTACTGTGTCTATCATCTCTCTCACACACATGCATCTATCTATAATGTATTTCTATCATCTCTCTCTCTGTCTTTAGCTCTGTCTATCTCTCTCTTCTATCTCCACCTATCTCTATCTTTCTTTCATCCATCCATCTATCTGTCTGTCTATCCATCCATCCATCCATCCATCCATCCATCCATCCATCCATCCATCCATCCTCCCTCTGTCATATCTCTCTATATCATCTCTCTCTCTCTATCATCTATCTATCATCTATTTATCTCATCTATCTATCATCTATCTATCTATCTATCTATCTATCTATCTATCTATCATCCATCCATCCTCTATCTATCATATCTCTCTATATCACATCACATCATATCATATCATATCATCATATCTATCTATCTATCTATCTATCTATCTATCTATCTATCTATCTATCTATGTATCTATCTATCTATTGCCTATCTATTTCTTTATCTCTCTCTCTATCATGTCTCTCTCTCTCTCTCTCTTTCTATTTTTCCATCTATCTCATTGGGATTTGGGTAGCATAAACAATAAACAAGCAAAGCTCCAGTTCTGAATAACCTCTAAAATATCTTCAAAAATCCTAAAGCTTCAAAGGCTATCTCGTTCCCATAATTCTGTCTCTCTGCTTCTTAGATCTCAGTGCCTTTTTCTTTCTTCCTTCCTTTACTTTTTCTCACTCTAATCAGAAGGTGGCCAGAGGTTTGTCTCCTTCCCTTGATATATGTACCGTATATTGCTACTACCTTGTTTTAAGTAATAATCAGTTACTCAGTGTAACTCCCAAACTGATTTGCATGATGTCCCTATGAATTTCATAAATGGTTGTCAGGTATTTTGGATCCAGTAGAGGTCCAGAGGAAATTACTTGACAAGCTGTTGAGAGACTGAGGGATACATAAACTAATCTCACTGGACAGTAAAAAGCAGCAGAGGATATTTTACATTTTAATTCTTTAAAAAATAGTCTTTGTACCCTATTGTTTAAAGAAAAATATAGTTAGGGTACAGCTATAGTTACTATATATTTATATAGCTCCATAATTCCAGATACAATTGGTAGATAAGGTCACAAACTCTTCATAGAAATGAATTAAATTTCACTGACTCACCTACTTAATTAAGGCAACATTGCAATTACCCTGTGGCATACCAAAAAGTTTACATAGTAAAAAGGTAAAGGTTCCTCTATAGACTATATGTGCTAGTCGTTCCCAACTCTAGGGGGCGGTGCTCATCTCTGTTTCAAAGCCGAAGAGCCAGCGCTGTCCGAAGAAAGGATGCTGTGAGAAGGAAGGACTCACTGGAGAAGAGCCTAATGCTGGGAATGATGGAGGTCAAAAGAAGAAAGGGACGACAGAGAACGATGTGGCTGGATGGAGTCGCTAAAGCAGTTGACATGAGCTTAAACAGACTCCGGGGGATGGTAGAGGACTGGAAGGCCTGGAGGAATGTTGTCGACTTCACGACTAACAACAACAACAGGATGGTCACCTTTTCCCAATTGAAACTATGGTTAAATCTAACTATAGGTTGTGGATTTTTTTAAAAAAAAATCATGTCTTCTCACTGCAAGTTGGCATTTGTGGATGCTTAATAAGCAATCAGGATGTTTTCTGATTGTTTATTTGTTCCCTATGACTATCAATAAGTGTTGTACCATATGATTCTTGATGAACATATCTTTTCTTTTATGGACACTGAGAGCTTATGGACCAAGGCAAATTCCTTCTGTGTCCAATCACACTTGGTCAATAAAAAATTCTATTCTGTTCTACTCTACTCTACTCTACTCTACTCTACTCTACTCTACTCTACTCTACTCTACTCTACTCTACTCTACTCTACTCTACTCTACTCTATTCTATTCTATTCTATTCTATTCTATTCTATTCTATTCTATTCTATTCTATTCATTCTGCCAGAGCGGATGACATATTTGAGTGCCCTGCTTTTAGGAAATCTCTTTCATTTTAGGAGTTTAGTTTAGATACCCCATCGTTTCCATACATGGGTTTGTCGGCGTGGGTAGAGTTGTGATTGTTGTTGTTGGTGATGATAATGACAGAGAAGGTGTGAGTGTATATCCCAGTTCTATTCCTTCAGAAATACAGGAAAGATGTGCTATTCAATATATAAAAGAAATAAAAAGGAACCTCTTCAATTACCTTTCATTTCGTTTTCAATCTTTAACTTAGCTGGATGGCTGAAACGGCAGCTTGTGTAATGAAACCCAGCACAGTTTCTCTCTCTGCCCCCAACCAGCCACAATAAAAGTTGCACTTATTTATTTATTTATTGCACTGTCCTACTGTTCCAGTTCTTTCTTTTTTTAAAAAAAAAATTTCCTCCAACAGGAAATGATGCCGGGTTCAATAACACTTTCCGTGTGAGTGCCAAGCGGGAGTGTCTTTACAGATTTATTACCTATTTGCTACATTCCCTGGAGGAAAAGGAATCAGACAAAAAAGGGGTAACCAAATAAGACAGAGAGCAGAACAACAATGGAACATTAAAAAAAATAGAGGGAGGGAGGGAGGGAGGGAGGGAGAGAGAGAGAGAGAGAGACCAATCAGGGGCTGGAAGGAGGATGGGAAAGCAATTTTTGCAAAATGAATTCAGACTAAATATAAGGAGATGCTGAGGGTTTTATGTTGCCATTAGTTTTATTTTCATATTGCATTTTAAAAGGATTTGTGTGTGTGTGTGTGAATACACAAGATTTACATAGAAACTGCTCAGGGAACTGTTATTACTAAGTGGGATATCAATATTAAGAGTATTTAAATGGATAAATGAATAAAGCCCGCTTTAACCATTCAATTGGTTTACTTTATTGGTTTACTTGCTGAGATAAAACAAGATATTCTGTTCTTGTGTTGGTGATGAGGCATGGACATATCATCAGAAGTGTTTCTCATCGCCTGTTGTTAGTTTGTTCTCTTATTTTAGCCTTTCTTCTCCTGATTGACATTTGTGAGACTTCCTACTTAGTTTTCCAAGATCAGACATGTTGGGTAGTGCTAGTATGCCAGCAGTTTGATTCAGACCGACTCAAGGTTGACTCACCCTTCCATCCTTCCAAAGTCAGTAAAATAAGGACTCAGATTGTTGAGGGCAAGATACTCACTCTATAAATTGCTTTAGAGAGGGATGTAAAGCACTATGAAGCGGTATATTGTTCTTCTCCTTCCTTCCTTCCTTCCTTCCTTCTTCCTTCCTTCCTTCCTTCCTCCCTCCCTCCCTCACTCACTCACTCACTCACTCACTCATTCACTCCTCACTCCCTCAGTCACTCACTCCCTCAGTCACTCACTCACTCCCTTCCATGATGCACAGTGGTTAGTATACAGTATTGCAAGTTAATTCTGCCCAATGCCAGCAGTTTGATCCTGACCATCTCAAGGGTGATTCAGACTTCTATCCTTCCAAGGTCGGTAAAACGAGGACCCAGATTGTTGAGGGCAAGTTGCTGTCTCTGTAAACTGCTTAGAGAGGGATATAAAGCACTATGAAGTGGTATATAAGTCTTAGTGCTATTGCTATCATTATCTACTTGGCCAAAGTCTGTCTCAACTTGAGTGTCTTCATGGACAATCCATGGAGCTATTTCAGTCGCGATATAGAAATTATTTACTATTATTTTTTTCTGAAGATGGTTCTTCCATCTGAATATTCCTGAGATTTTCTGGAGGTAGTTTTCACCAGGTTTGGTTTCACTTTGATTTTTATTTTGAGACCAAGCAAGGAATTTCTGCAAACATACCAGGGGGGTTTCAAACCGACTTATTTTTTATTATTATTAGTCATATTTCTATGATACCCACTCTCCGAGGACTCTGAGCAGCTTACACCAAAGACAGTATACTAAATAGCATGTTGCCCCCAACAATCTGGGTCCTCAATTTACCCACCTGGGAAGGATGGAAGGCTGAATCAACCTTGAACCGGTGAGATTTGATCCGCTGATCTGCTGAACTAGCAGTCAGTTGAAGTAGCTGCAGTACAGCACTCTAACCACTGTGCCACCTCGGCTCATTTTATTTACTGTCCTAATAATCTTCATTAGCAATTAGTTTAGTTTAGTTTAGTTTTATTGAATTTATCTACCGCCCTTCTCCCCGAAGGGACTCAGGGTGGTGAACAGCCAAAAATTAAAACAACATACAATAAAAAAGTTAAGATACCTAAAAATAAATTAAATTAATCAGCCTCCCAATTTAAAACCCCAAGCTATACAAATTAAAAACTAACCCCTAAAACCTATTCAGGCCAGGCCTGAATTACAGTCATGGACCAGAGGCCAGAACAAATAAAAACACTCAGTAAATAAATAACAAATAAAATCTATGATAAAATCCAGTCTGTTAATTATACATAGTCTAACTATACTAAAATTACAATGCATAAACTGTGTGTCCTGTTGTCAGTTTAATACTAAAAGGGAAAGGAATACGCAGTGCAAAGGGTTTGCCACATTCGTTGTATAAAATAGCTATGGTGGATTAGGCATGTGTTTCAGTGGTGGGTTTCAAAATTTTTTACTACCGGTTCTGTGGATGTGGCTTGGTGGGCATGGCAGGGGAGGATACTGTAAAATCTCCATTCCCACCCCAATCCAGGGGAAGGTTACCACAAAATCCCCATTTCCTCCCAATCAGCTGGGACTCGGGAGGCAGAGAATAGATGAGGGCGGGGCCAGTCAGAATTTTTACTACCGGTTCTCCGAACTACTCAACATTTCCGCTACCGGTTCTCCAGAACTGGTCAGAACCTGCTAAAACCCTCCTCTGATGTGTTTCCAATGAATCATTAGGAGAATCACAGAATAACCAAGTTGGAAAGGACATTGGAGGACTTCTAGTCCAACTCCCTGCTTAAGCAGAGGCTCTATAGTATTCCAGACAAAGGGCTGTCCAGTCTCTTCTTAAAAACCTCCTGTGATGAAGCATCCACAATTTCTGAACACAAGCTGTTCCACTGATTAATTATCCTCACTGTTAGGAAGTTTCTCTTTAATTCCAGATTGTTTCTCTCCTTGATCAGTTTCCGTCCATTGTTTCTTGTCTTGCCTTCCGGTGCATAGGAAAATTAGTTGAGCCCCCTCTTCTTTGTGGCAGCCTCTCAAATACTGCTATCATGTCCCCCTAAGTCCTTCTTTTCTCTAGACTAGCCAAACCCAAATCCTGCAACCATTCTTCATATAGTTTAATCTCCAAGCCTTCAATCATCTTAGTTGCTCTTCTTTGCACTTTTTCCAAATTTTCAACATCTTTTTTTCCCCCAAAACTGGATTCAGTTCTGAGTTTTAAAATTAATTTAATTAATGAATCACAAAACTGGATTTAGTTTTGTAGTTAATTGTTCTCACAGTTAAGGAATTTCTCCTTAGTTCTAGGTTGGGTTGCTCTTTATGGATGTCACACTCATTACTTCTTGTCCTGCTCTCTGGTGCTTTGGAGACCCCCATGCACTGTTGACCATTAGTAAGTTACTCCATGTCTAAATGTCTAGTATGTGGGTGTCTCAGGGTCTTTGAAGTCTAATTCAGATCCTAGGAATAATTTATGGAAGATATGAACTGAAGCATGTGCAACAGGCATCAACTTGTTACCTTATCATAATCTGTCCACTTAAAAGGGGTTGGAAAAAATGTATTGAGAATCAGATCATTATTCCATTAACTGTGTATTGATTGGCAAGCCTTGGCGGCTTTGTTGATTACTAAAGTTTCCAGAAAGTAAACTCGAGTACTTCTGCATGCAAACTATCTTCTCTGATATCGGTTAAGGTTCCTGGTGACTTGGTGAAGAGGACTTTATGGAAATGACCAAGCTCATTAGCTCATAAACTGCATTATCAGTAGCAAATATTTTGGTTGCAAGGATGGGTTTTTTTTTTTAAGTTCCCAGGATAATCTGACCAGATAAAAATTGTGCCCTGGGCTAAAAATGTAGGACACAATATAGAATTAGAAGACAGGGAAAAATATCTGGAATAAAAAATATACAATAACTAAATCCATGGCCTATAAGGAAAACCAATACAAGATGTTTTATCGTTGGCCTTTAGCGCCAATGAGGCTGGCCAAGATGTGTCCAAATTTAAATTCAAAATGCTGGAAATGTAAACAGGGACAAAGTACCTTCTTTCGCTCATGGTGGTCATGCCCCAAAACGAAAAGATATTGGACAAAGATACAGAAATGGCTGCAGGACCAACTAAGTGTTAAAACCAGAATTATTTCTTCTGGGGATATTTATTGGTTCAATTTATTGGTTCAATTTATATGCCGCCCTTCTCTGGAGACTCAGGGCAGATTACAATGCATTAAGCAATTATTATATTTTGCCCTAAATTATATTTAGGGAAAAATATAATAAATAGATAAAATATTTGATGTTACATATATTAACGGTGGCAAGAATTGCTTTTGTGCAGTATTGAAAGAAAGATAGTATACTGCCAGAGGGGTTAGTTATTCAAAAAATATTTGATTGTGCGGAAATGGATAAAGTCACATTAAAATTAAAGGGAAAGGACGACTCAAAATATTATGCAATATGGGAGAAATGGTATGAATGGATAGATAGTAGAAATAAGAAATGAAAATGTACATAAAGAATATTTAGAAATAGAATGTATATAAAGTACTGAATATTGGTTCTAGTTGTATGAATAATGTCATAGATCTGTTAAATATATAATAGAGATATGTAAAGAGAAAAAATGCAATATTTTTTTTTTAAAAAAATGCTAATCCATATGGGGACAAATTAATCTTCAGAGAACAGCTTTATGAATATCAAAATTCAGGTGGCCTTCGCATCCATTCTTCTAGCTTGCGAACAATGAATGGGAAGGAAAACAAGAATGATAGAAAATGTATGAATTCCTGTACAAATGAAGTCGACAGGAGAGATTTGATCTCAGGGACTACGGTTTGAATCATCTGGATCATGGCTTGCTGTTAGAAGATGGGTAGCATCTTATCAGGAGTGTTTTCAGAGTTCTGATTTTACAATGTGGATGAGTGAATGACTGCTTCTCTCAAGGAAGCAGAGATTGTAAGGGGGAATATATAAGAGCAAGTTCCAGGAAGCAATTTCATTGAGTGAGTGAGGAGTTTGGATCATCATCCAGATCAGGGGTCTCCAAACCTGGCCAACTTTAAGCTTTGTAAGCATGACAAGCTGTGGAATTCTGGAAGTTGAAAACCACAAGTCTTAAAATTGCCAAGTTTGGGGAGCCGTGATCTGGATGATGCTTCAGAGTTTTGTTTGCAGTGGATATGTTACTTGGAACCCTGACACGGTGGTGGAGAACAAGCCTATCACGGGTAGGTTGAATTGTACACTAACCTCTCTGTGGTTTCTTCTCTCTGCAGGAGATCCTTTTCCTTTCCTCTAGGCAAAATCGCTTAAGTCACATAAGGAATTTTTCTCAGACTACTTATCCACCCTGAATCTCAAGCAACTTCTGGAATTTTCTGCTCACAATTTATTAATTGTAAAAAAGATGTGGAGACTCTAGAAAGGGTGCAGAGAAGAGCAACAAAGATGATTAGGGGACTGGAGGCTAAAACATATGAAGAACGGTTGCAGGAACTGGGTATGTCCAGTCTGATGAAAAGAAGGACTAGGGGAGACATAATAGCAGTGTTTCAATATCTCAAGGGCTGCCACAAAGAAGAGGCAGTCAAGCTATTCTTCAAAGCACCTGAGGGCAGGACAAGAAGCAATGGATGGAAACTAATCAAGGAGAGAAACAACCTAGAACTAAGGAAAAAATTCTTGACAGAACAATTAATCAGTGAAACAACTTGCCTCCAGATGTTGTGAATGCTCCAACACTGGAAGTTTTTAAGAAGAGGTTGGATAACCATTTGTCTGAAGTGTTGTAGGGTTTTCTGTCTAAGCAGGGGGTTGGACTAGAAGACCTCCAAGGTCCCTTCCAACTCTGTTATTCTATTCTATTCTATTCTATTCTATTCTATTCTATTCTATTCTATTCTATTCTATTCTATTCTATTCTATTCACAAAATAATTTGGAACTGTTTGCAATACAACACAAGAAAAGTCGAGTAGTCAGGATTCCTTCTAATCATTAGCATGGTGGTTGCAGGTTACAAAGATTGGGAAAAATGGTTTTGCCAAAGCATGTCAGTTCTTTAAATTGATTCCTTTTGGGGTTGAAGACAAATCCCTTTAGATCTCAGATAAACATTTGCATGCTGTGGAAGAATATGACGACGTTGCTGTAATGGGACCTATTAAACCACTCAGCAAAAAAATTGGGAAGAACTTTGGCTCATAAAGTTCACGGCCATTGTTGTCTATACACTAATGGAAAATAAACACTATTAAGCTTGAACTTTTAGTACAGGAAGGCAGTTTAATAGGACACCTTGTGAATAATAATGATTAGAATATAGCAATTAATGGACACAATTTATTCCAAAGGAAGCGGACTATAGAGATAAGTTGCGGAGATAAAAAGTGCAACGAAAGGGACAAGTTACTCAGAGTTCAACTAAATAAACTTAAGATACACTACAGGGTGTATCTAATTTAAAATAAGAGAGGAATAAACACAGGCTGTACTATTGTTTATGTCTACTACCGCCTGCCCTATGAAGAAGACAATGCACTCCCAAGCAAATTGCACCTCTTTCAAAGGCAGGACACATTTATATAGTTGTTTAATTACCTTAACACCTGTTCAGAGACAAAGTCTGCAAGTTTTATCTTCCAGGATATCAAGGAAGGCAGAAGTGGATCGGCTCTCCTTGAGTGGATACCAACCAATAGGGAAAACCTAAGTCAGAAAAAGGCAAGGATTGTAGGAATGCTGTAGTGGGAAATGAGCGTATCGTGCTTTAGCCCTCGATTTCAGAAGACCTAAAACTGTGTGTAATCAAATAGATCCTTGCTTATTCTTTTTTTTTAAAAAAAGTGGTTTTTGATAACTGCCTTCCTGTACTAAATACAGTAGTGGCCAAAATTGTGGAAACCTTTTGGGGAAAAGTGCATTTTTGAGGTTTGATGGTTAATAACACATATTTTTGGGGAGTTTCAAGATAATCCTATACCACTGCTGGAATGGCCTGGGAAGAGCCAATTGAAAATCTATGGAGCCGACTAAAGAAACTTGTTATTCAGAAGCGACCCAGCAATAAAACCCAGTTAATAGAAGCCATCATTCAATCTTGGTTTCACATTATAACAGCTGCAGAATTAAAAGACTTGGTTCACTCCATGGGAAGCCATTGTAAGGCCGTCATTCATGCTAAAGGTTACCCAACAAAGTATTAACTGACATGGGGATCATTTTTGTATATCTCTTTTTTTTTTCATGTTTCCCTTTTCTACTTTATACTGTAACTTCTATTCTAATAGAAAATCCTTTATAAAAGTTATTGCATTACTTTCTTGATTAAATTATCTTTCCATTGATATAAAATTTTATGGTACTACTAAAAAAAAATAAGTGGTGCTATTAGCTAGTTTTAGAAAATACACTTTTGCCAAAAGGTTTCCACAATTTTGGCCACTACTGAATATGGAGAAGTCTTCCTCTCATCTAAAATATGCCTTTAATCTCAAGAATAAATGATGAATAAGCCATTCCAACCTGGTTGTTCCTTAGCATTCTGGGTATCACTGCACGAAAGAGGAGGAAGAAGATAACTTCATTGGCATAAGATGATACCACCACAGCACAGGGTCATGAACAGGGGTGGGCTGCTGGGGGTTCATAGGGGTTTGGGAGAACCTCTAGCTAAGATTCTGTGCAGTTTGGAGAACCCCCAAATCCCACTCCTGGCTGGCTCCGCCCACCCTGCCCCTCCCAGGAATCCCCATATGGCCCATTTTGGATGCAGGTAAGTGCCAGGTGCGCATGGAGGCTTGGAGAGGATATAAAACAGGCCTATCAGAAGTTTGGGAAGGCCAGAAATGGGCCCATTTCTGGCCTCCAGAGGGCATCCAGAGTCTGGGGAGGGCATTTTTGCCCTCCAAGGGGCTCGAGGAAAGCCTCTGGAGCCCAGGGAGGGCACCCTCCCCCCCGGCCGTGGTGCAGGAGACCAACTAGGCCATGCCCACCATGGCCACACCCAGCTAGCAACCGGGCAGAGGATTCTTGCTAAAGTTTTTGAAGCCCACCAGTGGTGAGTTGCCCCCGGTTCACACAGGTTTTATAGAACCAGTAGTAAAACCGATGAGAGGCTCCGCCCACTGACCCGACATCATCAGAACGCTTCTGCACATGCGCGTGGCCCCGTTGCAAACCGGTAGTAAAGGTAAGTAGCACCCACCCCTGAAGCCCACCCCTGGTTATGAACCAAATGTGTCAACTCTTCTACAGCTCAGGGGATGGTGTGAAATGAGCACGCATGAAAACTTAAGCAAGTCAGCTTTTTAGGGAAGCTGGTTGCCTTCTGAACCGAAGAATTTGAATCAATTCAACCGTATCAGATTGTTATCCTGAAAAATTCCTAACCAGTTTCCTTAGCCCTCCTAATTGGCTCCTGTCCAGATTTCCTGACAGATTTCCCGCCCCCCAACCAGTGGTGGGTTCCACCCAGTTCAGCTGAGCCGGTAGCGGTGATGATATGATGTCACCGAACCGGTTCTCTTTGTCTGGAGCTAGGCCTTCGCGCCCCTTTGTTATTCTTCCCTTTTATTTCTTCTTTTCTAGCCTATTTAGCTGATAGGTGCGGCAGAGTAGATTGCTGCACCTCAGCTGGGCAGATTCCTAATGTGCTTGCACAGAGCAAGGAGAAAACCGGTAGTAAAGCCGGTTGGAACCCACCACTCCCCCCAAGACCTTCCGCACACAATCCATTCTTTGGGAAAATATGATTGGACTATCCCCAAACCGGTAGTGGAAAATACAAATTAAGTGTGTTGATTTGTAACTAGTTTGGAAGCTATGCAGCAGCGTTGTCCTGTCTGAGATTGGCACACACAAAACTGAGCAAGTGTTATGGATTGCGCACCTGAAGAACTTCTGAAAAAAATGAAGCTAAAACGCCTGCATTGATTTCAGAAGAAAATTTAGTTCAAGCATGACTATCTTCAATAATTAGCAGTAATAGCAAGGGGAATACAATTACAGGAAGAGCAAATTGCTTTTTATTTAAATGCTCTCAATTTTTTTCAATACATCCCACTGTGTAAGTCCCTCTTTAAATTAGAGGGAGCGTGTATAATCTCAGCTCCTCCACTGAGGTTTACCGAAATATATGTGTTCTTTAGATGCTTACTTCTGTGTTTGGAGGATTAAACTGCTGTAAGAACTTTGTAACGACAGATATCAATGGTAATTTGGTTAATTGTGTTCCAGCTTTCTTTTTTTATTATTATTTGCTTATATTTTAAAGTTTGCCATACATGTGTCTCCTTTCTCTGTGGAAGAGAGGGAGGACAGAGCCACCGGCTCAGAGGAAGATCTTCCTGGAATCTAAGGCAACCAGTTCAAGGAAACATTAAAAAAAACAAAACAAAACATAGAGTTCTTGGGGAAATATATCTGTTTCCTTTCTTCTCTTGGGCAAAGAGATTTTCCTTTGAATTTTAGCAAGAGTCAGAGGCCCAAGGAACAAAAGAAGCTGTATTTGATAGAGTTGTGCAATAGTTCAATTTGGAAAGAGCAAAAGTGTTTGGAGAGCATGAGGTCATACGCACAACTCTTGTTGGCAACTCCTTAAAGATGACAGTAATGTTACTTCCCTCTGTAGCTCCATCACAAGAAAGTACATTTGGTTTGAGAAGTTGGAGGTAGGTGCTATTTGTACCTCCATAGTTGCCCTTGCTCTTTAAATCTGAAGAGCTTGTACAGCTCAAGTGTAAAGGTAAAGGTTCCCCTCACACATACGTGCTAGTCGTTCCTGACTCTAGGGGGCGGTGCTCATCTCCGTTTCAACGCCGAAGAGCCAGCGCTATCCGAAGACGTCTCCATGGTCATGTGGCCGGCATGATTAAATGTCAAAAGTGCATAGAACGCTGTTCCCTTCCCACCAAAGGTGGTCCCTATTTTTCTACTTGCATTTTTTATGTGCTTTCGAACTGCTAGGTTGGCAGAAGCTGGGACAAGTAACAGGAGCTCCCCCCATTACCTGGCACTAGGGATTCAAACCGCTGAACTGCCGACCTTTCGATTGACAAGCTCAGCATCTTAGCCACTGAGCCACCATGTCCCTAAACTCAAGTGTACAGGGGTAGATTTGAACATGAATCTATGAACACGATCCCATTTGCCCTTGGTACAAGATGATATAGCAGGGAACCGGGGTGGGCTGCCCACTGGAGAAGATGATTTCAGGATCTAAAATTGATTCCATATTTCAGACCTCAGGGTCTTTCTCCTATGCCTGGTTATCAGAACCTCAGTGGATCTGGTTTCTGGCTTTTGCTACAGAATGTCAGGTCAGTGAGTAATATAACTTTCTTCAACTATCATTTAATGGAGGAAGAGGCCAACCCGGAAAACTGAACTATTTTCCTTCCAGAATTTTGAGTGGTTAAGAAAGGAAGGATTGAAGGCAAACAAAGGCAGAAGAAGAATGTCATGGTTTCAAAAACTAAGGGACTAGTTTGGACAAAACTCAGCAGTGTTTTTTCATGTGGCTGTTGATAAAAATAGGATATGGCAGAAGGAGGAGGAGGAGGAGGAGGAGGAGGAGGAGGAGGAGGAGGAGGAGGAGGAGGAGGAAGAAGAAGAAGAAGAAGAGTAAAAGGGAGGAGGAGGAGGAGGAGGAGGAGGAGTAAAAAGGAGGAGGAGGAGGAGGAGGAGGAGGAGGAGGAGGAGGAGAAAGGAACCATGAATTCTAAACCTACCTTAGACAAGGAGTCAGCGGGGGGACAATGGCCAGTCCTGCTCTCTCAACCCTAGGAAAAAGAAGAAGGCAAGGACAAATGGCTTTTAAAAATGTTATTAGCATCAAGCTGATGTGTCCTCTCCTTTTTGTAGGCCTTCAATAGTTTCTTGGTTCACAGAAGATCTCCGGGTGATAAAGTGGTAGAAGGAACAAAGAAAGGCAAGGAAAGAATTTGGTGAAACACAAGGAGGAGCCTTTAATAAGGATGAGCTTCTGGCAATATGAGTAGCAAAGCATAATTATTTGTCTTAGCTGATTTTTGTTCTTTTATTCCTAGTTAAGACCTTTTGGTTTAATCTAAACAATTCCTTTCTTTTCTTCAGAGGTTATAGTTGCACATCTGTGGGGCTCACATCTGAACCACCAGTAGATGGCAGCAAAGAGAAGGCAACAAACAACCTTGTAGCCACATAATGGTCCTTCAAACCCATAAAACTATGATTTATTAGCTCTTCTAAAATATTTGCAGGCCATCACTGAATCCCCGCAAATCACTCTCCATCTGAGATTGTGTATTCAATATTTCTCTCTTGTCTTAAAAAATGCCCTCTTCTCAGTGTCTCTCTTCTTTTTCTTCTTCCGGTAGTGTAATTTTTCATTTCCTATTAAACTGGAGGTGCTGGAGCAGAAAGCAAATTTCACCTCTGCCTCACACACACACCCCTTTCCCTCCAAACTAATATTGCTGCTATTTCTAAGTATTTATGTATTGTCTCTCCGCACACTCGGTCTGGGGGGGTCAGGAAACACTTGGAGAAGTTGCCTCTAGCAAGGATGAGGAGGCAGAGGAGTGACCTGCTGTGAGAAGACAAATAGCAAGTAGCAAAATTCATTCATGCATGAACGTGCTGGGTTTTTTTTCCCCCCTTCTTCCCCTGTTTCTTTTTCCAGGTAATTTTAAAATGGTGCAGAAATAAATATGGAATTACCTGCTAGTGACGGGCAATAAGAATCAAGATCACATGTTATACTGCAGTTAAGCTAAACTGTTTGTTTGTAAACTTGTTTCTTGTGAAGATATTTCACTTCTCATCCAAGAAGCTTCTTCAGCTCTTGACAGGATAGCGGTCTGAAGAAGCTTCTTGGATGAGACGTGAACCGTCTTCAAAAGAAAGAAACAAGAAAATCCAGTTTCCTCCTGAAAAAGCACCATTGGGATAACCATGACCTGGATGACTGAGAATCTCTACAGTCTTTTAGCTATACAATTTGGGATGAACACCCTTGGAATGGTGTGGGAGGATTTCCAGAGGATTTCCAGAGGAAAAAATTGCAGACTTCAGGAACCAGGAGAATTACTCAGGTGACAGATAAATCTCCAAGTGCTTCAATGACCCTCTAAAAAGATGCAAATGACCAGCTGTCTGCAAGGAGTATAAATCCTGCCATTTCCTGCTATCCTGTCAGTGCTGAAGAGGCTTCTTGTATGAGTAGTTTTTTTTTTTTTTTTTTTAGATTTTATTCAATTTCTATACCGCCCTTCTCCCGAAGGACTCAGGGCGGTGCACAGCCAACAATAAAACAAGTCCAAATACAATTTTTTTTTTAAAAAAAAATTAAAAACATATTAAACCATTGGCTTAATTATTAAAAATAAACCCAATTAAAAATCATGACTAGGCCAGCCCCGCTTGTCAGAGTAATAGCATCTTGAGGGCACGGCGAAAGGTGCGTAGGTCAGGGATCATCCGTATCTCCGGGGGCAAATTGTTCCAGAGGGTAGGTGCCCCCACCGAGAAGGCTCTCCCTCTGGGGGCCACTAGTCAACACTGTTTGACCGACGGCACCCTGAGGAGTCCCTCTCTGTGGGAGCGTATTGGCCGATGGGAGGCTATCGGCAGGAGAAGGCGGTCTCGTAAGTACCTGGGTCCTAAGCCATGGAGTGCTTTAAAGATGGTCACCACCACCTTGAATCGCACCCAGAAGACCACCAAACATCTTCACCAAGTGAAACGTCTTCAGAGAAAAAACAAGAAAATCCAGCTACTTCCTGAAAAAAGCACCTTTAGGACAACAATAACCTGGATAACGGAGAAACTCTACAGAATGTTATCTTTCAATCTCATCCCCTTTGGACTATCAAAGTAGGGTAGAAGGGATCCATGGAAGGAAATTCAAGGACATGGAGGTGATGAAGATCAGGAGAGGAGACCCACCAGCACAAGTGGGAATGAAGAAGTCATTAAAAGCAGGCCACAAGCATTCTCGAATCTGATCAGAATTCCTCAAGTCTGCAAGGAGTATAAATCCTTCCATTCCCCATCATCCAGTCAGAGCTGAAGAAGCTTCTTGGATGAGAAGTGAAACGTCTTCAAAAGAAAAAAAAGGAAGAAAGTCCAGTTGCCTCCTGAAAAAAGCACCTTTGGGACAACCATGCCTTGAATGACTGAGAATCTCTATAGATTTTTGCAATTAAAGCAATTAACTAGTTTATTGCTCATGTCCATACACAAGAATCTGGTCAACTGACGATCGGCACTAAATTGGCACTAAGTAATAGTTAATGGAATTCAAGAGGGGTTGGACTTGGACAGCTGGTGGGAATGTAATGATTCTAAGGTGATGACTCACTTAACCCCACCTCCAACTCTGCCTGCTCTTCTCTTACAATGTGGAAGGAGTGTTAAGAAAGGTCAGGATGGCAATGTACATAATGATCATGGTTGGGGAAGGAAAGCAATGACTTATAACTGCCAGCAAAAATGAGGGAAATGATTAATGAAGAGTTTGTAATGAGTAAAGAATCAATAAACATGTTATGTTCCAGTTAAACTGATTTATTTTTCGAGTCTATTCACAAGAATCTAGTCAACTAACGATCAGCATTAAATTGGCGCTGGAAAAGAGTCAATGGAATTAGAGAGGCATTGGATTTAGACCACTTCTGGGAATGGAATGACTTCAGGCTGATTACTCTCTTGATTCTGACTCCAGACTTCACCTGTCCTTCTGAATGAAAATAGAATAGAATAAAATAACAGAGTTGGAAGGGATCTTGGAGGTCTTCTAGTCCAACCCCCTGCTTAGACAGGAAACCCTACACCACTTCAGACAAATGGTTACCCAACATCTTCTTAAAAACTCCCAGTGTTGGAGCATTCACAACTTCTGGAGACAAGTTCCACTGATTAATTGTTCTCACTGACAGGAAATTTCTCCTTAGTTCTAGGTTGCTTCTCTCCTTGATGAGTTTCCACCCATTGCTTCTTGTCCTGCCCTCAGGTGCTTTAAAGAATAGCTGGACTCCCTCTTCTTTATGGCAACCCCTGAGATATTGGAAGACTGCTATCATGTCTCCCCTAGTCCTCCTTTTCATTAAACTAGACCTCCCCAATTCCAGCAACTGTTCTTCATATGCTTTAGCCTCCAGTCCCCTAACCATGAAGAGCCTGAGTGGCGTAGGAGGCTAATGCCTCCTACTAAGGCAGCATTTAACATCCAGCTGCCTGCAATTACACCAGTTCGAAACTCACCAGGCTCAAGGTCGACTCAGCTTTCCGTCCTTTCTATGGTGGGTAAATTGAGGACCCAGTTTGTGGGGGCAATAAGCTGACTTTTGCTTAACGCATTTATAAGCCGCCTGAGTCTCTGGAGAAGGATGGCATATAAATCAAATTTTTTAAAAAATCGTCTTTGTTGCTCTTCTCTGCACTCTTTCTAGAGTCTCCACATCTTTTTTACATCGTGGCAACCAAAACTGGATGCAGTATTCCAAGTGTGGCCTTACCAAGGCATTATAAAGTGGTATTAACACGTCACATGATCTTGATTCTATCCCTCTGTTTATGCAGCCTAGAACTGTGTTAGATTTTTTTGGCAGCTGCTGCAATAGTTCTCTTACAGTTAGTGCTGCAACCATACACACTTGATTCCTGGTTTGATATGCCAGTGCCCTTTTGATTCTTATGACTCACACTATCCTGTAAACTTACTGGGAAGATGCCAAGGGCAAGAAGGCCAATCGAATCTCAGATGGGAGATGGTAGACAGCTCATTTGGTCTAGTTACTCAACTAGAGTGGGGCCATCTGACTTCTAGCCAAGCCTTAGGTTTCACTAAATTACTAGGTTCTCAGTGATTCTGGGCCACTCGCTTCCTCTCAGGCTTAAGTAGGAAGCTCCTAGCAAACCACTTCTGAAAACATTCGGGAAACTACATGGATAGAGAGGCCTTGGATAACTTAGAAACTTAGAATAACTTTATTGTCACTTGAAATGTACACTAATTGGCAGACTTTAAAATTATATTCTGTTGCATACAGTTCTCAAAGGGTTACCACCTCCAATGTATACTACACAAACATGACTAAATATAAACAAACAAACAAACAAACCCACATACCCACATATATTATATGACACAGAGAAACACAACCATCTAGTTCAGATGTATACATGTACATGGCGAGAAAAACAAATCTTGTGAGTTTTCCAGACGGATGGCATATAGGTAACAAAGCTGTTACAGAATCTGGTAGTCCTGCTACAAATACTTTGAAACCTCCTCCCAGAGGGGAGGAACAAAAACAGACCATAAAGTAGGTGTGTGGGGTTTCTAACAATGCTTCAAGCTCTAAGCATATAGCATTTATAAGCTGTATCCTGAACAATGGCAAGTGAGCTTCCTATACTGTTCTCGGCTGTCCTCACCACTCTCCGTATGGACTTTCTATCTGAGGCACTGCTGCCATCAAACCAAACAGAGATGTATTTTTTTAAAACACTCTCAATCATGCTTCTGTAAAAAGTGTCCAGGACAGAAGGAGAAAGATGGGTGTCCATGCAGGAAATGCAGATGCTGGATTACAGGCTTCACTAAGGATGACGTGTGGAGAGACCAATTTAATGGAAACCATCAAGCCATTAACTTCAGCACAAATAAATTAAAAACAAGTCCTATGATGATTCCTTACCTTTAGGAATCTGTTAGCATTTCTTCCAATGTCCTTCACCCAAGTCTTTGCTAAGGGTTAGGAAGAAACAGGGGAGGTATTCACTTACTTTCCCTACCGGTTCGCAAATGTGAGCACACATGTCCATGCATACGACCAGACTTCCACACGTGCACTTTGCTGGCGTGCGTGCCTTCCATGCATATGCCCAGCATCAAAAATGTGCCTAAATAGGATGGCATAGAGCTGGAGTAGGTGGGCAGGGCCAGTTACCACTACCGGTTCAGGCGAATCGGTCTGAACTGGCTGAATATCACCTCTGAGAATAGACCCCTTGCTTCATCCCACTTGCCACTTCTTTCTTTACCTTTTATTGATTTTTATCATGATTCGTTTGATCGTTGTCAGCCACCCAGAACCACCGAGATTTTTTTTTACTAGACATGAAATGCATCAGTCTTATATTGGGATCACAGGAGCATTCTGCCTTAATGGGAAGGAAATGTGAGTCAACTAAAGTCAACTTGGACTTCAACATCTTTTTTCAACTCTAACGTTCACTTTGGACCAAATCCACAAGCATTGGTCTATTATAGGGGTCAACAATCTGCAGCTCTGGAGCCGCATGTGGCTCTTATTTATTTATTTATTTATTATTGGGATTTATATGCCGCCATTCTCCCTGAGGACTCAGGGCAGCTTACATACAACAGTCATAAATACAAATCACAGTAAAACCGAATTAAAATGAATTAAAATCCCCATTAAAATCATTCTAAAAAGAAAACTATACAACCCCACAATCAAAATATTGTTGGAACAGTCACGTCTTTAATCCACGGCAAAAGGAGAGGAGGTCGGAGGCCGTCCTGAGGTCGGTGGGCAGACTATTCCAGAAGGTCGGGGCTCCAACAGAGAAAGCCCTCCCCCTGGGGGCCACCAGCTGACATTGTTTGGCTGACGGCACCCGGAGGAGGCCAACTCTGTGGGAGCGCACCGGACGATGGGAGAAAGGCAAGAGATGATCTTGTAAGTACCTCGGGCCTAAGCCATTCTTTCACCCCTCTGCTGCAGCGACCTGTCACTCAAAATATATGTCACAACCATCAATGTGCAACACCTGCTGGCACACGATTTATTGAGCTTTTCAACCCCCAGTAGGCCAACCATGGATAAATCCATGAAAAGAAAAGTTTCAAAAGGAAACAGAACGTTAATTCAACTACATATGCTAGTTTTGTGGCCACTCAAGAAATAGTCGGGCACGGGAAGGGTTTTGTGGCTCCCGGTGTTTTCTTTTCTGTGGGAAACAGGTCTAAATGGCTCTTTGAGTGTTTAAGGTTTCAGACCTCTGGTCTATTGAGAACTTCAGTGAAGCTGAGTTGTGTTTGTGTTGCAAGAATACTCCTCAGAAGTATTGAATATGATTTAAAGCAAGCATGGATATGACTCATATGATTTAAAGCAAGCATGGATATGACTCACATCCAAATTGTTCATTGCCAACCTGAAATTCTCGCTGAAGATTTCTATTAAAGTCAGTTGACTTTAATAGAAAACATGCCACAGTGACTGCAGATTTCACTCATTTCTTAAATCCAGTGCAAACAGGGATTATTGTTATTACGTTATTCCTTCTCAATGAATGCCCAGTTCATAGCTCTAGGGGATGAACTAGGAGAACATATCTATGGAAAGGCTAAATGCAAAAATCAGCAGCTTAAATCAAAGTAATCTGTCACAGTCTGTAGTGAGGATTAAATCAGGTATAATATGGTGGATTCAGACAGCACTGTATCCTTCCCTTCCCCTAACCATCATATAGGATATCAAGTCATAGCTATAGGTTGCTTCTGTTATTCCGATTTCGATATTCAGACAGATTCAGACAGATTAACAGAGTTAGAAGGAATCTTGTAGGTCATCTAGTCCAACCCCCTCCCCACCCCACCCAAGCAGGACACCCTACACCATTTCTGACAAATGGCAGTCCAGTCTCTTCTTGAAAGGCTCCATTGATGAAGCTCCCACAGCTTCTGAAGGGAACTTTTGTTCCATTGGTTGATTGTTCTCCCTGTCAGAAAGTTCCTTCTCATTTCTAGGTTGAATCTCCTTGTTCAATTTCCATCCATTATTCCTTATCTGGCCTTCGGGTGCTTGGGAGAACAGCTTGACTCCTTCCTCTCTGTGGCAGCCTCTGAAATATTGGAAGATGCTACCATGTCTCCCCTGGTCCTTCTCTTCACTAGACTAGCCGTGCCCAGTTTCTGTAACTTTATCTGTTGTATCTGTTAAATTTTGCATGGATACTTTTTATTACTTTTGATTTAATTCCTCTTGGAAAAGCAGTTGTCCTTAGGGTTGTAACTGGAGTAGGCAAAGCCTACTCCAGTTACAACCTATTGGATCTTCCAATGAATATCCAGTAGGTTGGATACGGATGAAATGGTGGAGATTCTCCACCATTTACCTTGCTTTGAATCTCATTGAGCAAGAAAAATCAATAAAGAAGAAATGTGGTGAGTAATGTTGATATTTACAGGGATGTGTTCTTATTTGCAGTGATAATGTCTTGTTCTTTTTTTATTCTCCATATTGGTTTCAAAAGTACTTAATTCCAGTCAGACATGTGTCAATAACCCAGCTAAGAGTTGAGTCGCAGGCTGACAAATTCCATATTTATTCAGGGCTATTTCAAATTGAAGACCAAAATAAACTTTTGAATTTATAGTTAGACACTTCTTATTCTTTGGACAGAAAAATATTGTCTCCATAGCCATTAGGAACTTAATTTTGGCCAGTATAAATGTATAACATTTCCCCACCATGCTCTGGTTATAACGAGTATTTCACTCTTCTAGGCCAAAATCATTGGGACAGATCTGTCTTGTTTAAAGTGTCTGCACTTAAAAATGGGGAAAATGTAGAGGAAAGCTATCTTGATAAATCAGTAAACAATAGGTATTGATAAACTGTGAGTGATTTTGGTAGTCCATGATATACCAAAGATCGCATAACATTTTTTTAAAAGAACCCAGTTTTATTAGGCCAAGAATTTCTACTCATACCAAATTAAATTCTCTCTCTCTCTCTCTCTCTCTCTCTCTCTCTCTCTCTCTCTCTCTCTCTCTCTCTCCCCCTCCCTCCCTCCCTCCCTCATCTCTCATTCTTATCTCTCTCTGCATGTCTCTCTCTGCGTGTCTCTCTTATCTCTCTCTCATCTCTCTCTTAACTCTGCGTGTCTCTCTTATCTCTCTCTATCTCTATCTTTCTTATCTCTCCCTCATCTCTTCCTCTTATCTCACTCTGTCTTATCTCCCTTATCTTTCTCCCTCATCTCTCTCTCTCTTATCTCTCTCATCTCTTTCTCATCTCTCTCTGTGTGTCTCTTACCTCTATCTCTCTTATCCCTCATCTCTCTATATGTGTTTGTCTTATCTCTCTCTTATCTCTATCTCTTTCTTATCTCTCTCTCTCTCTTATCTCTCTCTCATCTCTCTTTAACTCTCTCTGTGTGTCTCTCTTATCTCTATCTCTATCTCTATCTTTCTTATCTCTCCCTCATCTCTCCCTCTTATCTCTCTGTGTGTCTGTCTTATCTCCCTCATCTTTCTCTCTCATCTCTCCCTCTTATCTCTCTCTCATATCTCTCTCTTATCTCTCTGTGTCTGTCTGTCTATCTTATCTCTCTCATTTCTCTCTGTGTGTCTGCCTTATCTTTTTCTCTTATCTCTCTTATTTCTCCCTCATCTCTCTCTCTTATCTCTCTCTCTTATCTCTCTCTCCGTGTCAGTCTTATCTCTCTCTCTTATCTCTCTCTCCCCCAGTTTTTTAGATGCTAATAAACTAGGAATTAATTCATTGCTCCATTTCAATCACGGAGGCAACAATAGAGTTGAACTAAACTGAACTACATTCAGATATAATGGATTTAGATTCAGCTTTGCCATTCTTAAAGAAGATCCACTGAAATTCTCAAGCTTAATTTAATCAGGATCAACCTTCATTGATTCAATCGTAACACCGAGATTTTACCAACATTGCTTTGAACTTGGCACACGACCAGCATATTTGCTGGGTTAGGGCCTGTTTGTTTGTTTATTTCTAAGAATCAAATTGCCAGTTTGCTTTTAGATTAAATATAGTATTAAGTAATTGTGCAGATTAAAAAAAATCAATCATGGTGTCATTTAATCAGAAAACCCCAGCTGTGTCATAGTTATGCCTAGAATTTCATTCTCATTTAACGTAAGTTCCATGCAATTATGGGCTATAATTAATTTGATTTTGTTCCATTCACCCCTCTCCAAAACCCAGTTCCAGGTTTGTTTCTGAAACAGTGTCACAATTATTTTCCTTTTATTGTCCTCTCTGGAACCTGATGTAAACTGTAATGCAACCATATCCCGCTAGGCTTTTTTTCCCCCCCCTATTCTGGCAAGCCTTTTTTTTTAACCTAATTGTGCCTTTTGTAATTCTCTTTGGCTGCCTCTGTATCGCTGATGCAACTCTTTGCTTTTCCACCAGCCCTAAAGACTTGCCAGGTTAAAGATTAATGAATAGATGTCACCCAGAGGTTTTGAAAAAGGTTACAAATAATTACAAGCGGGATCTTTTACACAGCGACAGAGAATGTAAATTTTGGGAAATGGGATGAGCAAGAAAGAAAACTTGTGGGAATCAAATCAGCCACTTACTGGAGCAAGAATTAGCACAAAAGGATGCATGAAAAGGAAACATACCTCTTTTTCCAGTGATGACTGCAACTAAAAAAAAAAAAAAAATAGAATATGGAAGAAGACAGATCAAGTAATCTGTAATCTTATCAATTTCTAGTTTTAGTTGTCCCCATTTCTGCTAGATACAGTGTATCTCACCAGATCTGTTGCTTCATAGCTATTAATTGATGAATGATGATGATTATCAGAATCAGAATAGAGCATGTAGAAGGGATGTGATGGCTCAATGACTAAGATGCTGAGCTTGTCAATCGGAAGGTCAGCAGTTCAGCAGTTCGAATCCCTAGTGTCGCATGATGGGGTGAGCTCCCGTTACTTGTCCCAGCTTCAGCCAACCTAGCAGTTCGAAAGCACATAAAAAATGCAAGTAGAAAAATAGGGACCACCTTTGGTGGGAAGGTAACAGCATTCCATGCGCCTTTGGCATTGAGTCATACCAGCCACATTACCATGATGTCTTCGGACAGCGCTGGCTCTTCGGCTTTGAAACTGAGATGAGCACTGCACCCTAGAGTTGGGAACGATTAGCACATATGTGTAGGGGAACCTTTACCTTTAAGGAGCATGTGACCAAACAGTCTCCATTTCTGATGGTAGTTGTTACTGCAATCAATTAACCCCATTAAGAACCATATTGATTGGACTCATACAGTTTAAGGGGAACGTTATAAGCATCCTGGGTAATTTTCTGGAACAACATCTTGTCCACAAACTACACGTCTAGGGAACCTTGGACATTTCAGGTTATTTGTGACTGAGGCTTCACAGAAAATTCAATTCATCTGTAGCCAATTTTTATGAATCTGTAACTTGTCATTTCTAGAAGTGTTTTGTTTTTGTGGGGAAAGTACAGCGTGGCAGCTGTGAAAAAGGCAACCTAGAGACAATTCTGCCCAGCACATGAACAGAAAATGAGAGAGATGTGTGCCATATGATTACCTATCTGTTTGTTATCAAGTTGACATGTTACAAGGTTGGGTAGGGAGGGGGGCGGGAAAGAAGAAAGCCATTAAAAACAAGAGTATGCCTATTATTGCATTGAATTGGAAAATCTTATGGAAAGATCACACTGCCCTCCCAACACACTGAAACGGCTTCTCCATCCTTGGATGGCTATGCCAAAGTAAAATAGCAATTTATACACTTACGCTGAAAATGCTCCTTGCAATCTGACTGCAATTGCTCAGTGACAGTTAGCCATTACCTGGGTTGGCATACTGTGCAACGAGCATAGCATTGATGCTATGCTATTGAACTTCGTCTCTCCTAGGTGATGTATGCTATTATTTCACTTTGAATACTGTGTCCAGCTCTGGGCTCTCCCCCTTAAAGAAGGCTTCGGAAAATGGAAACAGGTTCAGCAAAGGCAATGAAGGTTGTCCGAAACTGAGATTTGTGGGCAGAAATGGAAAAAACTGGCTACTGAGAAAAGATACCGAGAGATGACACTTTTTTTTAAAAAAAAAAAATTGATTTATATGCCGCCCTTTTCTGGAGACTCAGGGCGTCTTAGAATGCATTAAGGAATAGCCTTCATACTTTTGTATATTTATACAAAGTCAGCCTATTGCCTCCACAAACTCGGTCCTCAAATTACCTACCTTAGAAAGGATGGGAGGCTGAGTCAACCTTGAGCCTGGTGAGATTCGAACTTACAATAATTGCAGACATCTGGTGTTAATCAGAATGCTTTTAGTCTGCTGAGCTATCCAGGCTCCTCTTCAAAGACCTAAAAGTAGGCACATAGAGGGTCCAAAAATGTTCTTTCTGTTCCAGAAAGACACAGAATGATGGCTATAAATTTCAAGAAGACACCTCCCAACCGAATATTAGAAATTAAATCAACCAAGTATCTCACACTGTGTACAGGAATATCTGCATAGAATAACAGAGTTGGAAGCAGTGATGGATTGCCCCCAGTTCGGACCAGTAGTAAAGGTAAGTAGAACCCACCCCTGGTTGGAAGGGACCTTGGAGGTCTTCTAGTCCAACCCCCTGCTTAGGCAGGAAACCCTACGCCACTACAGACAAATGGTTATTTAATCTCTTCTTCAAAACTTCCAGTGTTGGAACATTTACAACTTCTGGAGGCAAGTTGTTTCACTAATTAATTGTCCTAATTGTCAGGAAATTTCTCCTGAGTTCTAAGTTGCTTCTCTCCTTGATGAGTTTCCACCCATTGTTTCTTTACCTACTCTCAGGTGCTTTGAATAATAGTTTGACTCTCTCTTCTTTGGGGCAGCCCCTGAGATATTGGAACACAGCTATCATGTCACCCCTAGTTCTTCTTTTCATCAAACCAGATATACCCAATTCCAGAAACTGTTTTCCATATGTTTTAGCCTCCAGTCCCCTAATACTCTTTGTTGCTGTTCTCTGCACTCTTTCAAGAGTCTCCACATCTTTTTTATATCGTGGCGACTAAAACTGGATGCAGTATTCCAAGTGTGGCCTTACCAAGGCATTATAAAGTGGTATTAACCCTTCACATGATCTTGATTCTATCCCTCTGTTTATGCAGTCTTAAACTGTGTTGGCTTTTTTGGCAGCTGCAGCACGTAGCTGGCTTATATTTAAATGGTTTTCCACTAGGACTCCGAGATCCCTCTCACAGTTACTACTATTGAGCAAGGTACCACATGTACTGTACCTGTGTATTTGACTTTTCTTGCCTAAATGTAGAACCTTACTTTTAGTGATTGGCAACTTACTTACTGATTGGTGTAGACTATTCCAAGTTCAAATGAAGATTCTACAGAAAGTCATAGAGAAGTTAAGAGGGTTAAGAGGGACCTGTGGGACTTCAAGATGGACATTCAGATACTGGCCAACCAACCAAAGATTGTGATTGTAGACAAGGAGACAGTAGTTTTGATATAAGTAGCAGTGCCAAGTGACAGCCTTTCTGGGTGGTTTATAAATGTCAGTCTATTGCCCCCAACAATCTGTGTCCTCATTTTACTGACCTCAGAAGGATGAAAGGCTGAGTGAATTTTGAGCCCATCAGGATTGAATTCCAGACTGTGGGCAAAGTTTGCCTGCAATACTGCATACTAACCACTGTGCCACTATAGCTCCTGTATTATTTTCAAGTTCAATTTGTTAAAAACTTGTTCTCTCTTGCGTTTGCCAGATTGAGTCCCTAGGGCTTCTCATAGTTTAGGACAGGGGTCTGCAACCTTAAACACTCAAAGGGCCATTTGGACCCATTTCCCACAGGAAAGAAAACACCAGGAACCACAAAACCTGGATGGGCATGGCCAACTCGACGTCACTCATTTCCACCAGTCACATGACCCCCCCCTAGCCACGCCTACCCAGCCGGTCATTAGGGCAGAGAACCGATTGTTAAAAAACACCGGGAACCACAAAATTATCTCTCTCCCTCCCTCCCTCCCCTCCTCTCTCTGTATCTCTCTATGTCTCCCTCTCTCTCTCTCCCTCTCTCTGTATCTCTCTGTCTCTGCCCTGGCCACTTCTCCATCCTCTGCCATTGCTCTTACCTTCTCAGGCCAGGTGAGGAGTGACTGGGAGGGCGAGGGGTGGGGCCAGCCAGTGGTGGGATCACCTGACAGGGAGACACAGCAGAGGGCCCAAAGAGCCCCATGTGGCTCTGGAGTCACAGGTTGCTGACATCCAGTTTAGGATCTCAACATGTTTAAACCTGGCCCTGGGTACAGTGGTGGGATTCAGCCAGTTCGCACCAATTCAGGAGATCCGGTTGTTAACTTTCTAAGCAGTTTGGAGAATCGGTTGTTGGAAGAAATCTTATTTTGCTTTTTTCCACTTTACAGGACTAATCCTGTAAGGAAGGCAGGAAGGGGAACATTCTGGTGGTGTTTCTAACCTAATCTTTATTGCCCTGTTTACAGAAACTGCCTCTCTGGTTAACCCTTATTACATTGTAACAGTTAAGGCGAAGCACCCATTGATCTGAGTGACATTGAGTTGGCCACGCCCACACGGTCACATGACCACCAAGCCATGTGTATGCAGCTGGTATTAGGGCAGAGAACTTGTTGTTAAATTATTTGAATCCCACCACTGCCTGGGTGTCTATCTTAAAAGACCTAAAGTTTTGCCGAACTCAACATAAAATATAAGTCAGAGAGAGGTCAAGTAAGAAGATGCTACAGAATCTTAAAGCCAAGTTCTCTTTTCTTTGTAAGTACAATTTAGTGCACAGACAAGATCCAGAAAATTATAAGTAGGAACTATAGCAAAATTCACTTATACTTCTTATGCATATACCTTTCTTTCACCTTCCTAATACAGAAACTCTTGGATGGCACTCCAGTTTGAATAGGCAATTAACACGGGCGGGGAAAATACATGATTGAAACATCAAGAATGTCAAAACAGCAAGAAATCTTAATTTATTCAGAAGAAGAGAAGAAGCACATTGAGTCTTAAAATATCTCCCAAGATCATAAAATCAAAGTATTGTTTGCTTTAGGAGCTTGCCACAAAGATATCAGACATCAGTGAAGGGGAAAAAAAAAATAATCCTCTCTATATTTCCCTTAATTGAATCATGATCCAACCAGGTTCACATGACTATGAATATAAATTAGAGTAGAGAAATCTCCCCAGTGCAATTACGTTAGCCATATGTACAAGCTGGTATTTCTATATTACTCATAGGGAGGTTTTATTTCAGATTTTAGTGCAGTACCTTTGAATGTAAGCTTTCCATTTTAGAGCCTCTGTATGAACCAAGAGCAGTTATATGTCAAAAGTAGTACTTTTCTAAATCTTTCAAGTAAGTGAAGGTTAGATTATTTAAAAGAAATGACTCTGTTTGTCAGGAATAAAGAAGAAGAGAATGGGTAGAATCAAGGAGAGAACCAATATATCCTTGGAATTTATACAGGTGCTTCCAAGAAACAGACTGAAATGCAAGGCATTTATTCATTCATTCATTCATTCATTCATTCATTCATTCATTCATTCATTGGATTTATATGCTGCCCTTCTCCCGAAGGTCTCAGGGCGGCTCACAACAATAAGAAACAGAAAATACAAAAGTTAAAGCGACTATTTTTCCACATAGTCACTTAGGATTGGTCCAAATAGATGTTGTTGTCAAACACAGGAAACCAGGAGCCAAGATGGGTCAAAGTGAACTTAGATTTCTGAGCTTAGATCTTTTATCGACACAAAGGAACTCAAAACTGATGATACACTTCTCCCCTCCCTCTCAGGATCAAACTAGCCATCGTCTACAGTCATTTAGCTAAACCGATTATATTTCTCAGTGCAGTTAAAAATAATGCATCCAGCTTTGGTTGTCACGATGTAAAAAAAGATGTGGAAACTCTAGAAAGAGTGCAGAGAAGAGCAACCAAGAGGATTAGGGGACTGGAGACTAAAACATATAAAGAACAATTGATGGAACTGGGTCTGTCTAGTTTAATGAAAAGAAGGACTAGGGGAGACATGATAGCAGTGTTCCAGTATCTCAGGGGCTGCCCCAAAGAAGGGGGGGGTCAAGCTATTCTCCAAAGCACCAGAAGGCAGGACAAGAAGCAATGGATGGAAACTAATCAAGGAGAGAAGCAACCTAGAACTAAGGACAGATTTCCTGACAGTGAGAACAATTAATCAGTGGAACAAGTTGCCTCCAGAAGTTGTGAATGCTCCAACACTGGAAGTTTTTAAGAAGAGATTGGAAAGCCATTTGTCTGAAGTGGTGTAGGGTTTCTTATCTAAACAGGCAGTCAGATTAGAAGACCTCCAAGGTCCCTTCCAACTCTGTTATTCTATTATTATTCTAATGTAGGAAAAAGAATTGGAAAATGCATACAGACAATGTTTAACTTACCTAAATGCAAAATAAGGCTTAAGGTTTGTAAACCACCCAGAGTCATGGAGGGTGAGTGAGTGGCCATATAGCAATAGCAATAGCACTTAGACTTATATCCCGCTTCACAGTGCTTTACAGCCCCCTCTAAGCAGATTACAGAGTCAGCATACTGCCCCCAACAATCTGGGTCCTCATTTTACCCACTTTGGAAGGATGAAAGGCTGAATCGACCTTGACTGACTGAGGATCGAACTCCTGGCAGTCGGCAGAATTAGCCTGCAATACTGTATTTTAACTACTGCACAGGAAGGAGGGAGGGAGGGAGGGAGGGAGGGAGGGAGGGAAGAACAGGAAAAGGAAGAACAATAGCAATAGCACTTAGACTTATATACCACTCCACAGTCCTTTATAGTGCTCTCTGAGCAGTTTACAGGGTCAGCATATTACCCCCAACAATCTGGGTCCTCACCTTGGAAGGATGGAAAGCTGCATCAACCCTCAGCCAGTCACGATTGAGGGAATCGAACTCATGGCAAGGTGAGCAGAGTTAGCCTGCAATACTGCATTCTGACCATTGCTCTTATGGATGATATAAATCTTCTAAATAAATAAAATAAAATAAAAATTATAAGTATATTTTTGCCCAACCTATTTCCATGACTTGGAGCCCTGCAGGTGCCTGTGACCGCCGCCACCAGTTCGCTTGAATCTGTACGAACCGGCTGAATACCACCTCTGTAACTGGTTCAGAATTGGAAAGAGATTGTGGCAGCCTATTTATTTCATAGATGTATATTTCATAAGAAATAGAAATTTGAATGCAAATCACCGGGACAGGACAAGATCGCCACTTTGACAACTAACAATAAGGAAGATTTAAGGAAGAGCTTTTCGAAAGCAAGAGAAGAGATAGCAAAAGCCAATCTAGCGCTCTTATATTGAAAAAAAAAGAAAGGGATTTTTAAAAACCAAGCATACATCAATAGGCAAAACCAGCCCTATGAAAATAGAGGATAATTTGAAATGATAACAGTTTTTATCTTCCAAGGCTCAGAAATTCACAGGGACTGTAACTGTGGCCGCAAGATAAAAGGATGTGTCTACCATGAAGGAAAAAGAGTGTAATAGATCTAGAGAAAAAATATTAAAATGCAGGGCCTTCACACTGACAAAGGCAAGAGCCCTTGGAAAAGGAGCCAAATGCTTAGAAAAGAATGAAAGACTTCTGGAAAAAAAAATGCCCTAAAGAAGAGAAAGTCTCCAGAAACTAGAAATCAAAGAACAACTTTCTGGTAGACAGTCTTGGTCATATCATTGAACCATGGTGGCGCAGTGGTTAGAGTGCAGTACTGCAGGCTACTTCTGCTGCCTGCCGGCTGCCTGCAATTTGGCAATTCAAATCTTCAGGTTGACTCAGCCTTCCATCTTTCTGGGGTGGGTTAAATGAGGACTGTTGTGGTCCACCAGCAGCCTGCGGAGTTGGCAGCGGATTCGGACAGTTTCAGTTTCAGTTTCAGTTTTATTGCATTTATATACCGCCCTTCTCCCGGATGGGACTCAGGGCGGTTTACAGCCATATTAAAACAATCAGATATAAAAATTAAAACTAATAAAATACTTAAACTCTTTGGCCGTAAAATTAAAACCCCTGCTAAAAACCCTATTAAAATTTAACGCAAATTTAAGTCAGACCGGCTTGGTGAAACAGTAGAGTCTTCAGGGCTCGTTGGAAGGCACGGAGATCAGGAATCTTTCTTATATCTGGGGGTAATTCATTCCATAGGTCTGGAGCTCCCACAGAGAATTCTCTCCCCCTGGGGGCCACCCACCGGCATTGTCTGGCCGATGGCACCCTGAGGAGACCCTCTCTGTGAGAGCGTATTGGGTGGTGGGAGATATTCATTGGCAGAAAGCGATCCTGTAAATATCCCAGTCCTAAGCCATGGAGTGCTTTGAAGATGGTGACTAGCACCTTGAAACACACCCAGAAGACCACTGGGAGCCAGTGCAGCTTGCGCAAGAGGGGAGTTACCCGGGAGCAATGAGTCGCTCCCATAATCACTCGCACGGCCGCATTCTGGACCAGCTGAAGTCCAGAGGACAGTGAGGAGGACAGTGAGGAGGCTGGGGAGAAACATGGTCCAGTCCTGGAGTCTGGGGAAGGCTGAGATGAGGGCTCTGCATCGGAGGCAGAGATGGGGCCAAGGCCATCTGGGAGTGATGAATGGACTCCGGAGCCCCCAGAGTCAGACAGCACAGAGGCAGAGGAACAGGAGCTGCCAGAAGGCAAGAGCAGCTAAAACAAAAGGGACGATTCGGGAGTAAGGCCAGGAGATGATTGGCCCCTCTCATAAGGCTTAAAAGAGAAACAAAGGCACTTGTGCCTTTTGCAGAAAAGCAACATTGTTAACTCTGTTTCCAGTCAGCATCTCTTGTTTCTTTCTGAACTTCATGGGGCTTTGCTAAGGAAGGCCTTTGACAGCGTGTCAAAGAAGATAAGACTTCTTCCAAAGGACTTGTTTTGCAGCTAATGAATGTAATTCTCAGCTGTTACAATAAAATAGGTTTGCTTGGGACTAATTGTGTCTTGTAATTATTCAGTAAGCCCAGGTCACAACAAGGACCCAGATCCATTCTCTGCCTCCCAAGTCCCAGCTGATCGGGAGCGAATGGGGATTTTACAGTATCTTTTCCCTGCCACACTCAGCAAGCCATGCCCATGCCACGCCCACCAAGCCACACTCACAGAACTGGTAGTAAAATTTTTTGAAACCCAGCACTGGTCCAACCCCAAGCAGGAGACCCTACACCCATGATGGCGAACCTATGGCATGCATGCCACAGGTGGCACATGGAGCCATATCTGTGAGCATATGAGTGTTGCCCTAGCTTAGCTCCAGCGCATATGCATGTGCCAGCCAGCTGATTTTCGGGCCTTCTGGGCTCACCGGAAGTCAGGAAACAGGCCGTTTCCGGCTTCTTAAGGGCCTCCAGAGGGGTGAGGAAGGCCATTTTTTCCCTCCTCAGGCTCTACAAAAGCCTCTGGAGCCTGGGGAGGGCAAAAAACAGGCCTACTGGGCCCACCAGGCAATCACGTTCCAAAAGCGGGAGTAGCACAGGGAGGGGTCATGCGTGCATGCACAGGGTGCAGGGCGCATTGAATTATGGATGTGCACATGTGTGCACATGACCCCCCTGTGCTCCCCACACTTTTGGCACACGATGGCAAAAAGGTTAGCCATCACTGCCCTACACCATTTCTGATAAATGCAGTCCAGTCTCTTCTTGAAAGCCTCCAGTGATGAAGCTCCCACAACTTCCGAAGGCAACTTCTGTTCCATTGGTTGATGGCTCTCCCTGTCAGAAAATTTCTCCTTATTTCCAGGTTGAATCTCTCTCCTTGATCAGTTTCCATCCATTGTTCCTTGTCTGGCTTTCGGATACCTTGGAAAATAGCTTAACCCCTTTTAGGTTGTTTTTTTTAGTTTTTAACTTTTTTAGTTGATGTGTGCACTGGGAAGGAGGGGAGGGAGGACTCTACGTACTCTGTCCAAGGTCATGTGATCGGGACAGAAGAAGTTCTAAGCCATTGGCATGTCAACCATAGAAGTTCATTATTTCTGTCTCACCCATTTTCAAATTCAGTCTTCTATTTGCTGGCTTCTCCCCTCCTGAACCAATGTGGTTGTGTTCTCTTGTGTTTGCGGAAGTTTATCCTTCTGATGGATAAAAACAGGCATCCTAACTCTGTACGTCATTTCTTTCCAAACATTCCTTGAATTGAAGGAGGTTAATTCACTTGGACGTTTATCTGTTTATCTTACCCAAGAAGTTCTTCTGTTTTGACTGTATGGTGGGGAATGGAAGGATGTATATTCCTTGCAATCATCTGGTCATTAGTACTCTCTCTGGGAGTCATTGAGGCCACTTGGAGGTTTATCTGTGCCCTCAGGGTCACCCGAATAGTGCAAATGAGTGAGGAGCCTTCTTGGAACTGCTGAAAGGACTGTGTCGCTGGCCTCCAAGTGGCCACAACAATTCTCAGAAAGAGTGCTAACAACCAGATGACTGCATGCATGGATTATAAATCCTTCCATTCTCCACCATTCAGTCAGAGCTGAAGAAACTTCTTGGATGAGAAGCAAAATGTCTTCAAGGAAAAACCAAGAAAGTCCAGTTGCCTTTTGAAAGAGCATCTTTGGGACAATCAGGCAGGGGGTTAGGTAACATTCCTCTGTTGGAAAATGAGGAAGTTCTCCCCCCAGCTCTCTCTCTCTCTCTCTCTCTCTCTCTCTCTCTCTCTCTCTCTCTCTCTCTCTCTCTCTCTCTCTCTCGTAAATTAATAAATAAATATATAAATGTTCTTCTGATTCAAGAAGGATCATTATTTTTCTTAGAGAGCCAATTTACCTAACAGAGCAATGAACGAAGCGTTTAGCTTCTCCGTCTCCAGTAAATCAAAGATATTAAATTTGCAAGATGCTAGTCTTAATTCACAGTATTAATATAATAGTTCTCTCTTTGATAAAGGATTATTGGACCCTGCAATTTCCTCATTCCAATTTGTTTCTTGTATCATTGATTGTCTTCATTAATGTCAGGGCATCCGCAATAAACACAGCCTCATAGAAATGAATTTAAACTCTTTGGGTGGGGAATGGGCATTGGAAAGGGAAGGTGGACCTCACATGAAATTATTTGTATTTATACTCCAATCAGTTTCTTCTTTTATACCGAACCTAAACTGAGAACACTTGAAAAAACTACATGCCATCTTTCTCAGACCAGCTACGTAGAAAATACTGTTCAGGAAAAAGGAATAAGGCCCTCGCACATATGTGCTAGTTGTTCCCGACTCTAGGGGGTGGTGCTCATCTCTATTTCAAAGCCAAAGAGCCAGCGCTGTCCAAAGACCTCTCGGTGGTCATGTGGTCAGCATGGCTAAATGCCAAAGGCTCACGGAACGCTGTTACCTTCCCACCAAAGGTGGTCCCTATTTTTCTACTTGCATTTTTTACCTGCTTTCAAACTGCTAGGTTGGCAGAAGCTGGGAGAAGGAACGGGAGCTCACCCTGTTACGTGGCACTAGGGATTCGAACCACAGAACTGCCAACCTTTCGATCGACAAGCTCAGTGTCTTAGCCACTGAGCCACCGTGTCCCTTGAAAAATGAATAGTTAACCCCTAAATGGTTTCTTCATTCTTAATTGGTCTCAATTAGTATTCTAGAGAAGCACAGAAAAAGTCACCTACAAACACAGTTTTTTCTTAGAATAATATCATTTCAGAGCCCAGAGACAGAACTTGGCCAATCTAAATAGGACTCCATTTTTCTTTGGTTAGAGATCCCTGATTTGATCAATTTAGTCAAGTGGTTAAGGCAGCAGGCTATAAACCAGGAGACAATGAATTCTAGTCCCACCTCAGGCATGAAATTGGCTGGGTGACTTTGAGCCAATTAGCAGGAGACTGTGATTCTAGTCCCACCTTAGGCATGAAAGATGTCTGACTGAACTTTGGACCAATCACCAGGTGACTGTGAGTTCTAGTTCCACCTTAGCCAGGAAAGCCAGTTGAGTGACTTTGAGCCAATTTGGAGGAGACTATGATTCTAGTCCTTCATTAGGCATGAAAGCCAGCTGAATGTCGTTGAGCCACTCTCTCTCTCTCGCCCTCCCTCCCTCCCTCCCAGTCCAGCTCACCTCACAACAATAAAGATATGCTGTATACAAATAAATAAATAATTGGAAGACACAACATCATAGGCTCAACTGGCACACTGGAAAAAAAACACACCCAGGATGAAGGCAATGGCAAATCATTTCCTTATTGCTTCCATAGTCATATCCCTGGAGTCACGAGGCATTAGGCTCAAATGAAACTTAGCATTTTTAATTAGCATGCCAACTAGAACATTATTTCTGGGGAGCAGAACTCAAGAGGAGTTCATTCCAGGACCGTTATGGTCATAGCATGAGCTATTTGTGAAAGGTGGGACAGGAAAGTGGACTATTTTCTATCAACGTGTTTCTTGTGAATAATCCAAGTGCTACAAAGGCACCAAAAAAGTTTGTATTTGGCTGAAAGTAGTTACACTCCGACTGCAGCTCTTGTCAAGGAGGTTGAGAAAAGGGAGGCCGGCTGCAAGTTATGTCTCATTTCCCCTCTATACTTAAAACTATTGAGCACCTGAATAAGATGTTTGTAAAATTTAAAATATTCATATTGTTCGGTCCACACAGGGATAGAAAACTGATTTTCAAAATCTCGGTAAAAGTACTGTCTCATTTTTACTGGTAGAAAAACAGCACTGCAAATTAAGAAGACGTTTGCAGTACTCCTTCCTGCTTTTATCGTTTTTATAATTTAATTGCCTCCAATTGATGGGTCAAGAGATAATCAAAGAAGATAATACAACTTCAATAGATGCTGGACAAGACAGACTATTGACTGGAGATTCAAACATATGAAGAATGGTTAAAGGAACTGGCCATGGTCAAGTGAAGAGAAGGACCAGGGGAGACATGATAGCACCCTTCCAATATTTGAGGGGCTGCCACAGAAAGGAAGGGGTCTCACTATTTCCCAAGGCACCCAAAGGCCAGGAATAATGGATGGAAACTGATCAAGGAGAGATTCAACCTAGAAAGAAGGAAAATTTTTCTGACAGTGAGAGCAATCAACCCATGGAACGGAAGTTGCCTTCAGAAGTTGTGGGAGCTTCATCACTGGAGGCTTTCAAGAAGAGACTGGACTGCCATCTGTCAGAAATGATGTATGGTCTCCTGTGTTAGGATATGGTGTGAGTCTAACGGGTTGTCCAGGCAATATATGTGTTCTGTGTCTTTAACATGAATATGTATTATATGACTTTAAGTTTTACTGCTGTATCATTGCAATGCTGAGTCATGCTGTAATTAGATAATCACTAGTTGTAAACGTATTTAAGAAGGGAACTGTAATGTAGCCAGTTGATGATATGCTACCATTGTGTGTGGAGTTGCTACCATTGTGCTATCATCGTGGATGGATCTGCTACCATCGTGGTTTGTTACCAGAGTGAACTTGTTATTCTAACCAACTACTGTTTGTATGGTAAGTAGATTTTTGTATCACTGGACTGATTTAACTGGCAAAGACTTGGATTGTTTAAAGACTATGAGATTGTTTTTTCACTATAAAGTAAACTTTTGATAAACCAGTTTGCATGTATCTTATTCATTGCTCTCAGCAACGTTTTCTCTGTGCTCTATACTCTGCTGGTTGGTAATATAACAATATCCTTAACATCCTGCTTGGGCAGAGGATTGACTAGATGACCTCCAAGGTCCCTTCCAACTCTGTTAATCTGTACTCTCTATTTGAAGGTGATTTCAGTACATCTTACTCTGCTTAAACTATACCTCTACTTTTGCTCATCCACCAATACACAATGAAATATAGCTGTACAGGTAACATAGTTGATATATCCTAGGGCGAGAATAGTCTGGGTTTTTTTTCTCCTGTAAATCTCACTTATCTTTTCCAGGGACGGAAAGCACAGACAATAGTAGTAATTTTCTTAACAGAAAGTTATCCTGGCGGTCTTTCAAACTCAGAGGAGTTCAAGACAACTTGTTTACCTGGTACGAAAACATAGGATAGGATCCAAAGTAATTATTGCAGTATAGATTATTTTAGCACCCTTTTATTCAGTGTGCCAAATACAGGTCAAAAGCATCTAATGAGATGGTTTTCTATTTTCAGAACCAGTATCTGCAAAATATTATGTATGCAAGATGAAGTAATGCCCGGACATAGAGTTTTCTCCTGAAAGTGATTTGTTTTGGCCAATCAATGTTCTCAACAGCAGATAATTAGGACAACTTCCAAAAATGAATAAATAGCAGAATACATTGCGGTTGTTACAGACTTGAGCTAAAAGATCCATCCAGACATACCGTGGCATATAGTTTGGGAAATGAATGTGTGCCAAACACTGGATCATTAGCTGTAATATCTGTAGGCTGTAGAATTTGCCAAGGACACAATTAGGGTCTTTTCATTTTTCAAGTTGCTGTTTCCATATTTGAACGTTCTTGCTATAGTTTCACCATCTTTCCAAGTGATTTCCTGAATTGTTTTGACTCAAATGGTTTGATTCCCACCCACCCATCCTGAAAAAAAGTTTGGTCTGCCCTAAAAGCATGTAGATAAAAGAATATGCAGATCAGAACTAACAGAGGAGCCTGGATAGCTCAACAGACTAAAAGCCTGTTATTAACATTCAGCTGTCTGCAATTATTGCAAGTTCAAATCTCCCCAGGCTCAAGGTTGACTCAGCCTTCCATCCTTTCTAAAGTAGGTAAATTGAGGAGCCAGTTTGTGGGAGCAATAAGCTGACTTTGGGTAAAATATACAAAAGGATGAAGGCTATTGCTTAACGCATTGTAAGCTGCCCTGAGTCTCCGGAGAAGGGCGGCATATTAATCTAATTTAAAACAAAAAAAGAATAATAGATTTGGAAGGAAGTCTATTGGAGGTCTTTTATTCCTATCTCCTGCTCAAAAAGGAGATCCTATACCTGTGATGGTGAACCTATGGCATGCGTGCCATAGATGGCACACGTAGCCATATCGGTGGGCACGTGAGCTCAGGTCTGGTGTGCATGTGTGTGCCAGCCAGCTGATTTTTGGGCCTTCTGGGCCCACCGGAAGTAGGGAAACAGGCTGTTTCCTGCCTCTGGAGGGCCTCGGGGAGGTGGGGAAGGCCTGTTTTTCACTCTCCCCAGGCTACACAGCCTTTCTAGGAGCCTGGGGAGGGCAAAAACGGCCTTCCCCACCCCCGTAGAGGCCCTCTGGAGGTCCCACTGGAAGTTGGCAAATGGGCTGTTTGTTTCCAGCCTCTGGAGGGCCTCCAGAGGGGTGAAGAAGGCCGTTTTTGCCCTTCCCAGGCTCCTAGAAAGCCTCTGGAGCCTGGGGAGGGCAAAAAATGGTCCTACCGGGCCCACCGGACCATTGCATGCCAAGGAGGGGGGAGCGCGGGAGATCGCGTGCACATGAGTAGGGGCGGGGTGCATAGAATTATGGGTGCGGGCATGCATGCCCGTGACCCCCCTGTGCTCCTCTGCTTTTGGCACATGAGGGCAAAAAGATTAGCCATCACTGCCCCATACCATTTTCAGACAGATGGATGTCCAGTCTCTTCTTGAAAACCTCCAATGAGGAGCATCTACAACTTCTGAAGACAAGCCGTTCCACTGATTAATTGATCTAACTTCAAAAAATTTCTCCTTACTTCTAGGTTGGTTCTCCAATAGTTTCCATCCATTGTTTCTTCTCCTGCCTTCAGGTGCTTTGGAGAATAGCTTGGCTCCCTCTTCTTTGGGGCAGCCCCTGAGATATTGGAAGACTGCTATCATGTCTCCCCTCGTCTTTCTTTTCATTAAACTAGACATACCCTGTTCCTGCAACCGTTCCTTATATGTTTTAGTCTCCAGCCCCCTAAATCCTTCTTGTTGCTCTTCTCTGCACTCTTTCTAGAGTCTCCACATCTTGTTTACATCGTGGTGACCAAAACTGGACCCAATATTCCAAGTGTGATTTTACCAAGGCATTATAAAAGTGGTACTAACATCAGGTGATCTTGATTCTACCCTTCTGTTAGATCATTTTTTCTCTTTAGAATTTGAGTCCTAGGCCAAACTCTCTTTGAGTCATAAACATTCATATTTATCCTAGCCTTCAGGTTTGGAGGGACATTCAATTTAATTTTATTTCATACAAAATAATTTCTTACACATACACACACACACACACACACACACACACATACACACAAAGATGATGCACCAGGAACATGGCTGGAATAGAAACTAGAGTAAAGTATTAAAGTAAACTCTCAAAATATCTACCATAAACATCGGGAGCAAATGCTGGTGTTCTTCTCCTGATAAAATATTTCAGAAATGTTTAAAAGAATGTTAAAGAAGAACATTGATAAGATCAGCAAAATGCCTCAGCCATTTCTTTATCTTCTGCCTTTCACCAACACAAAGGGATCAAAGTAATGTCTCTTGACATTTGCCAAAATTAAATAACCTCAGAGACATATTAGAAATAATGTTGAAAGTCACATTACTTAATCATGTACTTTGCCCTATTTATGTATGAAGCAGAAGACTGAAGTTTCATAATTACATCAGATGGAGAACATGCAGACCAGGGAAATGAAAATTTCATATTTGCCTTATTTCCTGGAATTCTTTTTATTTTGCTAAAAGCTGGCCCACTTCTGCTCTTAGAGGTTGACAATCATCTGCAGCATTAAAATTGTGACTCCAGAGGGATAGGAAAGGGTATTGACAACACACAAGAGAACATATTTTGGAAAAAGGAGAGGATCTATGGGTCCCAAAATAGAATGTTTCAATGAATAACATTTGATGCTGTGTCCAAAAACAGATCTGTTGGTTGTTCCAAAGTTTCTTCTTTGAAAGCCAACAAGATCAGATCATAAACAGATTAACAGAATCAGAAGGGACCTTATAGATCACCTTGTCCACACACACCCTACTCAAGCAGGAGACCCTACACCATGTCTGACAGATGGCCGTCCAATCTCTTCTTGAACGTCTCAAGTGATGAAGCTCTCACAACTTCCAAAGGCAACTTCTGTTCCATCAATTGATTGTTCTCACTGCCAGAAAGTTCCCCCTCATTTCTAGGTTGAATCTCTCCTTGGTCAGTTTCCATCCATTATTCCTTGTTTGGCCTTCAGATGCTTTGGAAAATAGCTTGATCCCCTCCTCCCTGTGGCAACCCCTCAAATATTGGAAGGTTGCTATCTTGTCTCCCTTGGTCCTGCTCTTCACTAAACTAGCCATGCCCAGTTCCTGCAACCATTCATCTCCTAATCATCTCCTAATCATCCTGGTTGCTCTTCTCTGCACTTTTTCTAGACTCTCGACATATTTTTTACAATGTGGTGACCAAAACTGAATGCAGTACTCTAGGTGTGGTCTTACTAGGGCTTTATAGAGTGATATTAGTACCTCACTTGATCTTGATTGTATCCCTCTGTTCATGCAATTTAGGATTTCATTGGCTTTTTCAAAGACTTTTCTTTGTTTGCAAGGAAAATAAATACTCCCATTCCCCACCCCATCATTCAGTCAGAACTGAAAAAGCTCCAGTTGGGTGAGAAGCAAAGAAAGAAAACAAAGAAAAGTCTAGTTTCCTTTTGAAAAAAAAGTTCCCTTAGGACAACCATGACCTGGATGGCTGAGAAGCTCCAAAGACATCTACTGGTTGTAAACCCTAATCCTGGCCAAATTGCAAATGGATCTTCCATATGATATTTTCAAGGAGAAAGCAGCTTTTCAATTTGCTATGGGTTGACCTCCGCCTTATCCTTTAGCTCAGTGGTGTCAAAGTCTATTTCATTGAGAGCCACATCAGCATTGTGTTTGACCTCTGGGGGCTGGGGTGGGTGGGCTAGGGTAGGTGTGGCCAGCTCGATGTTATCATGTTGGGGGTGCCTGTGGCAGCCTGAGCACTCTACAAGCAAAAACAGGCTCCTGAGCCTGGTTCTTTATCCTTAATCCCAATTTCTTTATCTTCCCTAATTTCTCTCAATAATATTTCCAGTGTGAGTATAAACAATATGGGGGATAGGGGGCATCCTTGCCTCACACCTTTCTTTAGGTCAAATTATTCTGTTGTCTCCCCATTAATCAATATTTTTGTTGTTTGATTATTATATATCTTTTGGACCATTTTTAAGAATCTTCCTCCAAATTTCATCCTTTTCAATTGAGAGATTAAAAATGTCCAATTGAGGTTATCAAACGCTTTTTGTGCATCCACAAAAATTAATGCTACTTGCTTATCTGGTCGTTGTTCATAATATTCAAGGGTATTGATAATTGTTCTTGTATTGTTTTTAATTTGTCACCTGGGAATGAAGCCCTTTTGACCTGGATGTATATAATGATTGATTATATCTTTCAATCTCTGTGTCACAATAGATGTGAATGGTTTGTAATCCACATTAAGGAGAGATATTGGTCTATAATTCTTGGTTTCAAGAAGATCCGAATCCTACTCTCTCCATGGATCAGGGCATTATCTCAAATGCCAGCGCTATCCACAGAGATACGACCGACGTATTTACAAGATCGAATACATTAAGGCTAGCTGGGGGGGGGATGGGTAAGCAGGAAAATGCATGAAACAAAGGAACATACATTGGTTTTGACTGGATTTGGGCAAAACGTACGCAGTTGGTCACTCACCCAACTCAATTTTCCCAGTCTCATTTTCCAGTCTGTATGAGAAAAAATGAGAGAGATCTCCCCCCTCCCTTTCTCTCTCTCCTCTCTCACCCTCTCTCCCTCCCTCCCTCTCCCTCTCTCCTCTCCTCCCTCTCTCTCCCTCCCTCTCCCTCTCCTCTCTCACCCTCTCTCTCCATCCCTCTCCCTCTCTCTTCTCTCCTCTCTCTGTCTCCTTCTTTCCCTCTCCCTCCCTCCCTCTCCCATCTCCCATCTACCTCCCCTTCCCTCCCTCCCCCTCCCTCTCTCTCTCCTCTCTCACCCTCTCTCTCCTCCCTCCCTCTCCCTCTCCCTCTCTCTCCTCTCCTCTCTCCCCCTTTCCCTTTCCCTCTCCCTCCCTCTCCCATTTTCCATATACCTCCCCTTCCCTCCCCCTCCCTCTCTCCTCTCTCACCCTCTCTCCCTCCCTCCCTCTCCCTCTCTCCTCCCTCTCTCTCCCTCCCTCTCCCTCTCTTCTCTCCTCTCCTCTCCTCTCCTCTCTGTCTCCTTCTTTTCCTCTCCCTCCCTCCCTCTCCCATCTCCCATCTACCTCCCCTTCCCTCCCTCCCCCTCCCTCTCTCTCCTCTCTCACCCTCTCTCTCCTCCCTCCCTCTCCCTCTCCCTCTCTCTCCTCTCCTCTCTCCCCCTTTCCCTCTCCATCCCTCTCCCATTTTCCATATACCTCCCCTTCCCTCCCCCTCCCTCTCTCCTCTCTCTCCCTCCCTCTCATCTCTCACCCTCTCTCTCCCTCTCTCTTCTCTCCTCTCCTCTCTCTGTCTCCTTCTTTCCCTCTCCCCTCTCCCATCTACCTCTCCCTCCCTCCCTCCCCTCCCTCTCCCTCTCCCCTCTCTCCTCCCTCTGTCTCCCTCCCTCCCTCTCCCTCTCTCCTCTCTCCTCACTCTCTCTCCCTACCTCTCTCACCTCTCTCTCTGTCTCCTTCTTTCCCTCTCCCTCCCGTCTCCCATCTTCCATCTACCTCCCCCTCCCTCCCCTCCCTCCCCCTCTCTCCTCTCTCCTCCCTCTCTCTCCCTTCCTCTCTCACCTCTCTCCTCTCTCTGTCTCCTCCTTTCCCTCTCCCTCCCTCCCCCATCCTCCATCTACCTAGCCTTCCCTCCCTCCACCTCCCTCTCCCTCTTTCCTCTCTCTCCTCCCTCTCTCTCTCCCTACCTCCTGTTACAGCACAGAATGTATTTCCTTCAACTGTGCTCACTCCTATCCCATTGTGAAAAACAGGACATCTTCTCCTGAGCGAGGCCATTGATTTCCAGAGCTATGAGGCTCATGGAATGAAGGTCAGAAAACATTTCTCTCTGCTCACATGGACCTCTTTTTAATATTAAGCCACACAAAAGGTGTTTGCAGCTACTGTGCTATATCCTTAAGCACACTTAAATGCACTTTAAGTGTGGTGCCTTGGCCCAGGCAAGCCAGGTAGCTATCAGAACCTGGCTGATTAAAGTGGAAGCAACTATGCAATGGTCTTTTAGTTTTCTTCTTTCTTGTGCTTCGGGTTCAGAGCAATTGCTCTCACACTGGTTTTGATCTACAGTACTTTCCATTTCCATGTATAATGTGCCAGAAGTTCCTTTTTTTTTTTCATTCAAGTACTCTTAGCTCCGTTTTTGTTCTTCCTCCCAAGGAAAAGAATAATGAACATGCCCAGAATAAAAGGTCCTTTTTTTTTTAATTAAGGAGGGTGTTTTGCTGCACACACACACAGTCTTCTAGTCCCCATTTTTTTCCCTCTTGGTCTAATTAAAGTATCAAAACAACACCAACATTCGCCAGCTTATTTAGGAGCATAAACTGATACATGGAGTGGAATGGAATGGAATAGAAAATATCAAGTGGAGTGGAGTGGAGTAGAATGGAATAGATTGGAATGGAAAATGTGGAATGGAATGTAGTGGAGTGGAGTAGAACGGAATGGAATGGAAAATATGGAATAGAACGGAACGGAACGGAACGGAACGGAACGGAACGGAACGGAACAGAACAGAACAGAACAGAACAGAACAGAACCTTTGAGGTTCATCCAACCGCCTGCTCAAACAGGAGGTCCTCTACAAGTGGCTTTTTATTATTATTATTATTATTATTATTATTATTATTATTATTATTATTATTATTATTATTTATATGCCGCCCTTGTATGGAGACTCAGGGTGGCTTACAATGCGTTAAGCAATAGCCTTCCTACTTTTGTATATTTAAACAAAGTCAGCTTATTGCCCCCACAAACTGGGTCCTCAAATTACCCACTTTAGAAAGGATGGAAGGCTGAGTCGACCTTGAGCCTGGGGAGATTCGAACTGACTTTCCAGTTTCTTCTTAGAAACCTCCAGTGGATTTCTTAGAAACCCACAATTTCTGGTGGAATGTTGTTCCGCTGGTTAATTGTCCTCTCTGTTAGGAAGTTTCTCTTTAATTCCAGGTTGCTTCTCTGCTTAATAAGCTTCCATCCATGGTTTCTTGTCCTGCCCTCTGCGGCTTTGGAAAATTAATTGAGCCCTTCCTCTTCATGTACAAAAGAAGCTGATATTACAAAGAGAATACTAAGCTTAAAAAGCACAGGGATTTTGTATCTCCTAGCTCTTCCTTAGAGAACAAAAAGCAAAATAATAATAATAATAATAATAATAATAATAATAATAATAATAATAATAACAACAACAACAACAACAACAACAACATTAATTCCTAATTTATCAAGTACAGAAACCAATAAATATTGGAAATATCCCATCATTTTTGCTATGGCCATCCCCCTTGCCTATGGCATCTCAAGAGCAGGTCAGGGATGCTTTGCGAGTTGACACAATGCTACAATTCCTAGATCAAAGTCAAATACGTCCTGCTTTCTTTGGAGGGAGGGGGTGAGAAAAAAAGGGGAGGGATGATTTATTTTAGCCCGTAACTACAAAAATCCCTCCGATGTATAAAAAGGACCCACAGTGGCAGGTGTGAGTATCCAAGACAGTGGTGTGTTGCTCCCGATTCGGTTCAGTTCGGTTCTATAGAACTGGTACTAAAACCGGTGGGAGGCTCCATCCACCCACCCACAATATCATCATTGGTGATCTGTGCATACGTGCGCGTGGTCCTGTTGAGAACCAGTAGTAAAGGTAAGTAGAACCCACTCCTCATCCAAGACTGTAAATAAGGCAGATTAACAAGGCAAGAAGCATTCAACAAATGCTGAAATCCATATGAACATGTCTCGTCCTGATGGTGTTGTTTGGCATTGTGTTACTGATTCTGTGGAGTACCAGGTCTTAGGCATATGGGCTGCTAGAAAGGGAAGTCTGTAGCCTGTGCAGGAAAGTATCTGAACAAATCAATTCCTACGACATTATATTAATTGATAGGATACACTCGGCTCCTTCTATACATCTATCAGAATATTTTGAGGCTGATTCAGCCTTTTTGGCCATATCCTGGGATTCCAGTGAAATAAAGGCTCATCCAGTGGGATCAAAGGTGGTATTCAGCTGGTTCAGACCAGTTCAAGCGAACTGGTAGAGAAAATTGCAGATGGACCCGCCCACCATCCCTGGCTCTATGCCGTCCTATTTAGGCACTTTTTTGAGGTCAGGAACATGTGCAGGAGGCACATGCACAAGCAAAACACATGCACAGAGGGCCATGTGCATGCACGGAAGTGGCGCATGCACTCACATTTGGAAACTGATAGGGAAAGTACCATATTTTTCAGAGTATAAGACACTCCGGACTATAAGACACACCTACCTTTTTTGGGGAGGAAAACAAGAAAAAATAAATCTGCCTCTTCCTCCCAGCCATTTGCCTCCTTGCAGCAAACAGTTTGTTTCAGTTTCATTTTCAGCACAACCTGATTAGCACGAGAAAAAAAAATCTGCCTCTGCCTCCCAGCAATTTACCTCCTTGCAGCAAACAGCAAACAGTGGAGGCCGAAAATGCAGCATGGAGACAGCAATAGGCAATGATAATCCCTACAGCCTGAAACAGATGATGGTCGGGAGGCCGATCCAACCGACAACCAGCTGCTTGCGCTAATCAGGCTGTGCTGAAGCGGAAACGGGCTGTTTGCTCTTTGCTGCAAGGAGGCAAATTGCTGGGAGGCAGAGGCCAGAGGGTGAGAGCCAGTGGGTGGGCACACTCAAATTTTCACCATCCTTTTTTGGGGAAGAAGTGTGTCTTATACTCCAAAAAATACAGTAAGTGAATACCATCCCTCAGTGGGATGGTTTTTGCCTTCTTTATAGATTCCCCATCTCTCCATGTTCCAATTTTTGCCTGGAGCAAGGAAGTGTTATTTATGAAGACAAGCTGAAAAGAAACCTCCTTTGTATTTATTTTGAAAAATAGTAGCATATTAGGAGAGCAGTCTGTTTTCAGAACAGATAAGTTTGATGGACTGTCAATCGTAACAGTTTGCCTATGGAAGGCAAATTATCTTCTATTTTTAAGTAGTAGTTTTTTAAGTACCTGCTAGGACTAGAGTATGACCTAAACAAATTATCTCTCTATCTTCTTCTAATTATTACCAACCCCCCCCCCCCCCAGGACATGTCACATATTGGCACAACTCAGGAAAAGACCGGGCAATGTTTCTTTTTGGGATTGCCAAAACGAACTGTGTGCATGCATTAACATTCCTCCATTCTCTTGTTGCGAAGAATCCTAGCATCATGTCAAGTCAAGGGATGTTTTAGTTCTCTGATGGGATATTTCTGTTCCAAGTCAGATCGTGCCACGTTGTCAATGCACGAGTTATTCAGACACCTCTCCATGTGTTGCAGCCAATTTTGCTTAATATTTCATGACCCTTTCATTCTTTTCCCACTTTCTTACTATACTAACTCTAAATAAGACCCCAAAAACTAGTCATTGATTCATGGAGTTGACAAAAAAATGAGATGCAGTTACGACCACCTTGTGATCTCATAGCTTCTTTTCCAACTAACATGTTTTACTTAAAATGCAAACTTTCATGAGCAAATGCCTTTTGATAAAACTTACTAGTTGGAAAAGATGCTAGAAGATTCCTGCTAACACCTCCTCGATTGTAGACTTGTTAGTTTTGTAAGACAATTAATTAAGCAATGCAAACTCTTCCTCCCATTTTTGTAGCAATAGTACTTAGACTTAAATACTACTTCACAGTGCTTCACAGCTCTCTTGGAGTGGCTTACACAGTCAACATATTGCCCCCAACGAACTGGGTCCTCATTTTACCAACTTTGGAAGAATGAAAGGCTGAGTCAACCTTGAGCCAGTCAGGATGGAACTGCCAAACTGCTGGCAATTGGCAGTCAGCAGAATTAGCCTGCAATGCTGCATTCTAACCACTGTGCCCCCATGACTCTTGTAACTGACTCATTGGACATCCCATTGTTCTGCCTTCTTAGGACTGGCCCAAGTTTTCTAGTAACAGAATAGGAAGGGACCTTGGAGTCTTCTACTTCAACTCCCTGATGAAGCAAGAGAGCCTTTACCATTTCAGACAAGTGGTTGTCCAATCTCTTCATAAAAACCTCCAATGATGGAGCACCCACAACTTCTGGAGGCAAGTTGTTCCACTGGTTGACCTGAGTTTATAGAATAACAGAGTGGGAAGGACCGTGGAAGTCTTTTACTCCAAGCCCCTGCTCAAGCAAGAGACTCTATGCTATTTCAGAAAATGGTTGACCAATCTCTTCTTAAAGACATCCAGTGATGGAGCACCCACCACCAATTAATTGTTCTGACTGTCAAGTTATTTCTTATTCCTTACTTATTCCTACTTTCCCTCCAAACCAGCTGCCAGCTGCATGGTGGCACAACATTGGCTTCAACTATTTATGATTTTTAGCCTTCCTATTTCATTTTCATGTCTTGTTCCCCGATAGGAATCTAACGTCTACTCAATCATTGATTTCTAGGATATTCTCCTACGGGATGAAAACATTTTTAGCTCATTGATCCCCATGAATTTATATTTCATGTTGAGCATAAAAAGATCCACCGCTCCATCTCTCCATGGCCCTTCTGATGATTGAACTTGATTTAAATACTGTAGCATTATGGTAAGCTAAAATTGGATCTCATGCAGAGCTTAGAAGAAAAGAGCTTATGCAACAACAAGAGAAATGCCGAGCAGAATAGAAATATTCACAGATGCCTCAATTTGAAAAGGTTGGAGCTTTCCACATGGTTGAAATAAGGAGAGAGAGTCCTCTTAAGCATAGTTGCACGACAGCACTGGTCAATTTTAATTTATAGGTGCCTAGTGGCTTGGTGGCTAAGACGCTGAGTTTGTTGATCGAAAGGTCGGCAGTTCAGCGGTTCGAATCCCTAGTGCCATGTAATGGGGTGAGCTCCTGTTATTTGTCCCAGCTTCTGCCAACCTAGCTGTTTGACAGGACGTAAAAAATGCAAGTAGAAAAATAGGGATCACCTTTGGTGGGAAGGTAACAGTGCTCCATGTGCCTTTGGCATTGAGTCATGCCGGCCACATGACCACGGAGACATCTTCGGACAGCGCTGGCTCTTCAGCTTTGAAATGGAGATGAGCACTGCCCCCTAGAGTCGGGAACGACTAGCACATATGTGCAAGGGGAACCTTTACCTTTACCTTTAGTAGAATAAAGATCACGTGAAGTGTTGATGCCACTTTATAATACCTTGGTAAGGCCACACTTGGAATCCTGCATCCAGTTTTGGTCGCCATGATGTAAAAAAAGATGTTGAGACTGTGGAAAGAGTGCAGAGAAGAGCAACAAAGATGATTAGGGGACTGGAGGCTAAAACATCTAATGAACGATTGCTGGAATTAAGTGTGTTTAGTTCACTGAAAAGAAGGACTAGAGGTGAGATGATACAAGTCTTCCAATATCTCAGCAGTTGCCACAAAAAAGAGGGAATCAACCTCTTCTGCAAAGCACCTGAAGGCAGGACAATGGATGGAAACTAATTAAGGAGAGAAGCAACCTGGGATTAAGGAGAAACTTCCTGACAGTGAGAACAATTAATCAGTGGAACAACTTTTCTACAGAAGTTGTGAATGCTCCAACACTGGAAGTTTTTAAGAGATTGAACAACATTTGTCCGGAATGGTGTAGGGCTTCCTGCCTGAGCAGGAGGTTGGACTAGAAGACCTCCAAGGTCCCATCTATCTCTGTTAGTCTGTATTCTCAAGGGCATCCACAGAGAACCAATGATGTCATTGGCAGTGTCAACAGTGGCCATTCAACATGGAAACAATCCACACAAATAGAAATCAAGATGTCATTGCACAAAGATAAGTTGTACAGTTTGTATAGGCCACTGCAAGATGATTATATGCTCCTTTGAGCCAAACATATGGACACCTGCTGAACACCCATGATTCAATCTTTTATATGTTATATTTTTATTCTTGGTGTCTTTCTTTCATATTTTTGTAGCTTTAAATTTACAGCATTCTCAACTTAATAGGGAGAGTTGATGGAGAAGCTAATAATTCTACAGGAGAACCAGCTAAAAAACCCGATGGCTTTCCTATAATATATACTCACAGTAAAAAAAATCATGAAAACATTTCAAGTTGGGAAAACTTCATAATAGTATCTGCAGATTTATTTTTAAAAATCTGCATGGGTGCTATTCATGCATCAGGAATATCACTTCTAAAAAAGAGATGGATATCATATGAAATCACTATACATTTCAGATAAGGGTGGATGCGAAAAAAACATCTGAAACCTGAGAATTGATAATACAACATGCTGATGATTTTTTTTCCTGAATGCAATTTTTCCTCACTAGGCCCCAAGTGAGAAAAAGACAGAACAAAATAAAAAGAAATTGAAAATGTTTTGTTTAGCTTGACTGGTCCCTCGTGATGTCTTGTGGGGGTGGGGAGAGGGAGTCAGTGCCTTGATTTAATGCAGAGTGAAAAATAATTTAAATATTTTAGTTTCCTATTCTGTGACTGAATTAATGCCAAGATATGACTGGGTTGTTCCCTCTAGAAATCTGAATGGAGAGTTGTTGTTGTAGTTGATTTAAAATCACTTCTTTGAACTACTGAAATATATTTTGAGTTTTTTGTTCTTTTTTTGGGCGAAAAAAATTCCCTTCAAAATGATGAGGGGCTGGCAGGTTTTCCTCCTCAGGATTTACAATTTGTTGTTCATTATTTCTGAATTTGTAATTCACCCTGTGCTATTCAGCATTCATTACACATTGTTTCCGAGTGCTTGGATTTTCACCTAGTTGTTTGCAAATGACAATTTATTATTAATGAATTGGATGTTGTTGTTGATTTTTAAAAAGTGATTCGGAGCTGGATAATGGCGCGCTGTGTTTCAAGGCAAGGGAAAAAATATATTCTAATTTATATTTATTTCCCCAAGTTTTAGAAAGAAACATCAAGTCAAGAGTGGAATAATAGAAACCAGGTTGCAAAGTCTATAAAAATCCCTAGGTATTTGAAGTTACTTATACCAGCTTTAGTTGTCCAAATAGGAACAGAACTTGTCAGTAGTCCAAAATTTCCCAGAGATGACTCTACAGGGTAATATAGATTTAAAATAATCCGATTTTCCTCCTGAATGCTGGAGCCTAGGGTTTTCTGAGGAAGACTAATGTATTTCAGCAAAGTATGCTTAGTATTCATACATACTGTAATCCTTTTGGATATTGGGGAAATATCAAAATGGTTAAGTTGGTACGAAACAAATATTTGCTCACGTTTTCTGTCCAGATGTTTGTCTCAACTAGTAAAGCAAAATGTGCATCTGTTTGAGGGGGTTGGGGGCAACGGATCACAAAGGAAATAACATTAAGAGCTTACTCCATGCAGGACACACCAATCAGCTGGGCAGTCGAATAGTCTTACAGGATAAATTCCAATGCACCAGCCAGACGTGTGTTCTAGTAGTAAGGATATTTCTTAATTCTTACATTTTTTTTCCCCAGAAAGTCAATCTGTTAGGGATGTGGGCTTTAATTCTGTGCAAAGCCCAAAGTGAAATAAAATGATATTGGGGGCTTTGTAAGTTACTTAGTGGAGGGATGCGGTGGCTCAGTGGCTAAGATGCTGAGCTTGTCGATCGAAAGGTCGGCAGTTCAGCGGTTCGAATCCCTAGTGCCACGTAATGGGGTGAGTGCCCGTTCCTTGTCCCAGCTTCTGCCAACCTAGCAGTTCGAAAACACGTAAAAATGCAAGTAGAAAAATAGGGACCACCTTTGGTGAGAAGATAACAGCGCTCCGTGTGCCTTTGGCGTTGAGTCATGCCGGCCACATGACCATGGAGACATCTTTGGACAGCGCTGGCTCTTCGGCTTTGAAGAGATGAGCACCACCCCCTAGAGTTGGGAACGACTAGCACATATGTGCAAGGGGAACCTTTACCTTTACCTTTATCTAGTGCAAGATCTGGTTGAGACCCTTGAAGATGGAAGTTCTAAGGGGCTGCTACAAAGAAGAGGGGTCAACCTGATCTCCAAAGTGCCTGAAGGTACAACAAGAAGCAATGGATGGAATCAAGGAGAGAACCAATGCAGAACTGTAAGAAGTTAGCACCCACCCCTCTCCTCTCCTAGGAAAATGAGATATTTTAGGAAATATTAAAAGGGCAGAATATTTCCCCTAAAAGGGAGGCAGAAACTCACCAGCACCCCCCAACTTTGTTAATGGGCCATTAAGGCCTGGACCAGTCTATTTTACATAACAAAGATCTACCTCCTGCAGGCAGAGCTGTAGTAGGAATTTCCCAAAGCCCCTTCATTACATCATCACCCAGCAAGGTGCAACCAACCTTGGGACTCAAAACACAACCTACAGAGAACAGAACTAAGGAAAAGTTTTCTGACAGCTAGAATAATTAACCTGCGCGGGCTGCACTGGCTCCTGGTGGTCTTCCGGGTGCGATTCAAGGTGGTGGTGACCATCTTTAAAGCGCTCCATGGCTTAGGACCCGGATACTTAATGGGATCGCCTTCTGCCACCGATGGCCTCCCACTGACCAACATGCTCTCACCGAGAGGGACTCCTCAGGGTGCCGTCGGCCAAACAATGTCGACTGGCAACCCCCAGGGGGAGAGCCTTCTCTGTGGGGGCACTCGCCCTCTGGAATGAACTGCCCCCAGGGATATGCATGGTTCCAGACCTGTGTACCTTTCGCTGGGCCCTTAAGACTCTACTATTCCAACAGGCTGGCCTGTCTTAATGAGAATTTGGATGAGGTATTTTAATTTAATTTCTGGGTTTTTAATTGTGCAGGCATAATGTATTTAATTTGTTTTTAAATTGTTTTTAAATTTTGTATTTTCATGTTGTTTTATTATGGCTGTACACCACCCTGAGTCCTTCGGGAGAAGGGCGGTAAAAACAATTAATTAATTAATTAATTAATTATTTAATTAATTAATTAATAAGCAGTGGAATGACTTGCCTCCTAAAGTTCTGGTTGCTCCAACTCTGGAGGTATTTAAGAAGAGATTGGACAACCATTTGCCTGATTAGAAGACCTTCCAACTATGTTATTCTGTTATTTTGCTATTCCATTCTGTTATTCAGTTGTAGCAGGACCACAATGAGCTAGTGACAATTCATTCCGTAATTTCTATGTAACTCAATATCCCTTAATTTTTGTTTTAGCGCTCCATGGAGAAATTAAAAACCAGCAAACTGCAATAATCAAACAAAAGAACGTATGCATCTATTAAAAAAGTGTTTCGTAATAAAATTGATAGGGGAAAGAGCTTCTTATCTAATGTTGGATCCTGAAGATTAATTCGAAAAATACTTGACCTCAATAGTAGAATTCTGTTCAGTTTTATTTTTTTTTAATGTACAACTATCCAATACATGGAAACAAAGTTATTGCTATTATTGTTTTGTCCAGATAATTTTGGCATTAGTTCCAAATAAGAAGGAAATTTCTGCTAAGAATTTGCATTTCCTTATGAAGGTATGAAGGGTTTGGACTTCTTGGTAGAAATTCCTACATTATGGGAGATGTTTCCTGTCTCTAGTTTAGGAGCCCTTAAACGCATTTTGTATGTAACACAAATATATCACATTCAATTTCATCTCCCTTAAATCTTGAAGCATCCCAGGATAACTTGGATATGTGTTTGCAGTTCAGTGGTGCTACAAATGTAAAAACCGATGCAGCCCCTCTCTTTGTATTAAATTACAAAGTACGGATCATAAACAACATCATACACAGATTGAGCTCCATTATAAGTATCACATTTTAATGTATTGAAAGCAAGTGTCACAATCGACAAGTTATTTAGATGAATATTGCATTATAATGAAAACCACACAGCAGGGTGCTTAGAAAACCTAGAGAAACCAACACAAATCATATTTTCAGTATCAGCAAAGAGAAAGACATTGTGTGAACTCTCAAAGATCCAACAAGCATCAACAAGTACAGGAGGACAACTTATTCTTAAAGGGGGGGGGGGTGGAATCAGAAGCAGAATTTCCCATACTTTATAGACTTCAAGAAAAGTTATTGAAGCCAGCCACTTAGTTTAAGCTAGACCAAGGGTCAGCAACTCGTGGCTCTGGAACCACATGTGGCTTTTTCATCCCTATGCTGTGGTTCCTTATTGCTGGTTAGCACCACAATTGATAGGACTTTCAGTTAGGACAAGTAGAGGAAAAAGGATCCCATGCTAGAAGGAGACTCTATGGTGGGGGAACTGACTTCTGGTCCGCAGTGGAAAAAGGATGCCGCACTAGGAGGAAACTATGATGGAGAAACTGGACTTCTGGTTGGCTCCAGAATTGAACAGGGGCTTCCAGTTAAGACTTTTGTGGCTCTTTAAGTGTTTAAGGTTGCTAACCCCAGAGCTAGACATAGCTGGGAAGCTATGCATTTTGGGATACATAGCCCAACTCAGAAATTAACTGTAAGTTCAAGTGATAAAGATTTCCATAGATACTGTATATACAGTAACAGTAACTCCAGGCGCTCTACAGTATTGAAGAGCACCTGGAGGCTCCAACTGGTCCAGAATGCGGCCGCGCGGGTGATTTTGGGTGCGACTCAACACACCCATGTGACACCTCTCCTGCGCAAGCTGCACTGGCTTCCAGTGGTCTTCTGGGTGTGGTTCAAGGTGTTGGTCACCACCTTTAAAACACTCCGTGGCTTAGGGCCCGGATACCTACGGGACTGCCTTCTGCCACCAATAGCCTCCCACCGACCAACACGCTGCCAGAGGGGCTCCTCATGGTGCCGTTGGCTAAACAATGTAGGCTGGCGATCCTCAGGGGGAGAGCCTTCTCTGTGGGGGCACCCGCCCTCTGGAATGAACTACCCCCTGGGATATGCACGATTCCCGATCTCCGTACCTTCTGCCAGGCCCTAAAGACCCTGCTATTTCAACAGGCTGGCCTGGCTGAGTAAGAAGCCTGAGTAGCGTAGGAGCCTGAGTAGCCTGAAGGAGCCTGAGTAGCATAGGGGAGTAATGCCTCCTACAAAGGCAACACTTAAGATCCAGCTGCTGCAATTACTTGTGAGTTCAATTCCAGGCAGGCTCAAGGTCGACTCAGCCTTCCATCCTTTATAAGTAAATTGAGGACCCAGTTTGTTGGGGGCAATAAGCTGACTTTGTATAAATATAAATATACAAAAGTATGAAGGCTGTTGCTTAACGCATTGTAAGCCGCCCTGAGTCTTCGGAGAAGGGCGGCATATAAATCAAATTTAAAAAAGAAGAAGAAGAAGAAGAAGAAGAAGAACCTGGATGGGATATTTTTAAATTATGGGTTTTTAATGGACAGGGCCAAATTTGTTTAATTCTTTTTAAATTGGTTTTAAATTTTGTACGATTCATTGTTTTATTCTGGTTGTGCACTGCCCTGAGTCATTCGGAGAAGGGCGGTATAAAGATCCAATAAACTCAAACTCAAACAGGAAGGCCACCGGAAGGGAAATCACAAGCCTTTAAAGCGCTCCATGGCTTAGGACCAGGGTACTTACGGGACCGCCTTCTGCCACCTATTGCCTCCCACCGGCCGGTTCACTCCCACAGAGAGGGCCTCCTCAGGGTGCCGTCAGCCAGACAGTGCCGGCTGGCGACCCCCAGGGGGAGAGCCTTCTCTGTGGTAGCTCCCACCCTCTGGAACGATCTCCCTCCAGATCTGAGGACAATCGCTGACCTCCGGACTTTTCGTCGGGCTCTGAAGACTCATCTCTTCCAACTTGCCGGACTTGTCTGATCCCTCCTATTTTTAAACTATTTTTAAATTTTTTAGAGTTTTAGAGTTTTATTTGGTTTTACATTTCAGCCTAAATTCATATTGGTTTTAGTATGTTTTAACTTTTTGTATTTGTATTGGTTTTAAATTGGCTGTTCACCGCCCTGAGTCCGGAAGGAGAAGGGCGGTATAGAAATTTAATAAATAAATAAATAAATAAATAAATAAAGTCTACCTGAGAAAAATTATTTTGATTGTCTACAGTAGTGGAAACCTTTTGGGAAAAGTATATTTTCTAAAACTAGCTAATAGCACCACTTATTTTTTTTTAGTAGTACCATAAAATTATATATCAATGGACAAATCATTATAGAGTCAGCCTGTTGCCCCCAACAATGCAGGCCCTCATTTTACCGACCTCCTAAAAATGGAAGGTTGAGTCAACCTTGAGCCAATCAGGATTGAACTCTGGGCTGTGGGCAGAGTCAGCTTGCAATACTGCATTCTAACTACTGCGCCACCATACCTCCTTTTAACCATATTTTATTGCCAGGCAAAGGGGGATTGTGAGTTTGCCTGAGACTATTCAGACTAGTTAGGTTGATTCTGATCTTGCATCTTCTGACTTGGAAGTCTGTGAAGGTCCCATAACATCAAGCAGAAAAATATCCTGAGCTAGTCACCCACACCTGAATCACCTACTTCTCCAGGGATTGTGGCTTCTCTGGAGAAATGTCATTAATTTTAATCAAATACCTTCAGAGTCCTTTGATGTTCCTCAGAGCTTCCCGAGAAGAAAGAATATTCAAATTCTCCATGAAACCTCGGTAGCATATCTAATTGTAGCCAACTCTGGAAATTTGTATTAATAAAAATGATAGGAAATCATTCAATTGTGATCCTTTGATTTGTTTGATTACTATTGATCCTGGTTGTTATTACTATTCATTGTTTGTATTCACCTAGTTTATTTACTTTGCTTTAGAAGGTTTTAGGTTCACATGTTATTTTAAATATCTTTTCAATGAACAAACGATGTTAGATCTGTCTCCAAGTATTCAAAATGTTTTTGTGACAAGCAGAAACCGATGAAAACTGAACAAAGAGAGAAAGCAACGTAGAGCTAAGGAAAAATTTCCTGACAGTAAGAACAATCAACCAGTGGAAAAGTTGCCTTCAGAAGTTGTGGGTGATCCAACAATGGAGTTTTTAAGGGACTGGACAACCATTTCTTTAAAATGTTATAGGATCCTGATGGTGAACCTGTGGCATGCATGCCCAAAGTGGCACATGGAGCCATGTCATCTGGCACGAGCGGCATTGCTTGTTCCTCTTCCAGGTTTCTGGCGCACATACGCATATGACAATCAGCTGGCCTTTGTGTATGCGGCAATGCTGGAAACCGGAAGAGCTGTTCTGTGATCCGGAATTGGGGCTTCTTCGAACTTCAGAATTGGGATGTGTCCAGAAAGAAGGAGGACCAATGGGAATTCTCCCTTCTGCAGTGTCATCGGTCTCCAGGCAATCTCCTTGACTTCACCCACTGGAGGAGAGAGTTCCGCGCAGAGAAGAAGCCCAAGTTGGTTCTTCAGGCCAAGATTTCCCCCTCCCACTTTCTCTGCTTCTCTCTTTCCACAAAACTGTCTCTCCTCCGTCAGGTGAAGTCCCAAAGGAGACCGATGATGTTCAAGCAGGGAGAATTCTCATTGATGCTGCTCTTCGTTTTGGCCCCTCCTATCTCAAAAGTCCTAGATAAACACTTCCTCCTGACAATGCAGAACTGTGGACTCCTCCTCTGGGGTTGGAAGCATCTGGCCCGACACACATTTGTGGGCCACCAGCTGATCGGCATGTGCACATGCTCGGCAGTAACCAGAAGACTTGATGATCAGCGTTCATCCGCGCGCTGGAAACCAAAAGTACCTTATCCGGTGTACGCATGCCCCCTGGGCAGCTCCCCTTCCTGGTCGCAGCACTGATGAGTGCTCCTTTTTCGGCACTTGGTGCCACCCGCGCACTCACTATCCCTTTTCAGCACTTGGTGCTGAAAAGTTTCGCCATCACTGTTAGAGGGCATCCTGCTTAAGCAGGGGGTTAGACCAGAGGTGGGTTTCATCAAGTTCTGACCAGTTCTGGAGAACCGGTAGTGGAAATTTTGAGTAGTTCGGAGGACCGGTAGTAAAAATTCTGACTGGCCCCGCCCCCATCTATTCTCTGCCTCCCAAGTCCCAGCTGATCAGGAGGAAATGGGGATTTTGCAGTACCCTTCCCCTGGATTGGGGTGGGAATGGAGATTTTATAGTATCCTTCCCCTGCCCACCAAGCGATGCCACGCCCACCAAGCCACACCCACAGAACCAGTAGTAAAAAAATTTGAAACCCACCACTGGGTGAGACTAGAAAACTCCAAGGTCTTTTCCAATTCTGTTATTGGTTATGGACTTCTCATCTCTCTTGACCATCAGCTAAAATACAGAGACAGAACTTCAAAGAAGTTCCAGAAATGGAAAAATTACAGCTTATGTGATAAATCGACATGTTCTCCAAGGGATCCCTTTGGTTCCAGGAAAATAAGAACTAATAACATGAAGAAGAATGTTTTGGAGAATTCCAGAAAATTTTTTTTTAAAAAAAAAAGTTTATTCTACTTTCATTAGAAAAAGAAATGAGGCTCACTAATTCAAAGAAACAAGGCATTCAATCCAGAATTAGCAATAGTCGACCCAGATTGAGTAAAAACAGGAAAAATGACCCAATCAACCATAGATAGTGATTTTTTCCCCCCACGTTTATGCATCCCACGCTTGGGATGCAATGAACACACGTTGTTCATTCCAAAGTTAGATAGTTTCATTTTCGGTTCTTGTATCTTTTTTTATGAGGCTGTTTTGTTAACCTTCTTTAAAATGCCTTTGAGACCCAGGTTTTGTTGCTATTAAATGGGTTTATCGGGGCGTTTTTGTGACTATCATTTTATTGCTCTATTATGTTGTTCTATTGATCCCTGCTTTTATTTTTAGGTTTTATCATGTGCCAGTTTTTAACAGTTTGTAAACCGCTGGGAGATGTTTCAGATCGCGGGTGGTTTACAAAGCTAGAAATATTTTTTATGAATTCCAATATTAGTTTTCCCCCCTCTGTACCACCATAAAACTTGAAACAGAATTGCAGGAAGCACAGAATGCCAGACATTACTAGGGTTCCTGGGTTTTCTTTTTCCTACTGTACTTCTCACACAATTTAACATAATTTGGAATAGAAAGGAATTGTTTTAACAGCTGTTTCCATGTGAGGATTGCTTGGACTACCAATATTGTTACTAAAAAGGTGCAAATAATCATCTGCTCTTGAGAAGACCAGATCCTGAAGATGAAACTCAAAATAGTTTGACCACCTAAGAAGAAGGAAGGACTCCCTGGAGAAGAGCCTAATGCTGGGAAAGATTGAGGGCAAAAGAAGAAGGGGACGACAGAGAACGAGGTGGCTGGATGGAGTCACTGAAGCAGTTGGCGTGAGCTTAAATGGGACTCCAGAGGATGGTAGAAAACAGGAAGGCCTGGAGGAACGTTGTCCATTGTGTCACAATGGGTCAGACATGACTTCGCAACTAACAACAACAATCATTTAGCTTTCTTCCTCTGCCAGAAATAATTTAACTTTTTCAGGGTAATGAATAAAAGAAATCAAAAGCCACTCTGTATGGCTAATTGTTTTACTCTTTGTTAATCATGATATGTTCTAAATGTACAAAACCCAATAATTTTTATTGTGATATGTACAATATGATGTTAGTGGGGGGGGGAGCTATAAGCGTTAGGTGCTGCATTATTGAACTATTATTTTATTGTCTCGATTTGCTTGTTATCCTTCTCCAGAACTTTATAGAATATAATTGATTCATTTTTCCTCAAACTAATTTGTCTGCTGGACTACTAGGCATTCTCTGCAGGAAGAAATAGAGGGCTTTGGATGATATATTGGACAGTACAGCTCGAAGTACTTTTGAACTGTAACAATGATTTGGAAATTAGTGCGATAAAAATGAAAATGGATACCGAGTGTTTTTATGATCATTACAAAATTGATGCTAAAAAGATTGGGAAGAATCCTATTTTTCTTCTTCTGATATACAATGGCATCCTTCTACATCTGAAAATGTTTACCACCAGAAGTTCTGACTGGACGATACAGAAATGAGTCCTATGATATATCTACTAATTTTTCTTTGGCCCCTTTTCCTGCTGTTGTTAAGTAACAATGGCTAATTTAATTTAATAATAGCAATAACAGTTCGACTTATATACCGCTTTATAGTGCTTTATATGCATCTGTGTCTGCTTTTTATCTGTTTTTTCTTTTCTTTCAGAGTATAGCCAAGGATATATGGATCTCTAGTGATATACTACAAAAGAGATGGAGTGTAGGAGGAAAAAACAAAAACAGCAGCCTATTTGTTTACAGCTGCAGGGTTAATTTCTGGAACCATTCTAGGCAGTTTCCTTTTTTCTCATCTTCCCTATCACAAGGTATCTGGGCAGCATCTGAAGCCGTACCCCCCATGTTGACCTTCAGGCAGTACATAGTGAATTGAATGAAACAGTCAGGCGCTGTTTCAGAAATGAAAATGTCGAATGTAAAAAGAATGCACAAATGAGGAGAGGGAGGAGGAGGAGAGGGGAAGGGGGAGGGAAGGGAAGGGGAGGGAGGAGAAGGAGGAGGAGGAGGAGGAGGAGGAGGAGGAGGAGGAGGAGGAGGAGGAGGAGGAGGAGGAGAAGGAGAAGGAGAAGGAGAAGGAGAAGAAGAAGAAGAAGAAGAAGAAGAAGAAGAAGAAGAAGAAGAAGAAGAAGAAGAAGAAGAAGAAGAAGAAGAAGAAGAAGAAGAAGAAGAAGAAGAAGAAGAAGAAGAAGAAACAACTAAATGAGCAAGCCAATTTACTGTACCGGTTAAGACATCAGGCTAGAAACTTGGAGATTGTGAGTTTTAGCCTCTCCTTAGACACAAAGCCAACGGTGTGACCTTGGGCCATTCCTATCTCTGAGCCCTAAGCAGGAAGGATCAAGCTGCTTTTGAAATCTTGCCAAGGAAAGTGCAGGGACTTGCCCAGGTAGTTTCTAGAAGTCATCAGTAACTTAAGGGCACCAACAAAAGCAAAACAAAACCGAAGCACATTTCATACTATGTGTCGATGCTTTTAAGGAATTCACAGTTGCTTCCTTCTGAATTTTTTCCCCGAACTAACCTTAGCATTCTCTGACAGTCTTCTCTTGAAGGATCAGGCAGTCATGACCCCACTTTCCTTGTGAGACCACACAGACTTAGTCCAGTTCTGCCACTTCCTAAGATAAACACACCTACCATATTTTTCGGCGTATAAGACACACTTTTTCCACCCTAAAAGAGGGTGAAAATTTGGGTGCCTCTTATACACTGAATGTAGCCCCACCCACCCACTGGCCCCCACCCTTTGGCCTCTGCCTCCCAGCAACTTGCCTCCTTGCAGCAAAAAGCCCGTTTCAGCTTCAGCACAGCCTGATTAGCACAAGCAGCTGATTGTCAGTTGGATCGGGCTCCCGACCATCAGCTGTTTTAGGCTGCAGGGATTGCCATTGCCTCTTGCTGCGTGCCCCATTTGCTGCAAGGAGGCAAATTGCTGGGAGGCAGAGGCAGATTTTTTTTCTTGTGCTAATCAGACTGTGCTGAAAATGAAACTGAAACTGGCTGTTTGCTGGGAGGCAGAGGCAGATTTTTTTTCTTGTTTTCCTCCCCCCAAAAGGTAGGTGCGTCTTATAGTCCTGAGCGTCTTATACTCCGAAAAATACGGTATTTCAGTTTCTCTGCATTGTGTACATATCTTCCAAATACAAAGCCTCTTTCACAACCCTGCTTTACTTTTCTCACAACAGATCAACAGATTTTGTGAATCATCCCTCTCTCTCTTCTCTTGCATCTCTTCCCCGCCTTTTATATACATTTGATCTGAAACATGTTTTTATTTTAAATTGCAGAATCCATACTTTCCTGTTTGCAGTACAGCTGAATCAAGGCAAGGGTGATCATCCCTCAGAAAGTTGCTATATCCTCTTAAACTTTTTTTCCCAGCCCCGTGAGTCCAAAAGCTACATTTTCAAGCGATGGCCACCATGCTGAAACCTCTTTAACACAGCTAACCGAAGTTGGAGAGAACCATTTGTTTATCACTGCCACATTGTAAGGATTTGTTCAGAAGATTGTGTCGAATGGAGAGCCGTTCAATGTATTTGCAGCACCACCGTGCTGGACAAGAGCCAAGAGTTGAAAAGTGAGTGGGAGGAAAATGATTTAGATCAGTAGAAGTACATTCAGCTCAGGTTTTCAATTTTTCTTTTTCCTTGTCGTACATAGTTGTATAATGTAATGAGAGACTAATATAAATACAAGTTTCAGAGACACACTCTGGCTCTTTTGAAAAACACAGAAACAGGAAAAGGACAAAAGGTACAGTTTGAAAGGCCATGTATGGTAGATTATTGATGTGCCAATAGAATAGAATAAACAAAGTTGGAAGGGACCTTGGAGGTCTTCTAGTCCAACCCCCTGCTTAGGCAGGAAACCCTACACCACTTCAGATAAATGGTTGTCCAACATCTTCTTAAAAACTTCCAGTGTTGGAGCATTCACAATTTCTGGAGGCAAGTAGTTCCACTGATTAATTGTTCTAACTATCGGGAAATTTCTCCTTAGTTCTAAGTTGCTTCTCTCCTTGATGAGTTTCCACCCATTGCTTCTTGTCCTGCCCTCAGGTGCTTTGGAGAATAGCTTGGCTCCCTCTTCTTTGGGGCAGCCCCTGAGATATTGGAAGACTGCTATCATGTCTCCCCTAGTCCTTCTTTTCATCAAACCAGACATACTCAATTCCAACAACTGTTTTTTTTTTAATTTTTTAATTTTTATTAATTTAAGAAACCACAAAATACATTTATAAATACAAGTAAAACAATATACAACAGGCATCATTTTAATGACATCTAACTAGCCTCCAGTCCCCTAATCATCTTTGTTGCTCTTCTCTGCACTCTTTCTGGAGTCTCCACAACTTTTTTACATTGTGGCGACCAAAACTGAATGCAGTATTCCAAGTGTGGCCTTATCAAGACATTATAAAGGGGTATTAACACTTTATAATGTTAATATAATGTCCCCATAGCAGTAATTGCAAAATTGACTTCCAGTTCCTGCAACCATTCATCGTATAGTTTCTGGTCCTCTAATCATCTTTAAGGCTGTTCTCTGTACCCTTTCTAGCATCTCAACATCTTTTGAGTATCATGGTGATGCTAATTTGGACATAGTATTCCAAGTGTGGTCTCCCCTGTGCTGTATAAATGGGTACCAAATTTCATGTGATTTTGATTGTATCCCTCAGTTAATGCAGCCTAGAACTGTATTGGCTTTTTTTCCCCACTGCCAGCACAGAAACTCTTGGCTCACAACTTGTTGGAATCCATCTTTTGAATTAATCAGCAGTTTTGCAGCTGTAATACACCAATTATGAAGTTTCTTCTGATTCAGCACTCTACATATGTAAGTAAAATAATTATGCGGCAAAAGGTTTTTAACATTTTTTTAATAAGTGGATTCTTTAACATGACAGAATTTTCAGGTGAATTGCCTGAAGCTTGACCAAAAGTGATTAATGAATAGCAAGAAGTGTGACTTTGCACCCACCCACCCAAAGGATTTCTTTCAAATAATTGTCAAAGTGTGCACCACCCTCTAAGAAACATGGATGGCAAAAAAATATTGTGTTTGTTTATTTAAAAGATCATGAGAGGTAGTGTACATAGAATTGTTCTCCTTCATAATTTTGTTGTCAACTCGCAAAGCATCCCTGGCCTGCTCTTGAGTTGCCATAAGCAAGGGTGAGTGGGAAAGGGATGAAACGGCATGGCAGCCAAAGACAGATGCACATTCCAGACTTAACTCTCTCAAGGCTGTATCCAGGGTTATCCATAGCAGCCAGAGGGGAGTGGTCTCTACAACCTGCAAAATTGCTCTGTTGGTGAATGTGATTGATGACACACTCTTGGGGGAGGGGAAAACAGGGTCATGATTGGGGCGTAAATTACGTAGGGTCAGAGCTGGCTTCACTTGGGAATATGCCAACATGAAACTCTTAATAAATAACTGGATTTCTTTTGAACCTTGGCTTGAAGCTCATGATTTAATTAGGGCATCCATCAGAACCCTGACAGCTAAACTATCGAATGTGATGAATGAGAGTTTCTATCCCCCAAACTGGATTAAAAACCAGACTGAGATATAACCCAGTTATCTCTGTTATTCTGAAGTACCTGGTTAGGAACATTATGACATTTCCAAGAATTCTGTTTCACTATTATTTATATCTTTTTTATATTGTTGCATCCAGTCTTGGTCACCACAATATAAAAATAATGTTGAGACTCTAGAAAGAGCACAGAGAAGAGCAACAAAGATAATTAGGGGGCTGAAGGCTACAACATACGAAGAACTGTTGTATGTACCTGTACATCTAGTTTGTTGAAAAGAAGGACTAAGGTTGATACGGTAGCAGTGTTACAATATTTGAGGGGCTGCCACGAAGAAGAGGGAGTCAAGCTATTCTCCAAAGCAGAGGAAGAAATAAATGGAAACTCAATCTAGACCCAATCTAGATGAAAGAGAAATGTCCTGACAGTGAGGACAATTAATCAGTGGAAGGATTTGCCTTCAGAGGTTGTGGGTGCTCAAACACTGGAGGTTTTTAAGAAAAGTTTGGACACCCATTTATCTGAAATGATGTAGGGTTTCCTGCTTGAGCTAGAGTTGACCTAGAAGACTTCCATGGTTCCTTTCAGCTCTGTTATTTCCTCTGAAACTTATTACATACATTTTCTTTTTACTTCAACTTCCTAGGCTTGCCAGCTCACCAAATGTGTGCAAATGTTGTTTTGCTCAAATGAAATAAAATGTCAAGTCTACATAATGACATTTCCTACTGTAAATGGAGTGGGTGTAGCTAGTTTACGTTGTACGAAGTGGAGATGCCATGCATTTTTAGGAAGGTCAAGCCAATTTACCAGGTTTTATTCAGCACAATCAATGGACTCAATCATTATTATTTAAAGCCTACATGTCTACTCATAGTCCTGTTTGCTTGAACTGCATCTCCATTTCACCTCTAGCCATACAGTGCTACTTGAAGATCAGATTATAGATGCGTGGAATTATTTCAGTTCCTGTTACTAGTCAACCTGGATAGAAGCCTAGGAGCCTGGATAGCTCAGCAGACTAATGCATTGTAATTTAACTCTAGCTGTCTGCAATTACTGTAAGTTCGAATCTCACCAGGCTCAAGGTTGACTCAGCCTTCCATCCTTTCTAAGGTAGGTAAATTGAGGACCCAATTTGTGGGAGCAATAAGCTGACTTTGTAAAATATACAAAAGTATGAAGGCTGTTGCTTAACGCATTGTAAGCTGCCCTGAGTCTCTGAAGAAGGGTGGCATATAAATCTAATTAAAACAACAACAACAACAACAACAACAACAACAACAACAACAACAACAACAACAAAAATCAGTCTTTGAATATGTTCTACTTAACTCCAGGTTTGTCTTAAAGGAATGAGACAATATTCCTATCCATTTTGTAGGGCTTTTTTTTTTCCAAAACTAACCTGGGAAGTTTTCATGGCCTTACACAGCTAAATTGCCCTGTTCTCTTGTTAAATTCTAGCATTCATTGCTTCCTTGATGCTGTGCATCAATAAAAGGAAAGAAGAAGGTGGAGGGGTGGGGAGGGGAGGGGAGGGGAGGAGAGGAAATGAGAGGAGAAGAGAGGGAGGGAGAGAGAGAGAGAGAGAGAAAGAGGGAGGAAGGAAGGAAGGAAAGGAAGGAAGGAAGGAAGGAAGGAAGGAAGGAAGGAAGGAAGGAAGGAAGGGGGAAAGGAAAGAAAGAAGGAAGGAAAGAAAGAAAAAGAAAGAAAGAAAGAAACAGAAGGGGAAAGAGGAAGGAAGGAAGGAAAGAAAGAAAGAAAGAAGGAAGGAAAGAAATGAGGAAAGAGGAAGGAAAGAGGAAGGAAGGAAGGAAAGAAAAAGAAAAAGAAAAAAGAAACAGAGGGAGAAAGAGGAAGAAGGAAGGAAGGAAGGAAGGAAGGAAGGAAGGAAGGAAGGAAGGAAGGAAGGAAGGAAGGAAGAAGAAGGGGAAAGAAAAGGAAGGAAGGAAAAGAAAGGGAGAAAGAAAGAGAGAGAAAGAAAGGGAGAAGGAGGGGGAGAGGAAGGTGAATGGGCGGGAGAAGGAAGGAGAGAGATGGGGGAGGGAGAGAGGAAAGGAGGGAGAAGGAGGTAGCGGTGAGGGAGAGAGAAGGAGGGAGAGAGGAAGGGAGAAAGAGAGAGAGAACAGCAAAGTGTTTAGCATGAAGCTACCTAAGAGTTGGAAAGCTGGTATAATATTAATAATCTAATTATACTGAGCTGGAAGGACTCTGCCAGTAACTAAGCAGGTTGATTATATCTCTTTCAGTTGTAGCATTCAGATGAATTCCAGATAGGCTTGTAGATACCCAGATATTGTCCCATCCAAACAGTGACCTGGACAAGAACATTGACATTTTACGAGCTTCTTGTACACAGATCTGCAGTACGTCAACTCGTTTAACGCTAAAAGACTGTTTCCAAAAATCCAAACGTCGATGGGTTTCAAGTAGGAAGTCCCCTTTGATAGAAATGAAATTTTTTTTACACCACTTAGGGTCATAATACTCCTTCATTTGCGGTGCATTCCTACATTTTACTGAACACCTTCACTACTCATTTGGCAGTATTTAGAAAATAGCTTAAGTATCAAAAGAACTGCTTATCACTATATTCTCTCAATAATAGTGATCGTGCTTGCTCTTATGCAAGCAAATGTCAAGCTGGGATTTGTCCTTGAAAATATATAATTTGGTTTTAAGGGTGTATATCAGCTTTCATTCCACTAACCATGTCTTCTCTTTAATGCCAGGTTAGAAAACTGAATGAATGTTTCCTTCCTGATATTGCATTTACTATTTTCACTGTAAAACCTTTAGATGCTTCATCATCATGTTGTTAATGAAAGATTGAAGTTGATGTCAATTGTTTGGAATACTATTTACTTCATTACACAGAAATATTCACACTTAGTAGATTCATTCATTCATTCATTCATTCATTCATTCATTGAAGCTCCTGCTTATAGCAGCATCTGGGAGAGAAGAAAGAAAAATACCAATGGCATTTTTAATACACACACATACCCTAATTGTTTTACAATGAATTTGTTAAATAAAAACAATTTCATACAGGGTGTTGATGTAGCGGAGTATAATCTGGATTCCCAGAAAGGAGGGGCTACATTCAAGAGGACTAAGAGAGAGTGAAGTTTAGATAGTTAGGTTCGGAGGAAAAGAGTTGAGGTAGATCCTCCCTAGACATCTATGGAGATTCTCCATCATCCAGGTCATGTTTGTCCCAAAAGTGTTTTTTCAAGAGGCAACTGGACTTTCTTGGGGGATTTTTTTTGTAGACAATTTGCTTCTCATCCAAGAAGCTGAAGAAGTTGACGTGAGAGAGTTTCTTGGATGAGAAACAAAACGTTTTCAAAGAAAGCCTAGTTTTCCTTTTGCCCCATTTCAGAAATTCTGTTTAATCTTTACATAGCAGGGATAACAAGTTGGGGAAACACTTTGATTAATCCCATAGATCTGGCACATGAATCAACAGACATCTTGCAATGGATATCGAGGAAAATCGTTACTTTCACTAGGGACGGAGAGATAAAGACAGAGTTATGGATGTTTTAACAGGAACCATGAGGCTTTCTAAGGAATGACAGAATAAAACAGCTGAGAATTTGCAACAGGGACTTTCCAGAATAAGGAGTCACAGAGGAAAAGAAGAATCTATTTTATGTTCTAAATAATAAATACACTAGACTTGTTTGTTTGTTTATTAGTTTGATTTATATGCCGCCCTTCTCCAGAGACTCAGGGTGGCTTACAATGTCATCTTCTTCTTCTTCTTCTTCTTCTTCTTCTTCTTCTTCTTCTTCTTCTTCTTCTTCTTCTTCTTCTTCTTCTTCTTCTTCTTCTTCTTCTTCTTCTTCTTCTTCTTCTTCTTCTTCTCCTCCTCCTCCTCCTCCTCCTCCTCCTCCTCCTTCTTCCTTCCTCCTTCTTCCTTCTTCCTTCTTCATCCTCTTCCTTCTTCTTCCTTATCCTTATCCTTCTTCTTCCTTCTTCTTCTTCTTCTTTCTTCTTATCCTCCCCTACCCCTCCCCTCCTCCTCTTTATTCCAAAATATTACTATTTCTTCCTCTTCCTCCTCCTTTTCCCCCTCTTCTTCCTCTTCTTCCGCTAGAAATCATTTTATCTTTTGTACGGCCTAATCTTTCTATGCAAATTTGCCACCCATTCAATCTGTTCCATGTTTGCAGCCCTTCTGGAAATTATTCATGGGCAAACCTCCATAATATCTAACACCGTTCCTCTGCTATAAAATTATGCTAAGCAAGGTCCCTCTGCTTCCCAAACTTATGTTTGCCTTTGAACTCGTGTATCCTTTGATCATACTGAGTGGGGTTGAGCCCGTTGTTCTTGTTTATTAACACAGCAAATTTCTGCTAGCTCTGGGGTAGAAGCAAACCCCATTCGCATGGTAATTATGCGTTCGTACTAGGAGGGTTTTCTTTGTGTTCTGAAAGAATTTCATTCTCTGATTACACTCGACCTAACTGGCATTTCGAATAGGTGTATTAATAACTCATTCTTATTGATGCATCAGGTAGAATGAAAATGAGACTGAAAGGTTGCAACCTATCAAACTAGGGGCTTAATTACGGGAGCTATTTCTGTCCCAGTTGAAGATTCCCTTTGTATTTGTAGCTAAGAAAGGATTGGTGACTGCTTGCGTGAACTCACTGTTATTTTCACAGGAAACAACCTATAATTTCATTGGCTGGTTTTATTTGTAGAATTTCGAAGAGCTAAAGGAAATACGCTGGGCCATGACCTATGTTCCTTAAGGGATAAGCATAGTCATTGTTCAATAAGCTAATTGCCATCGTATCAAATTCTGGGGCAATTTGCAATTAGTTTAATGGATGGATTAGAATAATGGATGAAAACTGGACAGGGAGAGATTCAACCTAGAAATAAGGAGAAATTTTCTGACAGAACAATCAGTCCATGGAACAGAAGTTGTGGGAGCTTCATCACTGGAGGCTTTCAAGAAGAGATTGTACTGCCATTTGTCAGAAATGGTGTAGGATCTCCTGTTTGGGTGGGGAGGGGGTTGGACTAAATGACCTTCAAGGTTCCTTCCAACTCTGTTAATCTGTTAAAAATCTGTTAAGTTTCTATGGAATTTAGAGATCAATTCTCTCTCTCTCTCTCTCTCTCTCTCTCTCTCTCTCTCTCTCTCTCTCTCTCTCCCTCCCTCCCTCCCTCCCTCCCTCCCTCTCCCTCTCCCTCTCCCTCTCCCTCTCCCTCTCCCTCTCCCTCTCCCTCTCCTTCCTCCCCGCTCTCTCTCAGTGTAGGAGGACAGGCAGAGCTTGGGATCGGAGTCAAGAGAGAAATAAGCCTGGAGTCCTTACGTTGCTACAAACAGATCAAGTCCAATTCCTCTAGAATTCCAGTGACTTGTATCTAGTGCCAATTTAGTGCTGACTGTTGATTGACTTGATTCTTGTGTATAGGCATGAAGAATAAATCAGTTTCACCAAATCTAAACATGTGGTCCTTATTCCTCACACCTCAGTGGTATTTTAAAATACTAAGCAATTTTCATGGTATATATTTTGCATATCTTCGACCAAATTTCTTTTGTTGTTTTCCTCTAGTGCCCAAGAGAATTATGAAAATCCATTCTTCTGTCTCTGGTAGGATTCACCAGAAAAATTATACACACAGAGAAAGACACATTATACATTAACAAATAAAGGATAGTGTATATTCATCCGCTCCCTTTTCACAACAGCCCATTGAGGTAGCTTAGGTTGGGAGAAAATAATCTACAGCTATCCAGAAATTATACTGTTGAGATTTTGACCTACATTTCAATTCCTAGCCAACTTTGGACTCAGAAACTAATCACAATCAGATCAGGTTAGTACTAGGATGGTGGGCCACCAGGAAATGGTTGTTTTAAGCTGGGGTTGAGAGATGAAATAAAATTGCAGGAAATGACCAAATATTACAGATTAAGAGAGTTGGAAGGGACCTTGTCGGTCATCTAGTCCAACCCCCCCACCCAACCAGGTGGCCCCTCACCATTTTTGACAGATGTGAGGGAAAAAGTTTGGATTTCACCCCTGAGGGAAAACATTTTTAATTAATTTATTTGTCGCCGAAATCAGGGCTCAGGGTGAAGTTGCTCTTCCTGTCTAATACAGGATTGGGATAAATAAATACCCAGGCAACACCGGGTTTTCAGCTAGTTCTAAAATAAAATAATAAGAAAACAATCACTCAGACTGGAACGCACATGAAGCTTCTACGCATCCTTCTTCCTAATCTGGGAATGTCTCAGCTGGCACCAGCTTTCAGGAAGGCTTCTCATAAAAATGAACCGTGAAGCTCTTTCCTGAAATCTCCCTTCATCCCTAATTACGTTCAACTTCTACTGATGTTGCTTTGGTCTCCTCAGCAACTTCCCAGTCACTACCTCCATGGAAGCAGATGTTTAGTCAGTGTGTAAATGGAGGACAATTATCATTAGGACCACATACAGTAATAGGAGAATAATTAGATCATTGCTGCCAGCAGAAATATAAATCAAATCGGGTTCGTAGCAGCAATGTTAACAGATTGGGAGATAGAATCTATTATTGCGTATGAAGATGGAAACACTGCTTAGTAGTGAGGCCAAATTCATCGCCATTGAAATCTGCAAAATAAAGCTTGGAATTTGTATAAAGCTGAAGCGTTGTGGACAGTAAATGTATCAGGAATCTATCCAAGGAGGCTCTTATTCGTACAAGTGCTGCGTAAGAGAGAGAAGGACCAAGAAAAGAATTGTGTTACTCTTTTTTCTTATTTTCTAACTATAGCAAACACTATAAATAAATTACTTTGCCTTCAAGTCAATATGTTATTTTTCAAAAATGGCCTTCATAATATTAGGATCGGCTAATCTTCTAGGACTGAGGGACAAATGGTATGTACAGAATTTATACAGCATAGCCCACTTTTTTTAAAAAAAAATCTGAAATGCCTGTGAAATCAGTCTGGATATATTTAATTTAATTTAATTTAATTTAATTTAATTTAATTTAATTTAATAATTTAATTTAATTTAATTTAATTTAATTTAATTTAATTTAATTTAATTTAATTTAATTTAATTTAATTTAATTTAATTTAATTTAATTTAATTTTTAATTTAATTTAATTTAATTTAATTTAATTTAATTTAATTTAATTTAATTTAATTTAATTTAATTTAATTTAATTTAATTTAATTTAATTTAATTTAATTTAATTTAATTTAATTTAATTTATATGCTGCCCTTCTCTGGAGACTCAGGGCGGCTTACAATGCATTAAGCAATAGCCTTCATACTTTTGTATATACCTGCTTAGTAGGGCTTTTGCCCTCCCACCCCCAAGCGGTGTTCTTTTTTATACAAAGTCAGCTTTTTGCCCCCCAACAATCCGGGTCCTCATTTTACCTACTTCGAAAGGATGGAAGGCTGAGTCAACCTTGAGCCTGATGAGATTCGAACTTGCAATAATTGCAGGCAGCTGGTGTCACTTTAACACCATTTTAAGCTGCTACGCCACCAAGGCTCTTTTAATATTTGGATGAAAAAGAAAAGATTTTGCATCTGAGGGAAGACCCCCCCACACACACAAATCAAGTTTCCAAGTTACACCCCCAACAACAACAAAAAAAAGCTCCGAGGCTTGAAGTTCCTCAAAGTTCTATTTTATTAGAGATGTCATATTGGCACATTTGGGAAAACCCAAATCTGAAAGCTTCCAGGTTTTCCCCACCCAAAAGAAAGTCCAAGTCCCTTCCCCCTGCACCCATATGTCCATCACACGGTCCAATCAAAGCACTGTCCCAACCGGAAATGCCTCTCAGTTCCAGCCCTCCAGGTGCAGGGCAGGATGTCCTTGACTCTCTGAGAAAGGAATGTTATTATGACTACATATCACCCATGCTCCATACAATCCCCCCTCCCAATTTCCCACAGTAGTAAATGTGGCAGGCCTGAAGGCCTAGTGCAAAAGATGTCTTCCAGGCCTGACACCCCCTCTCCTAGAAGAAGGAAATATTTTGAAAAATATGAAAAAAAAGGCAGAATATTATATTTTCCTAAAGGAGAAATGGAGAAACATGCTCTTGGAGACAGAAAGAGACAGCCCCCATTCTTTCTTAATAGCCCTCAGCAGATATTTTTTGCCCATTAAGAAAGATTGGGCCAGCCTATGTACAAAACAAAAGACCTTCAGCTCTAGGATGATAGGATTAAGACATGACCCTTCAGGACATAATAGGATTAACCCACTAGCACCAGAGCTCACCACATCATACAATCTCCTAACAACATTGCATCAGCCAAGCTTCCACCAAACCTGGAAGCTCAGACAACCTCAGCTATGACCCCTGCATAGCCCCATTGGATTCTGACAGCAGCCAGTAGAATACATGTTCTTGCACAGGAACAGGAAGTTCAAGTGCAAAACTGAAGTGAAGGTATAAAAACCCTTCACTCTCAACTCCATGTAGTCAGCTGCCCAGAACCACCCATGTGCTTCTGCTTCACCATTAGCACAACCACCATTTTCAATCAGACTAGATAGCTCAGCAGACTAATGCATTGTGCATTGTGATTAACTCCAGCTGTCTGCAATTATTGTAAGTTCGAATCTCACCAGGCTCAAGGTCGACTCAGCCTTCCATCCTTTCTAAGGTAGGTAAATTGAGGACCCAGTTTGTGGGGGTAATAAACTGACTTTGTATAAATATACAAAAGTATGAAGGCTATTGCTTAATGCATTGTAAACCACCCTGAGTCTCCGGAAAAGGGCGGCATGTAAATCAAATTGAAAAAAAAAAATCAGCCTTCACGTTTCCAGTGTCTTTCTCTCAGCTTGGAACTGAACCAGATGGATATTTTTTCCAATACATCTTTGGAACAAAAATGGCACATCATTGAATACTGCCAAGTCTCTCTCCCAGCAACATATACTGATTTGCTATACTGCTATACTGATTGCGGGTATCCCTAACCCCTTTTTATGTATCTTACCTAGGATGAGGCTTTTGATTGTGGTCTTCCAATATTTGAGGGGACTGCCACAAGGAAGAGGGGGTCCACCTATTCTCCAAAGCACCAGATAGGAGAAGAAGAAGCGATGGATGGAAAGTTGGGAAGGAGAGATCCAACCTAGAACTAAGGAGAAATTTCCTGACAGTGAGAACAATTCATCAGTGGAACTAAACAGACGACTGAGGCAAATAGCAGGAGAACAAGAACTTTATTAACACTCTAACTAGAACTCCAACAACAACAACACGGGCGGCTGACAGCCCTTTAATACTCAGCTGTCAACCGCGGTAACCAATAGTGGAGAGGGAATCTCCCGCTCGGTTGCCGGCATCCAATCTCGCGCGGCCAGCAACAGTGACGTCAGAGCCTGGACGTAGCTCTGAGGACTCAGCACCCCTATCCCTCCAGATGGCACATGCGTAGTCCGCGAGAAACGCGGGACGACGCCGGCTCCGCCCAGATCTTCTCAAGACTGGCGTGGGTGGAGCCGCGGAAGGAAGGGGTTCCCCGGAGCGCTGCGGAGACATCAGTGATGGCGACGTCGCCGCTGGAGGAGTCCCGGAGGGTGACGTCACAACAGGAAGAACAGGTAAGTTGTCCGGGTCGGCTTGAGTTGTTAATGGCGGGTCATCCAGCAGCGATGTGCTTTCAGGAGAAGTAGATGTTGAAGGTACCGGCTGACTGCCGTCGGCTGGAGGAGATGTACGGAGGTCGGGCCGGCGCCTTAGCTGGTTAACATGCCGCCTCCATGTTCGACCATCCTCAAGCCGGATCCTATAAGAGTAGGGTCCCATTATTTGGGCAACATGTCCCGGAATCCACCTGTCCCCTGCACCAAAGTTAAGAGCGTAAACAGGCTCCCCCAAATAAAAATTCCGGAATTGTGGAGCAGAGTCCCCTAATGAACCGGGGCCGTAATCAGGGTGCAATCGGTCCAGGGCGGTCCTGAGCCGCCGGCCCATGAGGATTTCCGCTGGGCTACGGTTGGTAGATTGACAAGGCGTGGAGTGTTGGGCTAGGAGATAGCGGTTAATACTGCGGTGCCAATTTGACGGGCCCAAGCGGCGAAGGGCTTCTTTGGCGGATCGGACTGCTCTCTCCGCCAACCCGTTGGCGGCCAGATTGCGGGGCGCCGTTTTAGCGTGGCGAATGCCCAGACTAGACATAAAAACCTGGAAGGGTGCTGACACAAATTGAGGGCCATTATCAGTTACGAGCACATCAGGTAGCCCGTGAGTAGCAAACCAACCCTCCAGGGTCTTGATTATGGCTTCAGTGGTAGTGGACGAGAGGGGGGCGATTTTGACCCACTTTGAGAGGGCGTCCACCGCTATTGCAAAAGAATGACCGAAAAATGGGCCAGACAGGTCTAGATGGACCCTGGCCCAGGGCGCCCTAGGTTCCTCCCACACCTGGACGGGCACAGCTGGCGGCATAGGCCGCGACTGCTGACATAGGTGGCAAGAGGACACCCATTCCTCTATAGCCCTGTCAAGGAGCGGCCACCAGACATAACTGCGACCGAGCGCCTTCATACGAACGATGCCCGGATGGGCATCATGTAGGCGCTCGAGGACTTGGAGTCGGAGGCCGGATGGGATGACAACCCGACTGATATCCTGATATATGATATATATATATATATATATATATATATATATATATATATATATATATATATATATATATATATATATATCTCATATATATATATATCCTGATATATGCTGATATCCTCGGCCGAAATAGGGACCTGCAACTCATCAATAAGTAAAACCGGGCAGGCAGGCGCCGGGTCGCATCCAGAGGACGGAAGGGGACAGCGGCTAAGGCCATCGGCATGAGCGATGTCCTTACCCGGCTTGTACAGGAGCTGATAATTGTAAGCAGCGAGAAACTCCACCCACCGCGACATGCGCGGTGAGAGGATGGGAGGTGTCTGGCGATCACCGGCGATAAGCCCAAGCAGTGGCTTATGGTCGGTGACAAGATAGAAAAAACGGCCGTAAACGTAGTGGTGGAATTTCTTGATTCCAGCCACCGCGGCCAGAGCCTCCCTATCTATCTGACTGTACTTACGCTCAGCTCCTGACAAGGTCCGTGAATAAAAAGCAATCGGTGCTTCGGACCCGTCCGGAAAGATGTGGCTGAGAACGGCCCCCACGCCATAAGGAGACGCGTCACAAGTGAGCGTCAAAGGCAAGGAAGCGTCATACTGAGCCAGGACAGCATCAGAAGTGAGGGCGTCTTTGACAGCCCGGAAAGACGCAGCCTCCGCTCGGCCCCAGCGCCATGGAGCATGAGAGTCGAGCAGGTGGTGAAGGGGCTCTGCTAAGGACGCCTTATGGGGAATAAACATGGCGTAAAAATTTAGCAACCCCAGGAATGCCTGTAACTGAGCTTTGGAGGAGGGGGTTGGGGCGTCCCTGATAGCCTCGACCTTAGAAGGTGTAGGGTGGATACCCTTGGAATCAACGAGGAATCCCAGGAACTCCACCTGTGGTACCCCCACATGGCATTTCTCCCGTTTCAGTTTTAACCCAGCTTGTCGCAGGCGGGACAGAACGGCCCGCAATTTGACGATGAGGTCGTCCTGATCGGCAGCCGCGATCAGGACGTCGTCAAAATAGGGCACCACACCTGGTAGCCCTTGGAACAGCCGTTCCATCAGGCACTGGAATATGCCAGGTGCCACGCTGACGCCGAATTGTAAGCGGGTGCATTTAAACGCACCCCTATGGGTCACGATCGTTTGGGCCAGGGCCGTCTCCTCGTCCACCGGAATTTGCTGGTAGGCTTGCGCCAGATCCAGCTTCGCGAAGACCCGACCCTGACCCAAAGAATGCAGAAGGTGCTGAACTACCGGCACGGGGTATGGGTTGGCCTGGAGCGCCCGATTCAGTGTCCCCTTATAGTCAGCGCAAATTCTGACGGTGCCATCTTTCTTAAGGGGAATAACAATGGGAGTTTCCCATTTGGAGTGGTCTACCGGCTCCAACACCCCCTGCTCAATCAACTTATCTAACTCTTTATCCACTCTGGGCTTCAAGGCTAGAGGCACCCTTCGAGGTTTCAGCCTAATGGGCGCCACTTGAGGGTCCAGATTGAGGGAGACAGGCCGGCCCGAATATTTGCCCAGGCCGTTGTCAAATACATCGGCAAACTCCTCGGCCAACATGGCAGAGGTATCCATGGCCATTTTATGGACACCGGTCACGCCAAAATGGAGGGCGGCGAACCAGTCAAGGCCGAGGAGAGTGGGCAACTTATCTTTGACCACAATCAATGGCAAAAAACCAGAGAAAGAGCCATGGGAGATGTGGACGGAGGCACACCCAAGGGTTTGAATAGGATTCCCCTGATAATCCCTTAGTCTAATGGGGCACGGCCGAAGCCGCTGCCGCGGAAACCCCGGCGCGATCCCCTGAAGGGTGGCCCAAGCAATGAGTGACTTGGAGGACCCCGTATCTATTTCCATTTTGCAAGGGGCCCCCTCCACCCGCACCGTAAGATAGAGCTTGGGATCGGGGCTTGTCGCCGAGGCGTGACTGATGACCGCCGCCGAGCAGGAGTCGTTGTCATCGATCGTGAAGCAGTTGTCGAAGGCATCGCCTCTCTTCAGCTTCCGTTTCTTCACCCATGGTTCAGGCACCTCATCAGCGGCTGGATGGGGCGCCCTACACACACGGGACAGATGGCCCCGCTTGCCACAACGGCGGCAGACAGCTGACTTGAACCGGCAATCTGCCCGGTTATGTTTGCCTCCGCAGCCCAGACAACCAGATGAGGGGGTTTTTGGTTGAGGCAGCCTCTTTGGTCTTTTTGCCGCCTTGAGACGACTCACACCCTCTTCGTCGTCCGAATCATCGGTAGGCTCCGACCACTCGCGATGCACCGCCAGAGGCTTCCCGGGCGCGACTGGCCCAAACTGAGCACGCTGAATCTCAGCGGATGACTTGCCGGACATCTCAGCTGCTCTGGCCTCGTCCATGGCTATAGGCAGAGTAAGATCAGGCCGAGCCAACAGCCACCGCTGGAGCTTGAGATCCTTGACTCCGCACACCAGCTGGTCCAAAAGCGCGTCGTCCATGTCGCGGAACTCGCAATGCCGAGCTGCGGAGCGCAGGGAAGCCATATAGTCGTTGATTGACTCCCCGTCCTTCTGAGTCCTCTGAAGGAACGCGTGGCGGCGCGCAATCCGAGATGGAGCAGGAGCATAGTGGTTCTTTAGTTTTTGCTGCAGGGTGTCCCAAGGCACGGAGAAGACAGGTTGAGGGGCAGCGAGAGCCCTCGCTGTGCCAAAGATCTCTCGGCCACAGGAGCTAAGGAAATACCCCCGTTTCCTGTCACCAGGGAGGTCGGAGAGGTCGTTGGCCTGTAAGAAGCATTCGAACCTCTCAATATAATCTTCCCACGTTTCAGTGGTGGGGTCGAATGAAGTAAAGGTTGAGAGGGCAGCCATGCTAATGCCTCAGCTCACTCGTGGATCGCGCGGCTGGTCTCAGCGCCCGAGAAATCCCACCCTCGTCGCCAGTGTTCAATCGTTGAACTAAACAGACGACTGAGGCAAATAGCAGGGGAACAAGAACTTTATTAACACTCTAACTAGAACTCCAACAACAACAACACGGGCGGCTGACAGCCCTTTAATACTCAGCTGTCAACCGCGGTAACCAATAGTGGAGAGGGAATCTCCCGCTCGGTTGCCGGCATCCAATCTCGCGCGGCCAGCAACAGTGACGTCAGAGCCTGGACGTAGCTCTGAGGACTCAGCAGGTTACCTCCAGAAGTTGTGGCTGCTCCAACACTGGAGGTGGTTAAGAAGAGATTGGAGAGTCATTTCTTCAGATGTTTCCAATCTTGAAGAAAGCAATGTCAATCCAATTCCTTCCTTCCTTCCTTCCTTCCTTCCTTCCTTCCTTCCTTCCTTCCTTCCTTCCTTCCTCTTTCATGACTTTTTCTCTCTCAGTGGTCATCCTTCTTTCCTTTCCTTCTCCTTCCTTCCTTCCATCCTTCCACAAAATCTGCATTTCTGCTTATAAGGTATTTGCAAAATTCTTCCCTTCAACTCACTGGCCCACTAAATGTGGCTTAGCAGTTGAACATTAATTCTAGTCCCTGATATAGCTTGGTTTACATATTTACAATTTCAATGTACAAGCCTTGATTATTACCTTCTAACCAGGGGTGAAATATTCCCGGATCGGACCGGATTGCCCGGTCTGGTAGTGATCTTGGCTGGTGGTTCGGCGATCCAGTAATGATGGCGGAGCAAAGCTCCGCCCACCCTTCCGGGTGTCATTACTTCCTGGTTTTAACCAGGAAGTAATGTGTTTTTTACCTTCTGTGCATGCATAGAAGGTTTTGAGCATGCATGCACTCGATTATCCCTCTGTTAATGCAATTTAGGATTGCATTGGCTTTTTTGACTGCCGCTGCACAATGCTGGGTCATATTTAGCTGGTAGTCTTTAGACATAAGACTGTGCAGCAGGATTAGATTTTCAACAGAGTGTTGAATTGTTTTCTCTGTTAAGAAATTTCTGCTTAATTTCATGTTGGATCTCCATTTAAGAAGCTTCCACCCATTCCTTCTTGTCCAGCCCCCAGATGTTTCCTCTGTTAAGGAAACGGTAGATTCAGATCCACAAGTTTCAGTAGATTCCTGAACCAGATTCCTGGACCCACTATTATGCTGGGTTGTGTGAATAACTCTGATTCCTTGAAGAAACCTTGTTTATCCTTAGGAATGGCTGGCCACCGAAGGAGCTTTTGTACTTCAGCCCCTTGATTTGTGACTTGATGTGAATTTGCTTGGAATTAACTAGCAGCTGTTGAGACAGCTCACTTAAAAGTTTCTAACTTGATCGTTAGTAAATGATCTATAAGGAGGTAGTAAATAAATATATGGTATTGATTTGCTTGGCATGGTCAAGATAGTCATCTCTGTGAGTGAGACGGAGTAAATTAGTTGTCTTTTTCCCAGGGGCGGATAGAAGATTTACATGGCTGATGTTATCAAATGAAAGAAAATAATAATAATTGAAATAGAAGAAATAATGTGCATTGTGGAGAAGGTTGGGTGAAAGGTTCATTTTCCTCCATCAGAATTCCAGCTTTTAACTGCAGTGTTGTTGTTTTAATATCAGTTCCTGTGCTATCAGTCAAGAGAATTTGTAGTAATTCTATCATTCTTAATGGTTTATTGCTATACGTATGATTCCCGATCTCCATACCTTTCGCCGGGCCCTTAAGACTCTGCTATTTCAACAGGCTGTCCTGGCTGAGTAAGAATCTGGATGGGGTATTTTAAATTACGGGTTTTTATTTGATAGGACCAAATTTATTTAATTTTGTTTTAAATTGGTTTTTAAATTTTGTATGGTTCATTGTTTTATCATGCCTGTATACCGCCTTGAGTCCTTCGGGAGAAGGGTGGTATAAAAATCTAATAAATACAAATACAAATAACTTTGCCTGTCTGTCTGTTTGTGTCTCTCTATATCTCTATATCAATATATCTATATGTGTGTGTTTGTGTGTAGGTAGGTAGGTATGTATGTAGGTAGGTAGGTAGGTATGTACCATAGTTTTTGGAGTATAAGACACACTTCTTTCCCCCTAAAGGAGGGTGGAAATGTTGGTGCATCTTATAGATCGAATATGGCCATTTTTGGCCTCCTGAAACTCTGCCCCATGTGTCCCATTTTTGCCAAAAATGAGTCCATTTTTCACAAAAACAGGATGCACAGAGGGTTTGGGGTGGCCTGCAGAGTGCTCCTGGGGACTGGGGAGGGCAAAAACCAGATGTGCAGAGGCCAAAAACTTTTTTCCCCTGTTTTCCATCTATGTGCGTCTTATATTCTGGTGCGTCTTATAGTCTGAAAAATATGGTATATACACATATAAATATATACTTTTTCTCTCATCCAGGTTTTTCCTACATAAATCAAGATGTTTCTACAGCCATAGTTCAGTGAAATCTCATTCACTAGTTTCTAGGCTTTATCAGACATCAAAGCAGCATTTTGCTGTCTGTTGTGAGACTTAAGGGAGATTAAGATAGATCTATTTCTGACTAGTTTGTCTTCTTCAGTTAGCCACACCCTCATCTCATGACTCCTCCCTGTAATAGTCAAATATTTATTTTATTCTCTTTTCATAGGTCTTTATGTGTATTTTTCTCTCAGCCAGGTTTTTCCTATGTAAAAATTGATGTCTTTGATGTCTGATAAAGCCTAGAAACTAATGAATGAGATTTCACTGAACTATAACTGTAGAAACATCTTGATTTACGTAGGAAAAACCTGGCTGAGAGAAAAATACACATAAAGACCTACGAAAAGAGAATAAAATAAATACATATATACATATGCACAAATTTATATTTTGCTGATAAAGAAATAAAGGGAGACTAGCATAGATCTATTTCAAGCTTTTTAGCTTTCATCAGCTAGCCACACTCTTACTCGGATTCGAACTTGGGCTTCCTGCATGTTAGGTACTTGAATTAACCTTCTGAGCCACAAGTTCTCCTCCCTTCATCAGCTATATACACTGCTCAAAAAAATAAATAAAGGGAACACAAGCAGAAGACATCTGAGATCTGAATGAATGAAATAGCCTTATTACTTTGTTCGTTACATACAGTAGTTTTGTGTTCCCTTTAGTTATTTGAGCAGTGTATAAACTACTGTATGTAAAGAACAAAATATTTAATAAGGCTATTTCATTCATTCAGATCTCAGATGTCTTCTGCTTGTGTTCCCTTTATTTTTTTGAGCAATACATACATACATACATACATACATACATACATACATACATAATATAATATAATCATATATATATATATATATGATGATATATATAATCTCTCTCTCTCTCTTTCATCTACCTATCATCTATCTATCTATTGATGAATCGATTGATCTGTTTGTGAATATATAGATTCACAAATACATACAGATATGTATATACACATACAGGTTTATGGATATAGTCCTTGACTTACAACAGTACATTTAGTGACTATTCAAATGTACAACAGCACTGAAAAAAGTGACTTATGACCATTTTTCACACTTATGACCAGTTCAGCATCCCCATGATTAATTGATCCAAATTCTTCCCCTTGTAACTGACTTATGATGGTTGCTGTTTCCCAGGATCATGTGATTCCTTTTAGTGACCTTATGATAAACCAAGTTAGAATGGGAAAGCCAGATTAACTTAACAACCATTGTACTGAATTCATTCCCTTAGCACCTGTCACAAGAAAAGTTGTACAATGGGGCAAAACTCACTCCACAAATCACTTACAAATAGAAACTTTGGGCTCATTGTGGTCGTAACTCGAGGACAACCTGTGCACACAAACAAACACACACACACACACACAATAATCTGATCAAAATTTTGTAGGACTGTCTTGGACAAAGTAAAATTATTTCAAGGGCAGGTGAGATTTATGCCCCATCCACTTAGCCATTCCTTGGTTCGATTGTTCATTATGTCAGGCAAGTCCCTCTCTGTTTTTCTCAAGGACATGTTTGAATTCTGAGCTGCTAACTGATCAGCTTGGGCTGAATCCTTAAAAAGCTTCCTTCAGACCTAAACTAGATGTCTCTTGTCTGGCTCAAAGTTCAGTCCCATTGATATACAGTGAGTAATTGTAGGAAATTAAAGGTATGAAGCTGTCTTACTTTGAGATTGGCCAATCTAACGGAGAGCAGCGCATTTGAAAATGCCAGGGTTTATTCTTAAAGTGGATCTCGAGGGACAATGACACTGTCTAGATTTGCAGGAGAGAATATTTACATCAGTGAGATGAACTAGGAACTGACAAAATGCTAAAAGCAAATAACCAGAACAATGAGAAGCACAGAGGTAAGATAAGCAGCTATTTAGACCTAAATGCTTCTACAGTAGTGGCCAAAATGGTGGAAACCTGTTGGGGAAAGTGTATTTTTGAGGTTTGATGGCTAATAACCCCACTTTTTTGTTTGTTTGTTTGTTTCAAGATAATCCTATTCCACTGCTGGAATGGCCTGGGAATAGCCCAGATTTTAACCCAATTGAAAATCTACGGAGCCGACTAAAGAAACTTGTTATTCAGAAGCGACCCAGCAATAAAACCCAGTTAATAGAAACAATCCTTCAATCTTGGTTTCACATGAGAACAGCTGCAGAACTCAAAGACTTGGTTCACTCCATGGGAAGACGTTGTAAGGGCATCATTCATGCTATAGGTTACCCAACTAAGTATTAACTGACATGGTGATCATTTTTGTATATCTTGTTTTTTCTATGGTGATTATTTTGGTATATCTCATTATTTCTACTTGTTTCACTTTTTTTCTTTATACTGTAACTGCTATTCTGATAGCAAATCCTTCATAAAAGTGATTGCATTGCATTCTTGATTCAATTATCTTTCCATTGATATATAATTTTATGGTACTACTCAAAAAAAAAAAGTGGTGTTATTAGCTAGTTTTAGAAAATACTCTTTTCCCAAAAGGTTTCCACAATTTTAGCCACTTCTGTACATTTGCTTACAAGGTATTTTTATTTATTTATTTATTTTATTTCAAATTTATCCATGCAAACTTTTGCAGTTCAGATTTGGTTCTACTTTACACACGCAGATCTATACTTTTTCAAGTTAATCAAGTTTAATTCATCTGTTCTTCCTAAACAGGAAGAATAGGCCTGGGGGAAAATAAATCTTGGCAAATATTAGTTTTCTGTATCTCTTTGTTGCCATCTTCTGCTCTTCTGGATTTTTGTAATTCATATTTGCTGGTGCTACACTGCAAATTCTATAGCGTAGCACCAGCTACACAACCGGTGCTACACTATAAATTCACCATCTTCTTTTAATGACCCCATAATTCCTTGCAACAATGGTGAAATCTACCGGAAAACTACCGATTCTGTGGGCGTGGCTTGGTGGTGGTGATGGGGGTAATATGACTGAGTGGGCGTGGCCAACTTTTTTCCCTCCTTTTTAAAACATTTTTTCTATAGCCTCTTTTTCTTCTCAACCTTTTGGAATGAATTGCCCCCGGAGATACGTAACATCCCCGACCTTCGTACTTTCCGCCGTGCCCTCAAGGCCCTGATGTTTCAACAGGCGGGGCTAAACATTTAAACGATTTTTAAATTTGTTATTTTAATTCTGGGTTTTTATTCAATTGGGCCAAACTGTGTAATAATTTTAAATTGCAGTTTTATGATGTTTGTGTGTTTGTGTTTTTATCTTGGCTGTACACTGCCCTGAGTCCTATGGGAGAAGGGCGGTATAGAAATATAATTAATTAAAATAAATAAATAAAATAAAACCTCTTTGGCCAAAGAGGTTGTAGAAAAAAATGCTTTTAAAAGCCTCTGATGATCCCAGCTGAGCCGCACGATCATCAGAGGCTTTTTTTTTTTTTTTACTTTTAAAAGCATTTTTTCGGCCAAAGAGGTTGCAGAAAAAAATGCTTTTAAAAATAATTTTAAAAAGCCTCTGATGATTGTGTGGCAATGGGGTGGGGAGGGGAGCAGGAATTTTTGCTACCGGTTCTCTGAACCACCCGCCTCCATCGCTACCGGATCGGGCGATCCGGTCCGAACTGGGAGCATTTCACCCCTGCCTTGCAGGGTGGAGTCTGGGCACCTGAATGGAACTAGTGGAGTATTTACTGGCCGGATGCCCTTCCTGTCACCAATGCAGAGTTTTGTTCAGCAGATACATTCTCATTGTGCCCAAAGAGAGAAATATCTACCTCTACCTAGGATCGAACTTACAGCCTCCTGATTGTGAGGCAAGAGATCCACCTCTAGGCCACCTTACCACTCACACAGCTACTATAAATTGGAGCTAGTAAAACACCTTAGGGCGATTTTATATCCGAGCTTCTATGCGGTGGAAGTTCAAAACGTGTCTCCTTCCTTCTAGAATAATTAAACAAACTTCAGTGAGCAGCAAAAAAAATTGTCTTCTTCAACTCCACTGGGATATTTCGCTAGTGAACAATTTCAATGCCTCCATTCAACAAAGCAGGCAAAGCCCTTTCAAGAGCTTGGAACACAAGCTGTGAAAGGCTTTAAAAGTGACCACTGGTGTTTTGAAATATACTGAAAACAAGCTGCCTTAAGCAGAGTGGCTTCAAGCACCTACACTGCCAATAAAAATCAAAGCATGGTGTAGAGATTAAGACAACAGGCTAGAAATCTTAGGACTGGGATACCTACAGGATCGCCTTCTGTCACCGAATATCTCCCACCGTCTGATACTCTCTCACAGAGAGGGCCTCCTCAGGGTGCCGTCGGCCAGGCAATGTCAGCTGGCGGCCCCCAGGAGGACAGCCTTCTCTATGGGGGCTCCTGCCCTATAGAATGAACTGCCCCCGGATATAAGAAGGATTCCCGACCTCTATGCCTTCTGTCGGATTCTAAAGACTCTGTTGTTTCACCACATCGGCCTGACCGAATAGATAAAATTTAAATGGGTTTTAGTTGGTTTTAAAGGGGTTTTAGCAAGGGATTTTAAATTACGGCCAGGTAGCTTTAAATTATTTTAATAGTTTTAATTTTTGTGTTGGGCTGTTTTAATATGGCTGTAAACCGCCCTGAGTCCTTCGGGAGAAGGGCGGTATAGAAATGTAATAAACTCGACTCAACTCAACTCAAACTCAAAGCGGAGACTGTGAGGTCTAGTCTCATCTTAGATGTAAATTCCACTCGGTGATCTTGGGCCAGTCCCTCTTTCTCAGCCCTAAGAGGCAAGCAATGGCAAACCACTTCCAAAACCTCGCCAAGAAAATTACAGAGACCAGGAGTTACATTGATTTCAAATCATGTATGTTTTCTTTTTGGATGTGTCTGTGTGCATACACAAAAACACATAGAAACAATTTCTGAAGAGAAGTTCAGTCTTGAGCACAACACACCAAAGGGGCTACTTCACAATCGCCTTTTTTAAAAAGAACCCTAGCTAACAAGTTCTAAAAGTATGCTTTAGAATGTCTCCAGAAAACTTCCAGATATTTGCAAGTTGCAGTCCTCTAATTTTGCGATTAATAAAATAATGATGAACAGACAAGTACCCCACTCCTAATAAAAACATTGGTAATGTAAGGTTCTCTGTGCTAGGAGGGGCACTTAAGGATATGGTTACAAAAATGAATTTTAACTAAAGGTTAAAGAAAACATGCTCCTTTAAGAGTTAACTCAGGGAGAATAACATTTCAACCTCGCTAGCACTGATGACGTTCCGAGTTTGGGTAATGAAATCTCTGCAAGAAAACAAGCAAGCTCAGATAGAACAAATGACACCACAGTTGCTCCTCCCTTCCTCCTCCTCCTCCTCCTCCTCCTCCCTCGAGGAGAGCACCAAGGGCCCCTCTTTTCAATCTCAGCGGGATTCCATTTGAGTGAATGGTCCAATCCAGCCCGCTACTAATTTCAAAGCCACAGTTTCCAACAGTTTTACTCCTGGTTTACCTGGTAGATACAGTAATTACAATGGGTATTATCTGCATCTAGAGGACACCACATCTATTTATTTTATTTATTTATTTTACTATACTTCTATACCGCCCCTCTTCCGAAGGACTCGGGGCGGTGTACAGCCAGATTAAAACCAATAACAAGACAAAATTTAAAATCATTTAAAATAATTCAATCAGTTATTGGCCGCATTTAAAACTCCCACTAAAACCATTTTAAAACCATTTAAAACCCAATTAAAATCACTATCCCATCAGACCGGCTTGCTGAAATCATAGGGTCTTCAGAGCATGATGGAAGGCACAGAGGTCAGGGATCCTTCGAATATCCGGGGGCAATTCATTCCATAGGGCAGGAGCCCCCACAGAGAAGGCTCTCCCCCTGGGGGTCGCCAATTGACATTGTTTGGCCGACGGCACCCTGAGGAGCCCCTCTCTGTGGAAGGGTCTGGACATAGATAATGTACATTTTAACAAGTGAAAGGCATAAGGTAAAACTCAGTTCTCCGGCAGTTCCCAACTCATTTGAATAAACATGGCATCCCCAGTTATTTTTCATTTGGACCTGTTTTCTTCCTAATCCTCTGGACATATAATTCATGGGGAAATGATAAACATGACAGAGATCCAGTAAGTGAACGAAGCGGTACCAGTTACATTACTGGTAACGCCTTAGGAACTGGGTGTAGGGCGTCATCCCTCCCTGAGCAGGGGTTGGACTAGGAGACCTCTAAGCACCCTTCCAACTGTGTTATTCTGAAATCTTACCTTTTGAGTTTTCAGCATGACCATAAAAGGCCTGGCGCTTGGATCGATAATAACTCCTTTGTTGTTTTCAAAATAGGAGTAATGTCTGTCTGAAGAACATCAGAAATAAAATCCAGCCAGTGAGCTCCTCGGCCATTATAAATACATTTTGGCCTGGAAGGATATTTCCTGCCTCTATAACAGTCATGCCTATTGGGGGTTTTATACATTTATTGTTATGTTGTCCCCATATGCCTGTTCATACATTTAGTGTTGTGTTGATTGCAAAATGACTAAGCACCTTGCTTGCCCGCCCGCACCCACCGAGAGACACACATTCTTCTCTCCGATGAATTAAAATTTCTGGAAATTTGGGAATGTAAGCTGGTTCTGCCACCTACTGGAAAGAGAGAGAGAGACGGAGAGAAAAAGACACCGAGAGAGACAGAGACAAAGACAGAAAGAGAGAGAGGGAGAGAGAGGGAGAGAGAGAGAAAGACACATACACAGAGAGAAAGGCAGACAGAGAGAAAGAAAGACAGAGAGACAGAGACAAAGACAGAGAGATGGAGAGACACACAAAGAGGCAGAGTCAGAAAGAGAGAAAGAGGGAGGGAGGGAGAGGGAAGGTGAGAGTGAGGGAGAGAGAGAAAGAGGGAGAGAGAGAGGGAAAGGGAGAGAGAAAGAGACACACACAGAGAGAAACACAAACAGAAAGAGACAGAGATAGAGACAGAGACAGAGAGACAGAGAAAAAGAAAGAGAAACAGAGACTGAGAGGGAGGGAGGGAGGGAGAGAGAGAGAGAGAGAGAGACTGACTCCCGGAAAGGGGAAAAAATCCAGCGTTCTTCCAAGGCTTGTATTTCAAATGAAAATTAAATTACATGAAAAGCTCATCCTCAGTAAATATGGGCTTGTTAAATTTTGACATCGTTTTTGAAGGGACTCAATTCGAATGCCTACTCCTGCCTCTAAAACAGTGTAATTAAACTTAACCGGAAGGTGATATGGTAACAAAGCCCCTTCTCTCCTCTAAACAAATGTAATATCTTTTAGCTAATTATGTTGTCTTCATTTGTGGGTTTTATAAATTCAAATGTCCTGCGCAAATAGTATTTCCCGGCCGTCTGTTGGTTCCCCTCCCTCCTTCCCTCCATCTGGTGCTTTAAAAAAAAGATTTTAGGGGTGGGGTGTTCAATCCTTTGGTTTGGCTAAAGCATTCTTGGGGGATGGAGAGGTTTGATTTCACCAGCTTTTATTAAACAGCCTGAAGTCAAATTGTCATTTGGACAGAAGGACAAACTGCTGGACAGAAGAAAAAACCTCACTCTTTATTTGTGTTTGTGTTATACCCATACCTCCCTCCCTCCCCTATTTCTCTTCCTTCCTTCCTTTCTCCCTCCCATGTCTCCCTCCCTCCCTCCCTTTTCTTTCTTTCTTTCTTTCTTTCTTTCTTTCTTTCTTTCTTTCTTTCTTTCTTTCTTTCTTTCTTTCTTCCTTCCTTTCCTTCCTTCCTTCCTTCCTTCCTTCCCTTCCTCCCTCCTTTCTATCTTCCTTCCTTCCCTCCCTCCCTCCCTCCTTCCTTCCCTCCTTCCCCTTTCTTTCTTTCCTTCCTTCCTTCCTTCCTTGATTCCTTTCCTTTCTCCCTCCCTCCTCCTTCCTCCCTATCTTCCTTCCTTCCTTTTTCTTTCTTTCTTCCTTCCTTTCCTTTCCTTCCTTCCTTCCTTCCTTCCTTCCTTCCTTCCTTCCTTCCTTCCTTCCTTGATTCCTTTCCTCCCTCCCTCCCTCCCTTCTTTCCTTCATTCCTTCCTTTCCCTGTGTGCCATATCTCCTGATGCACACATATCTTTGGGTTTCTTTATATCTTGCATTTTAACTGGTACTAGACCAACAATCAAGAAGTCAACAATATCCCAGTCAAAGAACTACTGATTCAAACAAGTTTACAATAAACAACAGCCTGATCAAGGAACCGCCAAGGACATTTCCACCAATGCCAACAGGGCAAGCCACCTGCAAAAAACAGAGCGCAAACCCCACTCTCTTCTACCACTGATGATGTTTCCTGCTTGAGTCATGAAACATCTTCAAGAAAGCCACCAAGCTCAGAGAGCACCAAGGATCCTACAATTCAAGCATGAGCTACCAACATTCTCTTCTATCAATATTGCACTTTGCAAGGCACAAATCCTGAGTCAGTATGTGAATAGCAAAGAACACTGGATTCTATTACAGGTATCAGAACAATAGAGTTGGGAAGGGACCTTGGAGGTCTTCTAGTCCAACTCCCTCAGTGGTGGGACTTGAATAACTTCACAACCTGGATAGGCCTGACCCAGTGGTGGGTTCCTCCTGGTTCGGCCTGGTTCTCCCGAGCCGGTAGCGGTGACAATATGACATCACCGAACCAGTTCTGCCCCCCTCACCGCCCCTGCCCCCCCACCCCCCCACGTTATTCTTAGCTTTTACTTGGCCCCACCCCCAATCTATTGCTGCCTCCTGAGTCCCAGCTGATTGCTAGAGGGAAAAAAACTGTTTAAGACTGCAAAAATACATGAGTAGATCAGTGCCTGCAAAAATAAATGGGTAGATCGGTACAGCTCTGCAAGCAGTTAAAAGCCTGGTAGACCAGTACCTCTGCTAAATCCTAAATAATTGTCACATGACCATCAAGCCACACCCACAAAATAAGCCACGCCCACAGAACCGGTAGTAAAAAAAATTAGAACTCACCCCTGGCGTGACCGGTTGGTCATGTGACTGGGTGGGCAATGTCACTCATTACACCCAGCCCCGCCTCCTGGCCACTCACCTCAAAGAGATAGGATTCAGTCGGTTGGGACTAATCCCACCACTGCCTGGCCTTTCCCATGCTTGTTTTTTGACCTGGTGTTTTGGCTATTTTTCAAGCCATTTTTCAGGCTGTTTTCAGGCCGTTTTTCAGGCCATTTCAGGCTATTTTTCGGGGCATATTCAGACTGGTTTTTGGCAGTTTTGGGGCAGTTTTCCGGGCCAAGAAACAGCCTTAAAATGGCCTGGAAAACAGTCAAAAAACAGCCTGGAAAATGGCCCAAAAAACAGGCTGAAAAATGAGTGGAGGCGGGACCAGCCAGGGGTGGGATTTGCCAGTTCACCAAACTGTGCCGAATCTTAACTACCAGTTCACCTGAATCGGCAGCAGCCCATCTCTTGAACCCCCTGCAGAAGGAAAAGATCGTATATCATTTCAGACAAGAGATTGCCCAGCCTGTTCTTAATGATCTGACCCCTCATGGAAATAAATCTAGGTGTTTTTAACAGATCATCAGAGACCACAGAAGCCATCATTCAGGGTTTCTTTGCCACATCGTGAGTGCCAAATGCCTGTACATCCCTGGTTGATCCCAATACTGTAAAAAAAAAAAAAAAAAAAGCTAGACAAGCATTAAAACAATCTTTTCAGAATAAAAGCTGAACATTTTTAGCTAGACATCTGGATGATCTGAAATTGATTCAGAACTCCGTTTGATTTCAATAACCATCATTTTCCTGTTTCGCGACCTTTTGCATTAAACTTTGAAGGACCCCCCCCTTACTTTCTTTAAAGGGATTTTTTTTAAAAAAAAAAAAGCTTACAAAAACCACATGTATGCATCTATAAAACCTGCCTCAGGACAGCACTGAATTATGCAACTAGAGTTGTGTGAATTGTTGCGTAAGGCTTATGCCGAATTTGAAGTGACATTGATCAATTCCCTCCAGATTTTATTTCACTGTCAGTTTCAATTATGAAATCCTCCAGAATATTGTGCTTGCATCATGCATCTAATCTCCATCTTTAAAAAAAAAAATTACAAATAACATGTCAAGGACTTCAGTTGGGACTACAGTTTTCCCTTTCCCTCGTTGCATTATTCTCCCAAGCCGAAAGAAAGAAAGAAATTCAGAAGAGAGAAAAAAACATAGAAAGGGCTAAAAGGGTGTGGCGAATTTCTGAGAAATAAAAGAAATTTCTAATCTTTTATGGCTGAAGGAATGTAAGGTTAGTTGAGAGCATTTTGATTCCCAGGTTGATCTAAAAAGGATATAGGTACACCTTGACTTACAACCACAACTGAGCCCCAAAATTTATGTCGCTGACTGAGACGTTTCTTAAGTGACTTTTTTGCCTCATTTTATCACCTTTCTTGCCACAGTTGCTAGGGGTATCATTGCAGTTGTTAAGTTAAATTGAGGTAAGACGGGTGGCCTAAATATTTTTATTAACAAACAAACAAATATTTGATTTTTATTTTTACTAGGTATTTAGAATAGAATAGAATAACCGAGTTGGAAGGGACCTTGGAGGTCTTCTAGTCCAACCCCCTGCTTAGGCAGGAAACCCTACACCACTTCAGACAAATGGTTATGCAATATTTTCTTTAAAATTCCCAGTGTTGAAGCATTCACGACTTCTGGAGGCAAATTGTTCCATTAATTAATTGCTCTAACTGTCAGGAAATTTCTCCTTAATTTTAAATTGCTTCTGTCTTTGATTATTTTATTTTATTTTATTTTATTTTATTTTATTTTATTTTATTTTATTTTATTTTATTTTATTTTATTTTATTTTATTTTATTTTATTATTTTATTTTATTTTATTTTATTTATCTCTCTCTCTCTCTCTCTCTCTCTCTCTCTCTCTATCTATCATCTATCTATCTATCTATCTATCTATCTATCTATCTATCTATCTATCTATCTATCTATCTAATATGCCGCCCTCCCTCTGGGTGGATTAGTTTCCACCCATTGCTTTTTGTCCTGCCCTCAGGTGCTTTGGAGAATAGCTTGACTCCCTCTTCTTTTGGGGCAACCCCTGAGATATTGGAAGACTGCTATCATGTCTCCCCTAGTCCTTCTTTTCATCAAACTAGCCATGCCCAGTTCCTGCAACCGTTCTTCATATGTTTTAGCCTCTGGTCCCCTCATCATCTTTGTTGCTCTTCTCTGCACTCTTTCTAGAGTCTCAACATCTTTTTTACATCGTGGCGACCAAAACTGGAGGCAGTGTTCCAAGTGTGGCCTTACCAAGGCATTATAAAGTGGTATTAACCTTCACGTGATCTTGATTCTATCCCTCTGTTTATGCAGCCCAGAATTGTGTTGGCTTTTTTGGCAGCTGCTACACATGGCTGGCTCATATTTAAATGGTTGTCCACTAGGACGCCAAGATCCCTCTCACAGTTACTACTATTGAGCAAGGTACCACATATACGGTACCTGTGCATTTCTTACATCTTGTATTGTTTTTTTTCTTTTTCTGTCAATATAAATATTAAAAGGAGTCAGGGAGAGAAGGATCAGTGAGGTAGGGAGGCAGGGATGGATAGAAGGAAGGAAGGGAGGGAGGGAGGGAGGGAGGGAGGGAGGGAAGGAAGAATGGATAGATGGAAGGGAAGGAGGGAGGGAGGGAGGAATGGATAGATGGAAGGGAAGGAGGGAAGGAATGAATACAGGGAGGAAGGAAGGAAGGAAGGAAGGAAGGAAGGAAGGAAGGAAGGAAGGAAGGAAGGAAGGAAGGAAGGAAGAAAAAAGAGGGAGGGAGGGAGAAGGGAGGAAGGAAGGAAGGAAGGAAGGAAGGAAGGAAGGAAGGAAGGAAGGAAGGAAGGAAGGAAGGAAGGAAGGAAGGAAGGAAGTCCCAGATTTTCAGCCATTGAACCAAGTGACCCATATTCCTTTTTAATATCCGACTCAAAATCTTTGAAAACTGCAAACATTTGCCTCGAATTTCACCTTCTTGAAGTCTGGTACTCTTAATTTATCCAAAACCAGACACACATTCATAATCAAAATTTTGCCTTTTGCCGCATCTCGCATTTGCCCTGGCCGGTTGCATCTGCCCCTTCCGAAAAAGCAGACACTTTGCAAGAGAAGTTGACACTGTACCTTGCCAAACGAAAGGAAGGAATGGCTGGCAGGATGAGCTGGTGGGCACTGGCTCTGCTCTGCCAGGCCACCAGCCCTGGAGAGAACGTGCAATTCCTGGAGAAAAAAGAAGAAGAAGAAAAGGAAAAAGAAAATAGAAGCAGCAGCTCAAGAGGGGCCCTCTTTCATTTCCAATCCCCTTTAATGACAGCTGCTATTACTCTGTAAATCTCCTACTAATAAAAAGGAAGAAAATCAATCAAAACAACGGAGCATCCTTCCCAGAGGAGGATGAACCATCCCATAATAGACATGGCTGACGAGAAGCTAGCATTACACACTTACATCAAACATCGCTGTTGAATCCAATGGAGCTGGGTTGAAATTTGCCACTTAATTGAACGCTTGAAAGCCTGAGAAGAAATATATATATATATATATATATATATATATATATATATATATATATATATATATATATATATATATATATATATATATATATATATATATATATATATATATATATAAAAGGGGATGAACAGAAGATACACAAAGGATTATTTGCTGAACTATAAAATGGAGGAAAAGATAGTTAAAGAAATAATGATTGCCTGGGCAAGGGATTTCGGATACAATATAGAATTAGAAAAAACGGTTAAAAATTTGGGAAAGAAACTACAAATTGACGATGGCCGCAGCATTTAAAGAAAACCTTTACAAAATGTTTTACAAGTAGCACTTCTTGTGATCCACCAGCAGCCTGCGGAGCTGGCAGTGGAGTTAGACAGTGAGGAGGCTGGGGAGGAACATGGGCCAGTCCTGGAGTCTGGGGAAGGCCCGGACAAGGGCTCTACATCGAAGGCAGAGTTAGGGCCAGGGTCATCTGGGAGTGATGTGCAGACTCCGGAGCCTCCAGAGTCAGACAGCAGAGAGGTAGAGGAACAGGAGGAGCCTGTTCCTAGTGCACGCATGTGCAGAGCTGCCAGAAAGCAAGAGCAGCTAAAGCAAAAGGGACAACTCAGGAGTAAAGCCTGGAGATGATTGGCCTCTTCCATAAGGCTTAAAAGAGCAGCAAAGGCTCTTGGGCTCTTTGTAGAAAAAGCAACGTTGCTAACTCTATTTCCAGTCGGCATCTCTTGTTTGTTTCTGAACTTTGTGGGGCTTTGCCAAGAAAGGCCTTTGGCAGGGTGCCAAAGAAGATAAAGGTTTGTGATAAGCCCGAAGGACTTTTTCTGAAGGACTTGTTTTTGGAATTAATTTGGACTAAGCTGGGAATGAAGTAATTCTCAGCCGTTATAATAAAATAGTTTTGTTGGGGACTAATTGTGTCTTGTAATGACTAATTTGAGCCTTGGTCACAACAGCACTTGTCGCCAGCAAGATTGGGCAAAATGTATAAGAACTCCTCTGCCAATTGTTGGAAATGCAACCAGACTCCAGGATCATACTACCACATGTGGTGGACATGTAAGAAAGCAAGGCGTTACTGGGAGAAATTGTTGCAATTACTGTTAACATAGTAGTTATAATTATTAGCATGTATGTTATTTATCATTGATCTCTCTCTGGTTGTGCTTTATTGGCATTGTTATCCTGATGTGGCATTGTCTTTTGAATAAAATAAAATAAAATAAAATAAAATAAAATAAAATAAAATAAAATAAAATAAAATAAAATAAAATAAAATAAAATAAAATAAAATAAAATAAAATAAAATAAAATAAAATAAAATAAAATAAAATAAAATAAAATAGATACATAAAGGATACACAAACCTTTCCTGAAGATTGTGTCAATGTTTAATGTGTGTTCCCTCTACCGTTATATTGATCATGTTTCTTTTTTCTACTTTCCCCTCTCCTGTCCAAAATGTTGCACACCTTGAGCTATGGTGCTTTTCATGGCTTATTTTAACATTACTACGTTATGTTATGTTGTGTTGTGTTGTGTTGTGTTGTGTTATGTTATGTTAATTTTATTTATATACTAAGAGAGCAGGTTTGATCTAGCGGTGAAGGCATTAGGCTAGAAACCAGGTGATTGTGAGTTCTAGTCCCACCTTAAGCAAGAAAGCCAGCTGGGTGATTAAGGGAGGGAGGGAGGGGGGGGGGAGAGAGAGAGAGAGAGAGAGAGAGAGAGAGAGAGAGAGAGAGAGAGAGAGAGAGAGAGAGAGAGAGAGAGAGAGAGAGAATGAATTTCTATTGAGTCCTGAAGCAATTTTTGTCTGTCCACTGGTTTCTGCCCCTTTCTTTCTATCACATGTGCACACAAAAGACACGAACACAATATTATGGCTTTGTTTTGTAAGTGTACTTACAAAAATAAAGTAAAATATATGGTAATATATGTCTAATGATTACACATATGTACAAACACACACACACACACACACACACACAAACACACACACACACACACACATGTTCCATGGCTGATAAAACCACTTTCGCTGCTGGCCAAGTCCTCAGCTTGTACACAGAAGGCCTGTTGTCAAAAAGAATTAAATATTGAGCTGATATCTTATAAAGAATTAAACAGACTGATGTACTAGTTCTTTATGCCAAAGGCATAAAAGCCTATTGCTTCGGTAAAAGCTGACCCTTTTGTCATAATAATATCTCGCTACGCTTATGATAATGAAAAGTACAACCCAATCTTTCTGCAATGAACTGGGAATGCATCCAGAGGGGACTCTTTTTTATATATAATTCAGAATAGAGTTGGAAGGGATCCTAGAGGTCTTCTACTCACCCTCCTGCTAGAGCAGAAGATCCTTACACAACCATGGAATAACAGAGTTGGAAGGGATCCTGGAGATCCTCCAGTCCAGCCCCCTGATGGAGCAGGAAACCCCCACAGATCTCTCTTGCCTCTTTACGGATATATAGTAGTCAAAGAAAGGATGCATCACAGTTAACCTGTTTTAAAAAGCATCTGCGGACACCTCTGAAAGCGTAATGAAAACAAGATGCCCTCAAGTCAACTAAAGTACTCAATTACTCCTTTTTCTTGGCAATGAAAGCCCCCCTCTGAGGAGGATGGGTAGTTAAGAAATAGGAAATGAATGAGTGAGTGAGTGAGTGAGTGAGCAAACAAGTGAGTGAGTGAGTGATTGAATGAATGAATGAATGAATGAATGAATGAATGAATGAATTGGATTAACATTGTTTTCTTCAAGATTGTAGATCCAGTTGGGTTTATAGGTCCAGAAATGTCTGATCCCATACATTTTGCTTTCGTTGACTGAATAACCTGATTGTTATTATTATTTTTATTTTATTATTCATATTTCTATGCCGCCCACTCTCTGAGGACTCTGGGCGGCTTACACTAAAGACAGTATACTAAACAGTATATTGCCCCCAACAATCTGGGTCCTCATTTTACCCACCTTGGAAGGATGGAAGGCTGAGTCAACTTTGAGCCGGTGAGATTTGATCCGCTGATCTGCTGAACTAGCAGTCAGCTGAAGTAGCTGCAGTACTGCACCCTAACCACTGCGCCACCTCGGCTCATTTTTTTTTTCCCCTTGAGAGGAAGGTTTTCTGCTTAATAGTGCACAGGTAGAAGATCGATAAATATTCCAATACATGAGAGAAAAACTTACCTCAGGGCTGAACTGGTTGTTCCTTGGTGCTCCCTGAGTTTGGTTGGTGGCTTGTAGACATTTCATCACCCATCTGGGTAACATCATCAGTGTAAGTGAGTGGTGTCAGAGTTTAGGCAGCATGACTAGTATTATGAGATAAACCCAGGAGCAAACACAGCACACAGCACAAGAGCCTTTAGATAACTAACAGAAAAAAACAGTGGTTTTTTTCTACAGCTAAACATATATAGACTTATAAGTGGTAAATACCTTATCATACAGCTACTGACACATGGAGAGCAATGAGATACATGACGAGAGAGAACATGAGGAGAAGGCATGAGGAGAAGAAAACACCCTCTAATGGCTTCCTTTATATAAGCAGCTTTTTACCCAGCTTCTTAAAGTGGCTGTAACCCTGCTGCCTCATTCCTCTTGCATCAGCTTCCAGTTGCCTCTGCTTACAACCTCTCATCAGCTTACAGCTATTAAATCTGCATACCCTGACAGATTTGCCCTCAGTTTTCTTTACATATTTTGACATCAGATCTGTTGTTTGGCCTCTGGTGCTCAGAGCCTCGTCTGTCACTCCTTTGGAAAGCAAATGAGCCATCATGGATGGCATTCCCAACAGTCTTTCTAGTTTCAAATTCTGACCTCAGGTCTCAAGCAAGTCCTCAAATTACAACAGTTCATTTAGTGACCGTTGAAAGTTACAAATAAATCACTGAAAAAAGTGACTTATGATCATTTTCCACTTAGCATCCCCATGGTCATGTGATCAGAATTCAGAGGCTTGGCAACTGGTTCATACTTATGACGGTTGCTGTGTCCTTGGGGGGGGGAAGGGGGGGTGTTGCAACCTTCCAACAAGCCCAGTCAATGGGGAAGCCCGATTCGCTTAACAACCAGGTTATTAACTGGTTGTTCCCTTAATACTTGTGGCAAGAAAGATCATAAAATGGGAGTAAAACTCACTTAACCAATGTCTCACTGAGCAACAGAACTTTTGGGGCTCAACTGTGGTCGTATGTCGAGGACTGCCTCTAACTCCAGTCCAGTGGTGGATTTCAAATTTTTTTACTACCGGTTCTGTGAGTGTGGCTTGGTGGGCATGGCATGGTTTGGTAGGCGTGGTAAGGGAAGGATACTGTAAAATCTCCATTCCCTCCCCAATCCAGGGGAAGGTTACTGCATAATCCTCATTTCCTCCCAATCAGCTGGGACTCGGGAGGCAGAGAATAGATGGGGCAGGGCCAGTCAGAATTTTTACTACCGGTTCTCCAAACTACTCAAAATTTCTGCTACCGGTTCTCCAGAACTGGTCAGAACCTTCTGAAACCCACCTCTGCTCCAGTTGTCTGTTATAGTTTATCCTGTGTTTGATTGGTGACAAGTTCTTCATAATATTCTTTGTATCTTCTGGATCATCATTGCTTGTCCTGTATTAATTTGCAGTTATTTGCAGGGTATCTTAACCTCATCTTCCTTGGTTAAATGGTGACGTTCCTTTACCCGAAGTGTGCTTTTCTTTTTTTCCAGAAATGTTATTAAACAGAAAGAAGAAGAAAAAAAAAAACAGAAGACAAAATAAAAGACTCTGTAAAGGCTACGGTTTCAGACTCAGAGATGGATGTGAAACGGAGCTTTCGCTCTTGAGAAAAACAATAAACAAGGCTTCATCTTAAAATATAAAAGGACACCAGTAAGATTAAATGTGAATAACTAAGTGTCTCTCATGAGAAATTACCATGAATTGGTAATCCCAGAAATGGATTGAAGCGTTTATCCCAGTAGCAAAAAAAAAAAATAAAAATCCTGCATTACAATTTGGAGGATTTATTCAGAGACGTCTGCTTGGTATTTTTGCAGGAATGCTGAAAATATTGACTTGTAAACACAGAGCAGGAAAACGGAACGGGAGTTTTCAAAAGAAAAAGGGAAGATTATTGTCATAAAGAATGTACAGAGGGAAGTCACACCACTGCTCTCGTGGCAGCCCCTGTTATTCTTCAGCCCTGAAGATGCTCGGCTTTTACTATTCCCTCCAGTCCAAGGAGTCATTTCTTTTGAATGGAAGAGTTGCCTCTTCCTTCTTCCTTGCAATACTTCTCCCTTTCTTTTTCTTCTCTGAAGCTTCCTCTCTAGCTGGGGAGTTTGCAACTCATTTTTTCTGTTCTCTGTGTGAAAGGTGGAAGAGAAGCCTGTAAAATTAACTATCGAAGAGTTTACTTCTTTTTGAGCAATCTGGGACAGTGAACTGCAGAGAGAAACTCTGGCTTTCTCCCTCACAGGTAATATATTTCCAGATTGTAGGGAACTAACTGGATTTCAGACAGAAGATTTCTAACGACTTTCTTCTTTCTTTCTTTCTTTCTTTCTTTCTTTCTTTCTTTCTTTCTTTCTTTCTTTCTTTCTTTCTTTCTTTCTTTCTCTTTCTTTCTCTCTCTCTCTCTCTCTCTCTCTCTCTCTTTCTCTCTTTCTCTCTTTCTTTCTTTCTTTTCTTTTCTTTCTTTTTCTTTGGTTCCTTTTTGCAACCTTGAAACTAGCTTGGAAGCAACAGGATGTCTTCCCAAAAATTTACTGTCTTCAGACAGTAAAACCTGGCTTGATTTTAGATGCCACTGTAGGGAGCAACCTTGATTCATTTTCAGAGAGGGGTCTTGGTTGCATAGGTACCATGGACTATAATGATTGTGTGTTGGCCCTGTTAGCTTAGAGACTCAGTTCACCTTAGAGCCAAATTATATGGTGGAGCACAGAACATCTGTAGTATCAATAATAGTAGTAACTGTGAGAAGGATCTTGGAGTTCTAGTGGACAGCCATTTAAATATGACCCAGCCATGTGCAGTAGCTGCCAAAAAAAGTCAACACAGTTCTAGGCTGCATAAACAGAGGGATAGAATCGAGATGAAGTCTTAATACTACATTATAATGTCTTTGTAAGGCCACACTTGGAATACTGCATTCAGTTTTGGTCACCATGATGTAAAAAAGATGTTGAGACTCCAGAAAGAGTGCAGACAAAAGCGAGAAAGATGATTAGGGGACTGGAGGCTAAAATATATGAAGAACAGTTGCAGGAATTGGGTATGTCTAGTTTGATGAAAAGAAGGACTCAGGATGACATGATAGCAGTCTTCCAATATCTCAGGGGTTGCCACAAAGAAGAGAAAGTCAAGCTATTCTCCAAAGCACCTGAGGGCAGGACAAGAAGCAATGGGTGGAAACTCATCAAGGAGAGAAGCAATTTAGAACTAAGGAGAAATTTCCTGACGGTTAGAACAATTAATCAGTGGAACAACTTGCCTCCAGAAGTTGTAAATTCTCCAACACTGGAAGTTTTTAAGAAGATGTTGGATAATCATTTGTCTGAAGTGGTGTAGGGTTTCCTGCCTAAGCAGGAGGTTGGACTAGAAGACCTCCAAGATCCCTTCCAACTCTGTTATTCTATTCTATTTTGTGGTAAAGGGATATCATAGAGCATCTGTAAGAAGAAAGAGTTATGAAGCAACCCAAGGTAACCAGAGGGAAGTTGCCTTCAATGCTTTTGGATAATTGACCTTCTCATTTGGAATGAATAGGACTGGCAGTATAAGACATATATCTGAAACTCTAGATGAGGGCTCAAGGTTGACCACTCTGGCATGAATCTGCCCCTTTATTCTAAAGGCCTTACCCTCAAATCTTGCTAAATAGCTATTGTAGTTAGTTTCAATGTCCTTAATGAGGGATCCTTGGTGCTCTCTGAGCTTGGTTGTTTTCTGGCGGATATTTCATGATCGAAAATAGATAACTTTATCCGTGGTAGGATGGATGGTGTTACCTAGTTTGATGATGAAATGTCTGCCAGAAATCAACCCAGCTCTCAGGGAACACCAAGGACCCCTCATTTCAACCCTGAGCTACAATTATTTCCGACTAAGACAATTATTGCTGACTAAGACAACGGCCCTTAATTAAGCTGCCATTTTGTCTCCTCCAAACAGCATGATTTTCTAGATGTGATTGCAGAGAGAGAGATACAGTAGGAATCGCCAGAAGCTGTACCTCATCTGCAGCATATAGTTATCAAAATATATTTTCAAATATACTGATCATAACCCCCTCCCTAAAATTAGAAAGTCTCCTTTCTCCTTTAAAAGACTTTGGGAGGGATGTTAAGAAAACAAAACCTGAGAGATTGATTCTCATCGATCTTTAATCTCCGAGCTTCATTCAGTTTATTTAATCCCACTTTAGACACACAACAGTGCCCACAAAATTCGCAAAATTGGTGTTGCGCTTTTTTCAGTCCTCCATGCCCTTCTCGGAAAGTCACTGCTCATTTACAATTTCCAGCTCCCTTTTACTTCTAATTTATGGTTTCTTTTTTCACCGCAATAATGGAAACGGTACCTTATGAAGAGGAATGTGGTGTTGGAAAACAATTATACCTTTTTTTCATATCTCACACTACGTTCAGATTAAAATTAACAGTCTCCTAAAATAAGTCTTCTAAAATACTAAGTCTGCATTACTATTAATCTTCTCATCGTTCCCATCACCCATCTCCTCCCACTTATGACTGTATGACTGTAACTTTGTTGCTGGTATCCTTACAATTTATATTGATATTGCTTCCTGATTGCTTATTTGTAACCTATGACTATCATTAAGTGTTGCACCTTATGATACTTGATGAACAATATCTTTTCTTTTATGTACACTGAGAGCATATGCACCAAAGACAAATTCCTTGTGTTTCCAATCACACTTGGCCAATAAAAAATTCTATTCTATTCTATTCTATTCTATTCTATTCTATTCTATTCTATTCTATTCTATTCTATTCTATTCTATTCTATTCTTCCATTCCATTCCATTCCATTCCATTCCATTCCCTTCTAATGAACCAAGTTGTTCCAACCTCTAATACTATTTTCTTTTTTTAAAAAAAAGTTCCAGGGATCAAAACAAAAATTGACCATAATTTGTAGCAATTCATTTGCATACCAACAGCGACCTATAAGAATTTTCAATATCATTTGTTCTGTATTCAGAGACGGTATTCATCCGGTTCATACCAGTTCAGATGAAGGCCGGGCGCATGCATGGAAGGTTAGGTGCATGCATGGAAGGCTGGATGCATGCATGGAAGGCTGGGCAGATGCATGGAAAGTGTGCTTGCACCCGTGCAGCAAACGAGTGGTAAGAATGTGTGAAACCCACTGCTGACTGTATTGAAACATTCCATTGGGTTTGTCTGGAAATATTCCTCACGATCCATTACATTGAGAACAATTAACCAGTGGAGCAACTTGCCTCCAGATGTCGTGGGCGCCCCATCACTGGAGGTTTTTAAGAAGAGATTAGACAACCATTTGTCTGGAATAGTATAGGGCTTCCTGCCTGAGTAATGAGTTGGACTAGATGACCTCCAAGATCCCTTCCACCTCAGTTATTCTCTATTCTGTACGTCTGGCATTGGTGCTACTTAGACTTTCCTGTTTGTCATGCAAGCAACAGCAACTAGCGAAATTATCATCTCTCTGAAGAGCAGTGTGCCCAGTAATTGGGAGCCCCTCCCCTCCAAGTGATTTAACATAGTTAGGCAAGTATTTAGTAACCGGGAATAGGAGGCCCTGACAGATACAAAAAGAAGAAAAAAAATCTGCATTATCTCCAGACTGATGTCTTTTTTTCATTAAAAAAAAAAAAAGCCCCACCTGCAAATCTTTGAAGAGTTTCTGGGGATGTCAGCCTGTCCACCTTTTAAAAGTCATGTTTATATAAGCCAAGATTTTTTACTATTATTATTTCCAGCCACGTTAGACGTTTGAATCCTTAAATCATGTAAATGAGGACAATTGGACAGGGTTTTCACGTTATCAGGAAGAACCGACTGATGAAATTTCCCTTGCTCAAACAGTTCCTCTTAAAAGAAGAAGAAAAAAGAATTTTTTTAAAAAAAGCTTTTGAGTCGTGCTTCTGTGTTTTCAAGGGCCATCATATCTCTCAGCATTTTATCTATAATAAAATGTCCACTCTCTTCTTTTTTTTCCCCTAATCTCTGTTCCTAAGATAAATTCTCTATTCCTCTAATCATTCTAGATGCCTTTCACTTTGCTTCAGCTTTAATTCAGCTCTCAAATGCAGCTTTCCCCAAAGTATATTTATACTCGCTTTGATTTATTATGTTCCTCAAGTACTTTGTGAGGTAATCACCACTGCCCCTCCTTGCCAGACAGAGTTAAAGCTGTTTCAACTTCCACCCCAGTGGAGGTGGCTAATTCTTTTACATAGATGACAGATTGACAGAGTTGGAAGGGACATTGTGGGTCATCTAGTCCAACCCCTACTCAAGCAGGAGATCCTACACCATTTTTGTCAGATGGCAGTCCAGTCTCTTCTTGAAAGCCTCTAGTGATGAAGCTCCCACAACTTCTGAAGGCAACTTCTGTTCTATCGGTTGATTGTTCTCCCTGTCAGAAAATTCCTCCTTACTTTCAGGTTGAATCTCTCCTTGATCAGTTTCCATCCATTATTCCTTGTCTGGCCTTCGGGTGCTTTGAGAAATAGGTTGACCCCCTCCTCTCTGTGGCAGCCCCTCAAATATTGAAAGATGGCTATCAAGTCTTCCCTGGTCCTTCTCTTCACTAGACTAGCCATGCCCAGTTCCTGCAACCGTTCATCGTATATTTCAGCCTCCAGTCCCCTCATCATCCTGGTTGCTCTTCTCTGCACTCTTTCTAGAGTCTCAACATCTTATTTATAGTGTGGTGACCAAAACTGGATGCAGTACTCTAGGTGAGGTCTTACTAAGGCTTTATAGAGTGGTATTAGTACCTCACTTGATCTTGATTGTATCCCTCTGATCATGCAATTTAGGATTGTGTTGGTTCTTTTGGCTGCCGCCATACACTGTTGGCTCATATTTAACTGGTTGTCCACTAAGACTCCAAGGTCCCACTCACAGTCATTGCTATTAAGCCTGGTTCTACCCAGTCTATATGTGTACTTTTGGTTTTTCTGGCCTAGGACCTTGTTCTCCTCTCCAGAATTAGTTCTATGAAAAGATACCTCTTCCTCCCCAATGAGAACATCTTTAACTTTCTCAGGTGGGTCACACTTACCACTGGATCGGTTTAGTCAATTTCCCAGTAGAAGCATGAATTCTGGACCTCTCCTCCTCCAAGGTGAAAAAAAATCACTAGCAAATGTGAATTACACAACCAAGTAAGATCTTATGAGTTCCTTCCATGGTACTAAGGAGGAATTTCTTAGTAAGAACAATTAACCAGTGGGACAGCTTGTCTCCAGAAGTTCTGGGTGCTCCATTACTGGAGGTTTTTAAGAAGAGACGGGACAACCATTTGTCTGAAATGGTAGAGGGTCCTGAGATGAGTCCTTGAAATGCAACAGAGTTGCACCAAGAACCATTTTGCCTGGAGAATGACCACCAAAACTGCTGTTAATGTCCAGACTCACTAGGGGAACTGATACTGTCTTCACAACTCGAAGGCGAAAACCAACCTAGAACTAAGGAGAAATTTCCTAACATTGAGAACTTAATCAGTGGAATGACTTACCTCCAGAAGTTGTGGGTTTTCCATAACTGGAGGTTTTTAAGAAAGATTGGACAGCCAATTGTCTGAATTGGTATATGGTCTCTGGTCTCTGGTTTAAGCATGGGGTTAGACTAGAAGACCTCCAAGGTCCCTTCTGACTCTGTTATCCTATTATTCTGCCCAGGGATGGATTGGGGGACTCAGCTCAGACACTAAGGTTAAATAAGAACCTTTGGCCAACATCTTGAGAAATATATGTAGTTAAATGTTTGGAAAGAGGTTTGTTAAATAGAATAACAGAGCTGGAAGGGACCATGGAGGTCTTCTAGTCCAACCCCCTGTTTAGGCAGGAAACCCTACAGCATTTCAGACAAATGGTTATCTAATCTCTTCTTAAAAACTGCCAGTGTTGGAGCATTCACAACTTCTAGAGGCAAGTTGTTCCACTGATTAATTGTTCTCACTGTCAGGAAGTTTCTCCTTAATTCTAGATTGCTTCTCTCCTTGATTAGTGTCCACTCATTGCTTCTTGTCCTGCCCTCAGGGCAGGGGTGAAATGCTCCCGGTTCGGACCGGATCACCCAATCTGGTAGTGATGAAGGCAAGTGGTTCGGAGAACCTGTAGCAAAAATCCCTGCCCCACCCCCCACATTGCCCAGCTGAGCTGCACAATCATCAGAGGCTTTTTTTTTTTTTAAAGCATTTTTTCTACAACCTCTTTGGCCGAAAAATTGCTTTTAAAAGTAAAAAAAAAAAAAGCCTCTGATGATTGTGCAGCTCAGCTGGGAACATCAGAGGCTAAAAAAAAAAAAGAAAGTCTCTGTCAATCAGGGAAGTGAGCTGGGATCATCAGAGGCTTTAAAAGCATTTTTTACAACCTCTTCAGCCGAAGAAGTTGTAGAAAAAAATGGTTTTAAAAGTAAAAAAAAAAAAAACTTGGCCACACCCACTCAGTCATATTACTCCCATCACCAAATGACGCCCACAGAACTGGTAGTAACAAATTTTACATTTCACTACAGCTTCAGGGGCTTTGGAAAATAGCTTGACTCCCTCTTCTTTGGGGCAGCTCCTGAGATATTGGAAGACTGCTAACATGTCTCCCCAAGTCCTTCTTTTCATCAAACTAGACATACCCAGTTCCTGCAAGCATTTTTTATGTTTTTGCCTCCAATCCAGTGGTGGGTTTCAAATTTTTTTACTACCGGTTCTGTGGGTGTGGCTTAGTGGGCGTGGCATGGCTTGGTGGGCGTGGTAGGGGAAGGATATTGTAAAATGTCCATTCCATCCCCAATCCAGAGGAAGGATACTGCAAAATCCCCATTTCCTCCCAATCAGCTGGGATTCAGTAGAGAATAGATGGGGGCGGGGCCAGTCAGAATTTTTACTACCGGTTCTCTGAACTACTCAAAATTTCCACTACCGGTTCTCCAGAACTGGTCAGAATCTGCTGAAACCCTCCTCTGATCCAGTCTCCTAATCATCTTTGTTGCTCTTCTCTGCATTCTTTCTATATTCATATCGCTTTTTTAAAAAAAATAAAATCAAAATTGCAGTTATGAGCATTATTTTCCTATGTGCCAACTTCACGTGCTACTGATCCCAACCACAAGATTGATGTTATTGTGTCGTGACATGTCATGCCTTGCCTGCAGAAGAGATTCTGTCTGTCTGTCTACCATCACAAGAGACAGATGGGGAGACTGATAGAATTTCTCTAGTTACGAATTCCTTTCCGCTCCTGAAAGATAAATCTGTTTTCCCATAGTTCTAAAAACCCTACTCTATGAATCATAATATTCTTGCCACAAAGATGCTCACTTGAGAATCCCAACACCATATTACTGCTCATTATTTGAATCCTGCATGCAATTTCATGCACACCATGAATCCATCTCACACCAATGGCGCTTCTATGGAAATTATATATTGTTGTAAACAAATATTGGCTGAGAAAGCTTTTTCAAGCCATTGTTAAAATAATGGGCAGAATGAATTATATTGCAAGGGAATAAATGTTAATTTGCTAACTTATGTGTTACATTTAAACCGTGAATGAAGTCATAATTGTTCAAATTTTAATAAAGGCTTAAGTTCTGTTGGCTTAAAGCATTTTTTTAAAGCTATTCAAACACAAGGTAATTGTGAAGGGAAATTGTTCCCCTTCAAGGTAACTCGTATTGCTAAATTTAAAATATAGCTGGAATCATAGGTGAGCTAGAAGATGGGAAACAGGCAAACAATGGCCATTTTTTTTCTAGTCTAAATATTTCTGAATTCTCATTTCATATTTTTTCATTCTTCACCCATTCTCATATTATTATCCTTTTGGGGCAGCTAGTCTCAAATAGTGAGAAATTTAATGTGGAATATTTTTACATTCTTGTGATATAAAAAAGACGTTGAGACTCTAGAAAGAGTGCAGAGAAGAGCAACAAAAATGATTAAGAGTCTAAACCACATGAAGAACTGTTGCAAAAATTGGGTTTGTCTAGTCCAGTGAAAAGAAGGACCAGGGGAGACATGATAGCAGTCTTCCAATATCTCAGGGGCTTCCACAAAGAAGAGGGAATCAAGCTGTTCTCCAAAGCACCAGAGGACAGGACAAGAAGCAAAGGGTGGAAACTAATCAAGGAGAGAATCAACCTAGAACTAAGGAGAAATTTCCTGACGGTGAGAACAATTAGCCAGTGGAACAACTTGCCTCCAGAAATTGTGGGTGCTCCAAAACTGGAAGGTTTTAAGAAGAGATTGGACAGCTATTTGTCTGAAATTGTATAGAATGTTTCCAGCCTGAGCAGGGGTTTAGTGTAGAAGTAATTTCCAACTCTGTTATTCTGTTAAATTTACAGTCCAAACTCATTATTCTCTCCCTCTCCCTCCGTCCCTCCCTCTATCTTTCTGTCTCTCTCTCTCTCTCTCTTTCTCTTTTTTCCTTTCTCTTTTTCTCTCTGTCATTCTCTCTCTCCCTCTCCCTTTGTCTATCTGTCTGTCTCCTTCCTTCCTTCCTTCCTTCCTTCCTTCCTTCCTTCCTTCCTTCCTTCCTTCCTTCCTTCCTTCCTCTCTCTTCCTCTCTCTCCTCTCTCTCTCCCTCCCTCCCTTTCCCTCTCTCTCTCTTTCCAAACTCCAAACTATGAAATGAGAAAGTTTGTGCATAAGCCATTCCAGATAGCATATGGATCCCTTCCCTTCCCTTCCCTTCCCTTCCCTTCCCTTCCCTTCCCTTCCCTTCCCTTCCCTTCCCTTCCTCTTCTCTCTCTCTTTCTCTCTCCCTCCCTCCCTCTCTCCCTCCTTCCCTCCCTCCCTCTCTCTCTGCCAGCTCCTCTGATCTTCTTGCAGGAAAATGCCTGTTTAGCTACATATTATTCTGTACAGGTCCTTGGCTGATTAATTCCTCCTGCCTGTCCATGAACCTGCCAGTAATTTCCAGGATTTACTGTAGCTTCCAGGAATAATTGTGCTAGAAAAGGTATTTATTTCAATATGCCTTGGATATTGGATATACTCTGCCTAGATCCCTCTAATCTCACACTGTTTTGGGGTGAGAAGACTCTTATTTGTTGATTTGTTACTCTTTCACGTAATTTTCCGAGACAGGTTTGCATAAGGGAAGTACATTGCAAAGTGTGTTCTTGACACACTTCCAAGGTAGTTGGTTTTTTGTTTTTGTTTTTTGTTTGGTTTTTTTTTACCCTGCATTGTCTCAACTTTGTGCAGAAGTCCAAATATGTAATATACATGAGCCGAGGTGCTGCAGTGGTTAGAATGTAATACTGAAGGCTACTTCTGCTGCCTGCCGGCTGCCTGCAATTCAGTAGTTCGATCCTGACCGGCTCAAGGTTGACTCAGCCTTCCATCCTTCCAAGGTCAGTAAAATGAGGACCCAGATTCCTGGGGGCAATATGCTGCCTCTGTAAGCCACTTAGAGAGGGCTGTAAAGCACTGTGAAGTGGTATATAGGTCTAAATGCTATGCTGTTCTGTTCTCTTCTGTTCTGTACCAAGTTCTATTTGACTTGGTGACACAATGGTTAGAACACAGTATTGTGGGCTGACTCTGCCCACTGCTAGGAGTTCGATCCTGACTGACTCAAGGTTGACTCAGTCTTCCATCCTTCCGAGGTCAGTAAAATGAGGACCCAGATTATTGGGGGCAATATGCTGGCTCTGTAAACCACTTAGAGAGGGTTGTAAAGCACTGTGAAGTGGTATATAAGTCTAAATGCTATTTCTATTTCTATTTCTATTTCTATTTCTATTTCTATTCTATTCTATTCTATTCTATTCTATTCTATTCTATTCTATTCTATTCTATTCTATTCTATTCTATTCTATTCTATTCTACTCTACTCTACTCTACTCTACTCTACTCTACTCTACTCTATTGACATGGTGACACAGTAGTTAGAATGCAGTATTGTAGGCTAACTCTGCCCACAGCCAGGAGTTTGATCCTGACCAGCTCAAGGTTGACTCAGCCTTCCATCCTTCCAAGGTCAGTAAAATGAGGACCCAGATTGTTGGGGGCAATAGGCTGACTCTGTAAAAAAGGAAGGAAGGAAGGAAGGAAGGAAGGAAGGAAGGAAGGAAGGAAGGAAGGAAGGGAGGGAGGGAGGGAGGGAGGGAGGGAGGGGAAAAGGACAGCAATCACTTTGCAGTACTTTACAGCCCTCTCTAAGCAGTTTTACAGAGTCAGCCAGTTGCCCCCAACAATCTGGGTCCCCATTTTACTGACCTCGGAAGGATGGAAGGCTGAGTCAACCTTGAGCTGGTCAGGATCGAACTCCTGGCAGTGGGCAGAGTTAGCCTGCAATACTGCATTCTAACTGCCGCGCCACTACACGGTGTATAAAATCATTTTCTGTGATTTAAAAGTAGAAGGAAGGCAAGCTTTGAAAAAATAATAACAGGATAACCTCTTCTCTTCATTCTGTTCCCACAAAGTGAGTGGTACTTATCTGGATTCTTGAGCACTGAAACAGAATAATTATATCTGATTCCAAAAAAACGAAAGCACTTGTCAAGTTTTGTCTATTGATAACTCTTCATTCTAAGGCAGGATATATTCAGAAAGCAGTGCCCTTGGTGAGAGAAGCCCAGCAGTTTTAATCTCGAAAGTTGTCACGTTTGGCAGCTTTGATTCATGAAGAAAAGGAAGTCAAAATGCTTCTTGTTATTTCTACTGCCTCTCCTCTCCTCACCTCTTCTTCTTTTTCTTCTTTCTTTTTAACCAAATGTCGTCTGCACAAAATGCCAAAGAGGTTCATGAGGCTTCATGTGGCTGGGTTGAAATGCTTCCCCTCAACAATTCGAACCCCGGGCAATTAAAATGGATTCAGTAATATCGTATCAAATATCGTGTGTGGATTGATTGAATGCTTTGGAAAAAGTACTTCAGTAATTAGCAAATAACCCTTACACCGGTGATTCACCCCCAACTCCCCACAAATCAGCCAATATTTTGATTGTGCAAATAATTTGTTGCATAGAATAACTTCATATAGTGCAAAGTAAAGAATTCCCATCATATTCTGATCATCAAAACAAGACTTGAGCACTATAGAGAGGTCTCAATAAATATCTTCACGAAACCAGAACAAGCTATAGGGCCTGTCCTTGAACCCTTCATTCTTTTAATGGTTTTATTAATGCTTTTGATGAAGGACATATAGAATAGAGTAGAGTAGAGTAGAGTAGAGTAGAGTAGAGTAGAGTAGAGTAGAGTAGAGTAGAGTAGAGTAGAGTAGAGTAGAGTAGAGTAAAGTTGAGTAGAATAGAATAGAATAGAATAGAATAGAATAGAATAGAATAGAGTAGAGTAGAGTAGAGTAGAGTAGAGTAGAGTAGAGTAGAGTAGAGTAGAGTAGAGTTGAATAGAATAGAATAGAATAGAATAGAATAGAATAGAATAGAATAGAATAGAATAGAATAGAATAGAATAGAATAGAATAGAATAGAATAGAATAACAGAGTTGGAAGGGACCTTGGAAGTCTTCTAGTCGAACCCCCTGCTTAGGCAGGAAACCAGTGGTGAAATCCTCCCTAGGTTGCCACTGGTTGGTTGCCTGAACATGCTAGCTGCATACTAAACATATGCTGTGTGTGCATGCAAGCACAGTACGGGCCAAATGCACACTGCATGCGCATTCACAGTGCGACCAAACACACACTATGTGGTATACATTATGCATCAAATGTGCACTTCATGCGGAAAAAGGAGCTGTTTGAAGATAAGTAGAACAGCGAGGGGGGGAAACAGCTATGCCGCACAATTTAGATTCACTAGAAAGCAGGATTTTCTGCTTTCTAGTGAATATAAATTGGGCGGCACAGCTGATCATTGGAAATACCAGTTCAGATTAACCAGTAGCTCTTTTTTGGGGTGAACTGGTAGCTTTTATTACTACTGGTTTACCTGAACTGGTAACATTTCACCCCTGGAGGCAACCCCACACCACTTCAGACAATTGGTTATCCAACATCTTCTTAAAAACGTCCAGTGTTGGAGCATTCACAACTTCTGCAGGCAAATTGTTCCACTAATTAATTCCTCTCGCTGTCAGGAAATTTCTCCTTAGTTCCAGGTTGCTTCTCTCCTTGATTAGTTTCCACCTGTTGCTTCTTGTCCTGCCATCAGGTGCTTTGGAGAGTAGCTTGACTCCCTCTTCTTTGGGGCAGCTCCTGAGATACTGGAACACTGCTATCATGTCTCCCCTAGTCCTTCTTTTCATTAAACTAGACATGCCCAGTTCCTGCAACCGTTCTTCATATACTATCAAATTTGCAGATGATACAAAATCAGATGGGATAGTCAATCTTCTGTTATAAGGTTTCTCAATTTATAGATGTGTCGACTACAACTCCCAAGAATTCCCCAGCCAACCATGGTGGTGAGTTAATTCTGGGAGTTGTAGTCCACACCTCTTAAAGTTGTTGAGTTGCTGAGAAATAGTGCTGCAGAAGGCCAGAACTAATATTGAAAAGGATCTTAAAGAGGTTAAAAGAAGCAGCTAGAAAAACAGCAGAAATGAAATTTGTCAGAGACAGAGGAAAACCCCTGACTTACAAAAAAGAAAGAAAGAAAGAAAGAAAGAAAGAAAGAAAGAAAGAAAGAAAGAAAGAAAGAAAGAAAGAAAGAAAGAAAGAAATGAATCAAACTCACAGGCATAGGTTAGAAAGCAGGAGGCCATGAGTTCTAGTCTCACTTTAGAAATAAATGTTGGCTGGGTGACTTTGGGCAAGTCCAGAGATAATATTCACCCAGTTTGGACCAGTTTACCCGAACTAGTAGTGGAAATCATGGGTGGGCCCAATCGCCCACCTGCCCACCTGTCCCTGGCTCTATGCCATCCTATTTGGCACAGTTTGAACCCGGGTGCATACACTGAAGACACGTGAGCAAGCAAAGTCCATGCGCAGAAGAGCATGCACACGTATGGACAAAGCGTGTGTGAGTGAAGCAAACTAGTGGGGAAAGGAAGTGAATACCATTCCTGGGCAAGTCCCTCTCTTTGTCGGGGTGGTGAAAGTAGGAGGAGGAAGGAGTATTAAATATGTTTGCTTCCCTGGGTTATTTGTAAAAATAATAAAGGTGGGATACAGGTGAACTAATTAAATAAATACATCTGGGAACCGAAGCTGTTTATCGTCAAATTTGAAAGACAGTGGCCCTTTTGCTGGTCAAATCAACCTTGGACAAATGTACATCCAAGACTAGGACCCCCATTTGAAGCAGAATTCAGACAGACTTGTTACTTAATTTTATCCCTTCTTAAAGTGAAATTTACTTCTTAAAGTAAATAGTCTTTGACTATTAGTAGCTTGGGTTGGTAGCAGTGGTGGATTCCTCCAGGTTTGGCCCAGTTCGGATATGACGTTACCGAATAGGTTCTCTTTGTTCAGGAGCTGGGCCCTCCAGCCCCCCCCACCACCACCACCACCCCCACATTATTCTTACCTTTTATTTGGCCCTATCCCCAATCTATTTCTGCCTCCCGAGTCCCAGCTGACTGGCTATAAGGAAAAAACCTGTTTAAACTCTTGCCACAGGGCTTCAAAGGGCCGCCCTACAGCTGATCAGTGTTAAAAGGCACTGTGGTGGTAGACCAGTGCCTCCAAAAACATATGGATAGACCTGTGCCTCCAAAAACAAATGGGTAGACTGGTGCCTCCAAAAACAAATGGGTAGACCAGAATGCTAAAGAACAAATGGGTAGACCGGTCCAGCTCTGTAAGCAGTTAAAAGCCTGGTAGACCAGTACCTCTGCTAAATCCTAAAGCATTGTCACATGACCATCAAACCATGCCCACAAAATAAGCCACACCCACAGAACCAGTAGTAAAAATTTTTAGAACCCACCCCTGGTTGGTAGTTATGTCATTGGTTTGAGCTCCGAGCTTACCAATTTAGTTGCAACCAAATTGCTAAGCTCAGAGCTCAAACCAACCAACTCATTGCTACTCTTTGAACAAACCATGATTAAACTACAGTTATTTTAAAAGTGTTTTTTCCCCCAAAGCTGATTAGATTTTATGTCACTATTTGTCTGATTGGTTTACACGAGGTATGCCTAGCAAGTATTTTTGACAGTTCAGTCCATAAGGAGATATAGTCTGACCATCTACTGTTCATGCCCAAAAGAATAGAAAAACTAAACCATACATACAATCTGTGGTAAGATGAGTGGCTAATAAATTTTACAAAGAAAGAAAGAAAGGTATCTTCAGTCAGAACTGAAGAAGCTTCTTAGATGAGAAGCGAAACGTCTTCAAGGAAAAACAAAGAAAATCCAGTTGCCTTTTGAAAAAAAAAAAAACAACAACCTTTGGGACGATCTGGATAATTGAGAATTACCATTGAAACAAATATATTCCTGCATCATTAATCATGAATACTTTTTTTCATAATTTTAGTTTCATAGTAGAATATGTCTCTAAATACAGCCTTTTCTGTATTCCTTCACTGTTCCCTATTTGAATCGATGGTGCCTTTGCGATTTATTCTCCACCTGTGCTTTTTAAAAAGTCTTCCTTCTCATCCTTCCTGATAGCAAGAAAAACGTAAAGAATTAGAAGCCAAAATATTATTAGAACAAGTCATTTTTCAGATTAAATAGAAATGGCTCCTGATCCTTCTTGCTGAAATGTATATATTTTTTGCTGCAGAGATCCTTCCCAATTTATCCCAGCTTAGTAATATTTGGTCCTAAAAGTGATTCAAAGAAGAGATGGAAGACCTCAGCTCTGCTGGAAATACAAGAGAGTGTGCCAGGAAGTTTTCAGACATGTCGGGTAAATGTGGCCTGAAGATCACGAGAAACTCTGTTCCAGCTTGGCAAAGGTATCAGTTTAATCTCTCCATGATTAAAACTCAACCAAGTTATAGGTAGCCCTCGACATATGACAGTTCCTTTAGTAACCATTCAAAGTTACAATGGCACGGGAAAAAGTGACTTAGGAGAGAGAGAGAGATGATAGATGATAAATAGATAGATAGATAGATAGATAGATAGATAGATAGATAGATAGATAGATAGATAGATAGATAGATAGATAGATAATAACAGACAGAGAGAGAGAGAGGGAGAGAGAGAGAGAGAGAGAGAGAGAGGGAGGGAGGGAGGGAGGGGGGAGAGAGAGAGAGAGGGATGATAAAGATATAGATAAATATGGATATGGAAATAAAGAGAGTGAGAGAGGGAGGGAGGGAGGGGGGGAGAGAGAGAGATTTCATATGTATTCAGAATAACTATTCTGAATAGTTTTTATCCCAGAGCTATAATTGCACTCAACCATAAACTAAAGGGCCACCATCAGTGAGCTGTTGGACAGCATTTCTTGGTCTGTTGTATGGATGTTTGGGTGGTTTAGGGGCAGGGAATTTGTGGTGGGTGGGAGTGTATTTGGGGATTGTTATGCATGTTGGACCTGGTCTTTGGGTGTTAAGTGAATTTCATTGTATGGGTATACTGTGTATACACGTACAATGACAATAAAGTCATTGTTGTTGTTGTTGTTATTGTTGTTGTTGTTATTGGTTAATCTTTAGTGAAATTCACAGCCTTTGAGGTTGGTTAATAGCTCAGCAGCTCGAGTCCTAACCAAGGACCTAGGAACTGTTAAGGAATCATCGGAGGATGTAAGCTGTTCCGAGTAAGGTGGTTTTTTGTAGAGTCAAAATGTTCAAGTCCGGTAAATTTAGAATTTCTAAATAGCGGGGTAGCCCTTTCGGTATTGCTCCAAGAGCTCCAACTACAATTGGGACAACACACGATTTCTTTTTCCACAGTCACTCAACTTCAATTTGCAAGTCCCGGTACTTTGTGATTTTTTCTTGCTGCTTATCTTCAATCCGTGCATCACCAGCTATTGCAATGTCAATGAACCATACTTTTTTTCTTTTCAACTACTGGAAAAAAAAGTATGATGATGATGATGATGATGATGATGATTATGCATGATGGCAATGAAGGTTATCTGCAATTATGCCTATCCTCTGTGAGCTCTCTCAACATTTCCCATTCTGAATAATGGGAATGATAAGGGCAACCAAGAAGATTATAGGAAGCTCGCTTCCTTCATTCAGGATACTGCTTGTAAGGGCTATGTGCTCAGAGCTCAAAGCATTGTTAGAGACCCCACACACCCACACTTCACAGTCTGTTTCTGTTGCTACCCTCTGGGGGGAGGTTTCGAAGTATTTCTAGCAGGACTACCAGATTCTGTAACAGCTTTGTTCCCTAGGCCATCCATCTGGTAAACTCGCAAGATTAGTTTTTCTCGCCATGTACATATATACATCCAAACTAGACTGTGCTGCTTCTGTGTGTCATAATATATGCATAATTTTGTATTTATTTATTGTTGTTGTTTATGCAGTGTATATTGGAGGTGGTGACCGTCTGAGAGCTGTATGAAAGGAAATTTCATTTTAATATATGCCGATTGGTGTACATTCAGAGTGACAATTACTCTGAGTCTACAAGCAACAGACAACTGCGAGAAACACCATTCACATTGGTGGCAGGATGAGGCTGCTTCACCAGTTCACCTCCAAGCAGAGGGCTAAGTAAGACTCCTATTAAGAAATTCTGTGTTCTCTTTTTCAGGCCAGAAATATTTTTATTAGGAATACTCCAGTGGTGGGTTTCAAATTTTTTTACTATTGGTTCTGTGGGCGTGGCTTGGTGGGCATGGCATGGCATGGCTTGGTGGGTGTGGCTTGGTGGGCATGCCAGGGGAAGGATACTGTAAAATCTCCATTCCCTCCTCACTCCAGGGGAAGGATACTATAAAATTCCCATTTCCTCCCCATTCCAGGGGAAGGATCAGGGCTGAAATACTCCCAGTTCAGTCCGGCTTGGGCAAGTAGGACGCGACGGTGATGGGAAGTTCAGAGAATCGGTAGCAAAAATCCCTGGCCCCGCCCCCCATGCCCAGCTGAGCCCCATGATCATCAGAGCCTTTTTTTTCTTTTAAATGGCTCTGACAATCCAAGCTCTGACAATTCCAGCTGAGTTGCCTGTTGATCAGAGTCTTCTGAAAACATTTTTTTACATAGTTTTACATGTAAAAAATGGTTTTAAAAGTAAAAAAGAAAAATTGGCCATGCCCACCCAGTCACATTACCCCCCTCACCAAGCCACGCCCACAGACCCGGTAGTAACAAATTTTAGATTTCACCCCTGGGAAGGATAGTGTAAAATCTCCATTCCCTCCCCATTTCAGGGGAAGGTTACTGCAAAATCTCCATTTCCTTCTGATCAGCTGGGACTTGGGAGGCAGAGAATAGATGGGGGCAGGGCCAGTCAGAATTTTTACTACCGGTTCTCCAAACTTACTCAAAATTTCTGCTACCAGTTCTCCAGAACTGGTCAGAACCTGCTGAAACCGACCTCTGGAATACTTCCAGGATCATATGAAAAAAAAAAAACAATATTTAATTATCCATATTATCTTTTTTTTATATATATATATTTCCAAAATCTTTATTGATTAAAAATTATAATACATTTCTGTCATTTCCGGTTTCATAATATTATTATACATAAACAAGTATACTTTCATGGTATTTACATTAATGCATTATTATTATTTACATTATTTACATTCCCGTTCATTGCTTTCATCCACATGCCTTTTGTCGGTGAAATCCTCATGGGTACATTATATAAGACTATCATACAAATACCTTTCCAATATTCAATTATCCATATTATCAAAGCAGCAAGAATAATTTACGCACAGAATTGGGAAAACAGTAATATACCAACCAAAGAAAATTTGATTAGAAAAGTTTTAGAATGTGCAGAAATGGACAAACTTACAAAGGAGATACAAGAAAAAGAGGAAACAGAATATTATATAGGGTGGGAGAAATGGTATGAATGGCTAGAGGAGAGAGATAAAGGGCAAGGAAAGATCAAATAACGGAAGACATAGGAATAGAAATGTAACAACATTTCTAAGAGGAAGCAGAAATTGTAGAAATGAAATTGTATACACTGTTAATTATATGTAAATAAATTAATATTAGAATTATATGTATAAAGGATACATTGAAATAAGGGAGGAAAAAATGGATAAGTAAGAATTGTTTTACCGATGCAAACTCGCTGGAAAGAAAAAGATGTTAAAGATTCCTTTTTGTTTTTTTAAAAAAATGTGTAATAAAAATATAATTTTAAGAAAAAAGAAATCCTGTGTCATCTTCCCTTCTGTTCCTCTAATCCCACCGCACCTATTTTAAAGAATATATTTCAAAGAATCAAGGATAAAATGGAGCGGGGTCTTATCAGAAATGAAGTGAATTACAGCAGCTGGGGAGATTTCTTCCTCTTCTCACAATAGAGTTGTGGAAAGGGGAAAGCTGCATTTCTCGGAGAGATTTACGACGCGGTACCACTTGAGGGAAAAAAAGCAAGGCAGTTTCATGAGGAAAATGGTTAATAGGCCTGACCTTTTCCTGAGTCCAAGTGAAAAAATGCCAACGAGAGAATAAAACCCACACAGGTTTGCTGTCTGCATATTCAGGTTTCTCTGGAACCCTGGACGGAAGAATGGAAAAGTAAGCTCTTGCGGAGTAAAGATAAGCATTTAAACAGCCCAGAGTTTTGAGGTGTTGGAGAAAGATTTAAAACTACTGTGCGGAGTACTGTTTGGATCATTTTCAATTCCACATCCCTTCTTATTTCAAATGGCTCCTCTCCTTCGGCCACTGGGTGTAAATCAGGAGTGAAATGCTCCCGGTTTGGACCGGATCGCCCAATCCGATAGTGATGGCGGTGGGTGGTTCAGAAAACCGATAGCAAAAATCCCTCTGCCCCCGCACCCCACGCCCAGCTGAGCCACGTGATCATTTTAGGCCTTTTTTTTTTTTTTAACTTTTAAAAGCATTTTTTTCTACAACCTCTTCAGCTGAAAAAATGCTTTTAAAAGTAAAGAAAAAAAAATAGCCTCTGATGATCAGGCAACTCAGCTGGATTCGTCAGAGCCTTTTAAAAGCATATTTTCTACAACCTCTTCAGCTGAAAAAATGCTTTTAAAAGTAAAGAAAAAAAAATAGCCTCTGATGATCAGGCAACTCAGCTGGGTTCATCAGAGCCTTTTAAAAGCATATTTTCTACAACCTCTTCAGCTGAAAAAATGCTTTTAAAAGTAAAGAAAAAAAATAGCCTCTGACGATCAGGCAACTCAGCTGGGATCATCAGAGCCTTTTAAAAGCATTTTTTAAAAACCTCTTCGGCTGAAGAGGTTGTAGAAAAAATGCTTTTAAAAGTTAAAAAAAAAAAGTTGGTCATGTCCACCCAGTCACATTACCCCCCCCCCCGCCGCAAGCCACGCCCACAGAACCCATAGTAACAAATTTTACATTTCACCACTGGCGTAAATGGATTAGCGCAGGGATCTGCAACCTTAAACACTCAAAGAGCCATTTGGACCCGTTTCCCACAGAAAAGAAAACAGCGGGAGCCACAAAACCTGGACGGGTGTGCCAACTCAACGTCACTCCCACTCAGTCACGTGATCTGCCCCAGCCACGCCTACCCGGGTTTTGTGGCTTTGCAATGTCTGCAAGGTATATAAATCCTTCCATTCCCCACCATCCTGTCAGAACTGAAGAAGCTTCTTGGAGGAGAAGCGAAACATCTTCAAAAGAAAACAAGAAAATCCAGTTGCCTCCTGAAAAAGTATCTTTGGGACATTTGCTTAAGTGGATTGTGTGATTTTGATTCTTTGCACCTGACAAAAGCCAGTTCCAGATGTGTCAAAACAGTTCTTGGGGTAAGATCGTGCAAAAACTTATGTTTCCACAAAGGTTAAATGATATGGAGTTCCAGACATTCACCAAAAAAAAGAAACCTTTGCAAAAGATAAATTGAGCCTGGATGGCAAAAAATATTTAGCAGAGCTCAGTTCTCTGTTCCTGCTTACATTTGGCAAATTAAGAAAGGCTTCGTATTCCATATAATATTTTGTCTTCAGCATTACTCCAGGAATAATATTCAAAATGGCACCTGTTAAAAGTGTTTGCCGATATAGAACCAAGGTGGCATGAAAACTGCCCAACAGCCAGTAATTTCCTTGCAAGAACTGTAGGGAGATTCATTAATGCCTGTACCTTAACCCTTACTTCATGAATACCTTAAACAAACATCACGTTTTTGTACTTTCTTTCTTTTCAGATTTCAAACTCTCTGCCACTGGGGTTGTAGCATATATTGTGCCTCAGCAGTGAAAATGAAACACCCGCAGATGTAAAGGCTCTCATAGTTGCAGTCCTATTTTCTTGTCTATGCTTTGATGTTATTCAGGGTTTTTTTTTCCCCTATTTTTTATTGTTTTTTTTAAGAATTTTTTTTTTTTCTTTCTGGTTTCTGACCATAATCCATTATGAATTGCAAAAATAGGCAGCTTGAGAAGGCTATTCTGTCTGGGGCTGGCAGCTGAAATATAACAGGACTGCCATCTGCTGGCCATGCAAATGTTTGCAGCCACTATCCATCGGTTTTTGGTTTCTTTTATAACCCTATAGGTTTCCTGTTCACATTATTTCTATGTCACTCCAGTAGTACAGAGAAGGAGAAGGAGAAGGAGAAGGAGAAGGAGAAGGAGAAGGAGAAGGAGAAGGAGAAGGAGAAGGAGAAGAAGAAGAAGAAGAAGAAGAAGAAGAAGAAGAAGAAGAAGAAGAAGAAGAAGAAGAAGAAGAAGAAGAAGAAGAAGAAGAAGAAGAAGAAGAAGAAATCTATTGTATTTATTATTTAGAACATAAAATAGACTCTTATTTCCTTCTGTGACTCCTTATTCTGGAAAGTCCCTGTTGCAAATTCTCAGCTGTTTTATTCTGTCATTCCTTAGAAAGCCTCATGGTTCCTGTTAAAACATCCATAACTCCGTCTTTATCTCTCCGTCCCTAGTGAAAGTAACGATTTTCCTCGATATCCATTGCAAGATGTCTGTTGATTCGTGTGCCGGATCTATGGGATTAACCAAAGTACTTTCCCGACTTGTTATCCTTGCTATGTAAAGATTAAACAGAAATTCTGAAATGATTTTCTTCGAAAATGTTTTGCTTCTCACCCAAGGCACTTCCTCACTTCAACTGGAGAACTGAAGAAGCTTCTTAGATGAAAAGCGAAATGTTTTAAAAAGGAAAATAATACCCCTCTGTAAAGCCCTAGTAAGACCACACCTGGAGTACTGCATCCAGTTTTGGTCACCACACTATAAAAAAGGATGTTGGGACTCTAGAAAGAGTGCAGAGAAGAGCAACCAAGATGATGAAGGGACTGGAGGATAAAACATATAAAGAGCAGCTGCATTAAACTGTCTAGTTTAGTGAAGAGAAGGACCAGGGGAGGCATGATAGCTGTGGTTCCTGTATCTGTATCCACCAAGGAAGTCCACTTGCCTTTTGGAAAAAGTACCTTTGGGACAACCATGATCTGGATGATTGAGAATCTCCATAGATGTAATTTGTAAGTTATTCCTGTATTCATTCCAGGCTCATCCAGCCACTGTGCAATGGTTGAAATATTTTGAAGGACGACCACTCAAGCCTGATCATTAAGCAACTAGCGGAATCATGATGAATACGATAATATTTGTCGGTAAAATTGATTTAAAAAAATAAAATAAAATGTCAAAAATCTCAGATCATCAACAATGATGTGAGATTGGTGTTCCCACCTACAGTCGTATAAGATTTTGACAACAGAATGTCAAAAACTCACTATCCCTCAAATGAAAACAGGAGCCTCTTGCAAAAATTTGAAATTTTAAAGCGAGAATCTTTATTTTTTTTGTGATCTTGCATAGAAAACACCTGTGATAAATTTATGGCTACCCAGATGTTCCACCAGCCACCACAGAGAGCCATAGATGCAGAGTGATTTGAAAAATGGCATAAATCAATGTGTTGAATTATTGGTCAAATGTGAACATTTATTAAAAGGCTTCAGCTAACAGACTTGACTTTTAGAAAGGGCCAAATAATGTTCTTTTTCCTGCGGTCAGATTTAATGCAATCATCAAACACAGAAAATCAATTGTAAATCCCACCATCTTTCTACTGAGATATTCCAAATATAATTTTTAATTGGGGTTGTATAAAGAGCACCCATCATTGCACTCATGTGCACTGAGAAGATACAGAGCAGAATTTAAATGCTTCGTATATCTTTTATTTATTTGTTTTTTTTAAAAAAAAAACTTCTCCCCCTAAAATAATAAATTTAACTAGCACAGCAGCCTTCCCAAAAATTAATGCTACAGATCTGAAGGTAGATGGTGCTTTGAGAAATTATTTCTCATGTTGGGCAATTATCATTAATGAAAGAAAATTTCCTTAAATCCTCATAAATCAGGGAGTGAATTGACTGTCCATGCATCCAAATTGCTGCATTATTCACACTGGAATTGCTCCAAAGATTAACTGTAAATTGCCCTCTAAATTGAATTTATAGTTCCATTTTTCATCGCTGCTCTGTTGTGACAGTTGAGAAGAATCTCCAAGAAAAATGACATAAATGGACCTAATTTCTTAGCGCCCTGCCTTCAAGATGGGATTGAACAATCTATATTTACCTTTATGTCTTTAACAGTCTGCTCTGGCAAGCATAAACATCTGTTAGAAAAGAAACTGTGTCTTATTTTATGCAGCTCTCAATACAAAGAAAAAAAAAATACCCAAAACAAAAACACAGAGCAGCCTGGAAAATTCAAAGGCCCTGCAAAGAAATGACAATACTTAAAATGCTTGTCTAGATTTATTGCATCTGCAATGAATAGAATAGAATAGAATAGAATAGAATAGAATAGAATAGAATAGAATAGAATAGAATAGAATAGAATAGAATAGAAGTAGCTAGCTAGTTTCTAGTTAGATGGAAAGATAGATAGCTGGAGGGCTGGAGGGCTAGATAAATGATAGGAGAGAGGGAGAGGGAGAGGGAGAGGGAGAGGGAGAGGGAGAGGGAGAGAAGGAGAGAGAGAGAGGGAGGGAGGGAGGGAGGGAGGGAGGGAGAGAGAGAGAGAGAGAGAGGATGATGAGGATGATGAGGATGAGGATGAGGATGGGTGGATAGATGGATAGACCTGGATAGACCTGGATAGATGGATGGATGGATGGATGGATGGATGGATGGATGGATACCTAGATAGATGATAGACGGATGGATGGATAGATAGATAGATAGATAGATAGATAGATAGATAGATAGATAGATAGATAGATAAAAAGACAGACCTGGATAGCTGGCTGGCTGGCTGGCTGGCTGGCTGGCTGGCTGGCTGGCTGGCTGGCTGGCTGGGTAGATAGATAGATAGATAGATAGATAGATAGATAGATAGATAGATAGATAGATAGATAGACAGACAGACAGACAGACAGACAGACAGACAGACAGACAGACAGACAGACAGACAGACAGACAGACAGACAGACAGACAGACCGACCGACCGACCGACCGACCGACCGACCTGGATAACTGGATGGATGGATGGATGGATGGATGGATGGATGGATGGATGGATGGTTACATACCTAGATAGATGATAGATGGATGGATGGATGGATGGATGGATGGATGGATGGATGGATAGGTTGACAGACAGACAGACCTGGATAGCTGGCTGGATGGCTGACTGGCTGGCTGGCTGGCTGGCTGGCTGGCTGGCTGGCTGGATAGTTAGATACCTAGATAGATGATGGATGGATGGACAAATGGACGGACAGACAGACGGATGAACAGACAGACAGACAGATGAAGGAAAACTTTCAGCAAATCCCAGAGATAGATTGATATCTCTGGGATTTGCTGAAAGTTTCATTCTAGGAACTAACCAGACCAACTCTCCTTGATGTTTTTGAGATCAGCCAAGGCTGGCATGGGAGTTTTACAGTATTCTACCTTACAGTTTAGATTCTATGCATCCATATATCTCTTCAGTTCTTGGGCACCAACTTACTTTTTCTGAAACTCACCAATGTATACATATTTTATCATAATTTGTTGCATCTGGACATTAATGATGTGGAGTGCCCATTGGAGAATGTGAGTGAACAGCCATTGGATATAAATCCCATTGTCATTTATAAGCTTCATTAAGCGGCCATAAAATAATAAAATGGGTCTGAAATTTCCTAGGGCCAAGGAGAAGATAGAATATTTTTTTTAAAAAAAATAAGAAGAAATAGAATGGCTGCTATGACAGGATGAGACCACAGGGACCGGACATGGAGCTAGTTCAAATGATATATATATAGCTTTTTTTCTTTTTTTAAATTTTTTTGATTTACACACTCAGGAGCCCAGGAAGTCATATAAAATAAATCCTTTAGCACCAGAATTCTTAGCATATTTATTAAGGTTGGATGTAGTCGTTTCTGCCATATATCTCAAAGTCAATTCTGTTAGCTGAAGATGGTTGACAGATCAGTGATAGCATTTTTAATAATATATGCCTCTTGATTTCTGCAAAACAAATTACTGCCAAAACCAAATAATGATTTTACTTCAGTCCCATTATTCTTCCCATCCCATTTGAGAAGGAACTAAGAGGAACTAACAGGGAAAGACAGAATGAGCACAGCTCAGTCTCTCTGTGATCTGGCTGCATAATATTTACGTGAAAATATTTACAGACCCTTCACACCCTGGACATAAACTGTTTAAACTCCTACCCTCAAAACGAGGCTATAGAGCACTGCACACCAGAACAACTAGACACAAGAACAGTTTTTTTCCCGAATGCCATCACTCTGCTAAACAAATAATTCCCTCAACACTGTCAACACTGTCAGACTATTCACTAATGCACTATGCACTACTATTAATCTTCTCATTGTTTCTGTCACTCATCTCCTCCCATTTCTGACTGCATGATTGTAACCTTATTGCTGGTACCCTTACAATTTATATTGACTCTTTCCTAGTATGATTTGATTGCTTATTTCTTCCCTATGACCATCATTAAGTGTTGTACCTTATGATTCTTGACGAATGTATCTTTTCTTTTATGTACACTGAGAGGTATGCACCAAAGACAAATTCCTTGTGTGTTCAATCACACTTGGCCAAATTCTATTCTGTCCTGTCCTGTCCTGTCCTGTCCTGTCCTGTCCTGTCCTGTCCTGCCTTGCCCTGCCCTGCCCTGCCCTGCCCTGCCCTACCCTACCCTACCCTACCCTACCCTACCCTACCCTACCCTACCCTACCCTACCCTACCCTACTCTACTCTATTCTATTCTATTCTATTCTATTCTATTCTATTCTATAATTTCAGGAGCTACTGCAGGTTTTTGGATAAAGCATATAGAGACCCGCATGTATGGAGAAAAGATTCACGCAACTTAAGATCTCTTCAGATCTTAAGGAGAGGGGGGGGAGGTCAGTTCAGGATCTCTTTTGGCTGTGTAAGGATTTGAGGCTAATTTCATGCTTGACACCTCCCCTCCCACACACACACACCATCTGTCTGGGTGTTTCCCAAAAGATAGAGAACTCTGAAAAGTACCATACTTTTCGGAGTATAAGACACACTTTTCCTCCCCCTAAAAGAAGATGGAAATGTTGGTGCATCTTATACACCGAATACAGCCATTTTTGGCCTCCCGAAACCCTGCCCCGCACATCCCGTTTTTGCTAAAAATGGGCCTGTTTTTGGCAAAAATGGGGCCTGCAGAGGGTTTGTGAGGCCTGCAGAGTGCTCCTGGGGGCTGGGGAGGGCAAAAACATAATTTTTTCTTCTTTACCTCTTTGAAATCTTGGTGCGTCTTCTACTCGGGTGCATCTTATAGTCTGAAAAAATATGGTATTTTATTGTGTATTATCTTAGTTTGCCCTGGCTGGTTGGTTTAGAAGAATGTGCTCCACTGAAAGCTTTAGAGGCAAATGCCATCAGTTTGCTGGCAAATAGGATTTAGGTGCAAATTTGCAGCCAGAAGTGGGATATTATGGTGTTATTGAATAAAAGCTGTCAGAACCCAAGCAGTACAAGGGGATACTTCTAAAGTATAGACTTTTAATACATTATAATAACCTAATCTGAGAGCTATCAGAAAATGGATTGAGTTGCTAAACTATGCATTCCAAAAAAATAAAAAAGGCTGATCTGATGGAAGCTAGGATGTGGCGCTAGTGAAATGCAATTTTTTTACTACCGGTTCTGTGGGCGTGGCTTGGTGGGCATGGCAGGGGAAGGATACTGCAAAATCTCCATTCCCACCCCACTCCTGGGGAAGGATACTGCAAAATCTCCATACCCACCTCCTTCTGGGGCCAGCCTGAGGTGGTATTCACCGGTTCACCAAACTACTCAAAATTTCCGCTACCGGTTCTCCAGAACCTGTCAGAACCTGCCGGATTTCACCCCTGGGTTGCGGCAACCATCTGGATCTGCAACAACAATATTAGTTCTCGGGTTGGAAATTAATCTAAAACTGGTTGGTGCCAAAGATCCTTTTTTCCAAAAACAACCGGGCTTTCATTTCACTTAACATTAAACATTTCACTTCTCATCCTGAAGAAGTTTCTTAGATGAGAAGTGAAACATTTTCAAAGAAAGAAAAAACCACAACAACAAGAAAGCCCAATTGCTTTTTGGAAAAAAAACACCTTTGGGACAACCATGACCAAGATCAGGGGTGTCAAACTCAGATTGTCACGGCAGCATCATGTGACGTATCAAGACTTTCCCCCCCTTTGCTAAACCAGGCATAGACGTGGCCAGCGCATGACACATCCAGCCCACAGGCTGGGAGTTTGACAGCCCCAACCTAGATCATCTAAAAAACCTCACTTTTTACAACTCTGTAATTCCTTAATTTGTGGTAGAGTCAGGGCAACTGGGTGGAGCTAAATCTTGACTGGCCGGATACCCTTCCTGGTGCCACACAGAGTTCATAGCAGATAAATTTTCTTTGCTCCCTGAGAGAGATACCTCTGCTGCTACCAAGGATTGAACTCTCAAACTTCCAATTGGGAAGTGAGCATCATCGCCACTAAGCCACCGTGCCACTCTTAATCTCCATAGTCATCTAAGAGTCCTAATTAATTTCCTGGGTCCTGGAGTCACCCACCCTCAACTTGGAAGATTCAGAAATCTATTTTTTAATTTTGAAAGAGTTAGGAAGTCAGAATAACAGAGTTGGAAGGGACCTTGTAGGTCATCTAGTCTAACCTTCTACAAAAGCAGGAAACCCTATCTCATTTCTGACAGATGGCAGTCCAGTCTCTTCTTGAAAGCTTTCTGTGATGAAGCTCCCACAATGTCTGAAGGCAACTTCTGTTCCATGGGTTGATTGCTCTCACTGTCAGAAAATTTCTCCTTATTTCCAGGTTGAAACTTTCCTCGATCAGTTTCCATCCATTATACCTTGTCTGGCCTTCAGGTGCCTTGGAAATTAGACCCCCTCCTCTGTGTGGCAGCCCCTCAAATATTGAAACACTACTGTCATGTCTCCCCTGGTCCTTCTCTTCACTAGACTAGCCAGGCCCAGTTCCTGCAACCATTCATTGTATGTTTTAGCCGCCAATCCCCTAATCATCCTAGTTGCTCTCCTCTGCACTTTTTCTAGAGTCTCAACATCTTTTTTATAGTGTGGTGAGCAAAACTAGATGCAGTATTCTAGGTGTGGCGTTACTAAGGTTTTATAGAGTGATATTAGTACCTCACTTGATCTCTATTGAATCCCCTTGTTAATGCAACTTTATTTAATTAATTAATGCCAAGTCCAAGAGCAATACATTAATTCTCTGGTCACCTCTGTCTCAACTGACATTGGGACCCTGAGCAAACTTTCCCTTAAAATTTCAGGTGATCCTACTGAGGTACGACTTCCATTTTGTTCTGCGGAAGAGCCCTGGCGATAAAATAGAAACTTCATTCTCCATTAATTCATGCCATGTCTTTGCACCAAAATAATGAGAATGTAGAAAGAGATTCGTAATTAGACACAATTAAGCACAATATAATTGTCTATTAAAAAATAACTCGGTTGAAGTCTTCTGTGGCCAAGGTGGCTTGCCAAGGAAAAGCCACTTGGTAGAATCATAGCAAGAAAAGATCTACGGATACCTTCCCATAGCATATGAAACATAACCTTTGCATTCCCATCACGCATTCCTCCAATGGTTTATGACTTTATAGGCTGTTCAAAGTGCTTAAACTGCCTCAAACTCTCTTCTGGGAAAATGTGATATTTCCAATAGTTGGGTCTCAAGTTGTAGAAGGCTATGAACTTCACAACCAGCAAGAAAAGAATTTCCAAAAACTATGAAGCTATTGTAGGAAAGAAGTCACATCTTCTTACATTAACCTGATAAATACCTGCAACTCAGTGGTGAAATGCTACCGGTTCGCACCAGTTTGAGTAAACCGGTAGTGATAGAAACTTCCAGTTCAGGCAAACTGGTTGTAAAAAAAAAGCTACTGATTCCTCCAAACTGGTATTTGCTGATGATCAGCTGTGCCGCACAGTTTAGCTTTGCTAAAAAGCAGGAATCCCAGCTGAGTTGCCTGATCATCAGAGGCTTTTAAAAGCCTTTTTTTCCTGCAACCTCTCAAAGTTGTAGAAAAAATGCTTTTAAAAGTAAAAAAAAAAAAAGTTGGCCGCACCCACCCAGTCTCATTACCCCCTGCCAACCAAGCCACGCCCACAGAACCGGTAGTAACAAATTTTACATTTCACCCCTGCATGATCCCCTTGGGCATCTTTCTAAGAAGCAAAGTGAAATGGAAACACAGATTCACTTAACAACGGTGTTAGTGATTAACTGCAGTGTTTCACTTAACAACTAACTGGCAAGAAAGATTGTAAAATGGGGGCAAAATTTGCTTAAATTTATGTTGTCTTGTTTAACAACATAAATTTTTTGCTCAATTGTGGTTGTAAGTCAAGGAGTACCTATACTTCTCATTCAGGGACTGTTTAGATTTTCATTTCATGAGAACAATTTCCCAGATTCTCTCCAAATATAATTGCACCAGAGAAATAATATTCCAAAGGTGCTTTTTCAAAAGGAAAACTTTTTGTTTTTCCTTGAAGACATTTCACTTCTCATCTAAGAAGCTTCTTCAGTTCTGACTGAATAATTCAGTGTTGTGGCCCACCAACTGCCAGCGGAGCTGGCGGCAGACTCAGATGAGGAGGAGGTTGAGAAGGAATTTGGGCCAGTCCTGGAGTCTGGGGAAGGCTCTGATGGATGCTCTGTGTTGGATGCAGATATAGAGTCAACATTTCTCAGCTGCCTTCGGAGTTGGAGATGTGGGGAAGAAGAAAGCTGGTGCCTGTTCCAGATGCACTTATAGGCAGAGCTGTCAGGAGAGGAGAACAACTGAAGAACAGGGGCCGACTCAGGAAGAAAGGCACACATGGATGTTGAATAGCCCCTCCCTGGCTGGTGGGGTGACCTAGGCTCAAGTAGTTATTACCAGACACAATCAATCCTAAACAAACATATTTTATTAGAACAGCTGAGAATTACTTCATTCGCAGCTTAGTCCACATTAATTCCAAAACAAGTCCTTCAGAAAAAGTCCTTCGGCTTTATCACAAACCTTTGTCTTCTTTGGCACCCTGCCAAAGGCTTTTCTTGGCAAAGCCTCATGAAGTTGAGAAACAAGAGACACCAACAAGAAACAAATGTAGCAACGTTGCTTTTCTACAAAGAGCCCAAGAGCCGTTGCTGCTCTTTTAAGCCTTCTGGGCGGGGCCAATCATCTCCTGGCCTTACTCCCGAGTCATCCTTTTTGCTTTAGCTGCTCTTGCTTTCTGGCAGCTGTGTGCATGCATGCACTAGGAACGGGCTTCTCCTGTTCCTCTGCCTCTCTGCTGTCTGCCTCTGGAGGCTCCAGAGTCTGCACAACGCTCCCAGATGGCCCTGGCCCCATCTCTGCGTCCGACGCAGAGCCCTCATTCAGCCTTCCCCTGACTCCAGGACTGATCCATTGTCCTCCCCAGCCTCCTCATTGTCTGAGTCCGCTGCCAGCTCCACAGGCTGCTGGTGGACCACAACAGCTGGGAAATAAATAGAAGCAAAAGGTGGTGGCAGGAGACAACCATTAGTATTTCTTTCAGAAGATTTGCTTATCATGGTTTGTACCTCAGAGACTTCTTGTCAGGAATTAATTTACACCTTTGCAACTGGAAGATCTCAGCCTGGCAATTAGCCAAGGACTGATAAGGTCTGTTATTGCAACTAACCCTTGGAAGGATCATTTCCTGTATGTGAATTCCATGAATTCACAGTAGCTTAATAAAGGGACAAGAGTCTGCTTTTTGGTTCTGCTAAGGGTGGGTCAGAACATTCCATTAGAACTGAAGAAGCTTCTCGGAAGAGAAGTGAAATGTCTTCAATGGAAACAAAACAAAGAAAGTCCAGTTGCCTTTGGAAAAAAGCATTTTTGGGACAACCATGGATTCTGGATAACTGAGAGTCTCTGTAAACCATGAGAAAAAATACCGTTGATCGTGCAGGAAGAATTCTTTCTCCTTCTCTGTTTTTCTTGTCCTCTCCCTGTGTCCCCCCCACCTTAATTTCTTCATTTATCACCCTAAATCTGTCAGTATAAATCCCTTAACCTTTTTCAGCCACAGAGGTAGCAATTCCGAACCGGGGGAAAAATGAACTACGATAGTATTATGACCCAGAGTGGTTTTCCTCTAATTGAAACGAATGTTTACTTAGAGCAAGAGTTTGCAGCAGCCAGGGCAGCGATAATGAATCTCTGGAACATATAATACGTCACTCATACATTTCTGGAAGAAGCACCTTGCTCCCCTCGTCAGAATGGAAGACAAATATATCCATCACTTGCCCAGGCTTTGCCGTTTAACAATCGGTTCCCCCTATCTTCCATTCAGACGGAAGAATTTCAATCTTCCGCCAGCGCACACCAAAAGGGCATATTGACGTGAGCCGCCACTGCAAAGTAAGACATATTGCGATAATTAGCAAAATTATTCCTAGCATGGCATAAGCAATTATAGGATTAATAACTACCCAACCACGGAGCATTTGGAAACACAGGCTAGACAGGTCATCAATTAAAAAAAAAAAAAAAACCAACAACAAGAGCGGAGTTGAGGCTTTTCGAGAGCCTGCATTTGACGTTGACAAAACAGGGATGGGATCGCTTTGCTGAAAGACGGAAGGAGCCCTTTAAAAAATTCATCTGGAAGAGTTTGCCTTTATTTTAAAAAGAACAAGAAAAAAAAGGGGGGGTGGAAAGGCCCAGCTGAAGCCTCTGCCTTTGATAGTCCCACTAATGTACCATGTAAGTTGTATTTAATTTTGTGTTCTGATCAGAAGGAACAGCTCGTAGTGACTTCCTAATTAGTCGTCTGCCTGCAGCAAAGTTTTTCCCTTCAATGCTCGGCTTTAGCCTTCAACTCATGTAATAGTGGCACGGAAACACTGATGATGATTTGGGATGTACGAAGATGCATCGCTCATGGGCTAGACAAAGCACTTCTTTTGATGGGAAAATGGGAGTCTGCCAATTACATCAGTTTCTCATCAACGTGTTCTCATGCCAAAGCAACATTTACCGGTCAACCTATTTTAAAGAAGCAACAAGATGGATTCAGTTACAGTAGTGATGAGGTCACCCTTGGAAGAGCTGAAAGACCAAGTTAGGGATATATCATCGTGGGGAACAGAACAGAACAGAACAGAACAGAACAGAACAGAACAGAACAGAACAGAACAGAACAGAACAGAACAAGCACTTAGCAATCGCACTCAGGCTTATGTACTGTTTCACAGTGCTTTACAACCCACTCTAAGCAATTTACAGAGTCAGCCTCTTGCCACCAACAATCTGGGTCCTCATTTTACTGACTTCGGAAGGGTGGAAGGCTGAGTCAATTTTGAACCGGTGAGATTTAAACTGCCAAATTGCCGGCAGCTGGAAGTCAGCAGAAGTAGCCTGCTGTACTTCATTCTAATCACTGTACCACCACTCTAGAATAGAATAGAATAGAATAGAATAGAATAGAATAGAATAGAATAGAATAGAATGGAATGGAATGGAATGGAATGGAATGGAATGGAATGGAATGGAATGGAATGGAATGGAGTGGAGTGGAGTGGAGTGGAGTGGAGTGGAGTGGAGTGGAGTGGAGTGGAGTGGAGTGGAATGGAATGGAATGGAATGGAATGGAATGGAATAGAATAGAATAGAATAGAATAGAATAGAATAGAATAGAATAGAATAGAATAGAATAGAATAGAATAGAATAGAATAGAATTCTTTATTGGCCAAGTGTGATTGGACACACAAGGAATTTGTCTTTGGTGCAAGTGGTTGTGCACTCTCTTCTTAAAAAACCCCAGTGTTGGAGCATTCACAACTTCTGGTGGAAAACTGTTCCATGGATTAATTGTTCTAACCATCAGGAAGTTTCTTCTTAGTTCTACGTTGCTTGTCTCCTTGAGAAGATCTAACTCTGTAGTCATTAAGAGTTGACAATGACTTGATGGCATATAATGATCAACCAATCATGCTTTAAATGAACTGCATTGTTTTATTTCTTTGACTTTGAGACAGGGAGATATTAAGGAATGCACCATATTAGATAATAATCTTAAAAGTATGAAGATCTAAAACATTGAAATTTATTTATTTATTTTGTACAAGATAGCAGGTATAGGTATAAGCATAAAAATAAACAAAGGAAGGACAGAAAAATGGGGACAATAGGACAGGCATGGTAGGCACTCTGGTGCGCTTATGCATGCCCCCTTTACGGACCTCTTAGGAGTGGGGTGAGGTCCACGGTAGACAGTTTGAGGTTGAAGCTGTGACGGTTTGAGGCTATAACAATGGAGTCAGGTAGTGCATTCCAGGCATTGACCACTCTGTTACTGAAGTCGTATTTTCTGCAATCAAGTTTGGAGTGCTTTACCTTGAGTTTGTATCTATTGTTTGCCTGTGTATTATTGTGGTTGAAGCTGAAGAAGCCATTGATAGGTAAGACGTTGTAGCAGACAATTTTGTGTACTATGCTTAGATCGGACCATGGGTGGCACAGTTCCAGATTGTCCAAGCCCAGAATTTCAAGTCTGGCAGCATAAGGGATTCTACTATGAGTAGAGGAGTGGAGTGCTCTTCTCATGAAATACCTCTGGACCCGCTCTATTGTGTTGATGTCCGATATACAGTGTGGATTCCAGGCGGATGGGCTGTATTCAAGAATTGGTCTGGCAAAGGTTTTGTATACCCTAGTTAGCAATACAATGTTGAAAGATTATGGCATAACCCAACTATCCTAGTGGTTCTCAGAACACTGGATGGGAATACCTAAAGGTTTTAGGTGGCACTTAGAAAATTTCTGTGTTGCAGATTTTCAATTAGAGAAGCTGTGGTGGCGGCGCAGTGGTTAGAATGCAGTATTGCAGGCTGGCTCTGCCCACTGCCAGGAGTTCGATCCTGACTGGCTCAAGGTTGACTCATCCTTCCAAAGTTGGTAAAATGAGGACCCAGATTGTTGGGGGCAACAGGCTGACTCTGTAAACCACTTAGAGAGGGCTGTAAACTACTATGAAGCAGTATATAAGTCTAAGTGCAAGGGCTATTGCTACAGAAACCACATTTTTCTGATATATAAAGTAAAAAAAAATGTTTATATGTATGAACTTCAGAATTTAATTGTTTCCATTTCCCTTTCAAGGGCTTTGTGTGTGGTACAAAAACATATTTCCACTCACAAGGAATAGCTGTCGCCTTGATTCCTGAAGCAATTTGAATGTTGACCATGTAAGAGAGAGAGTTGTTATATTTTCAAAGACCATGCTTAAAGCACAGCATGTTTCCACATTAGTAGGAAAAAGGAAAAAAGATATTACAAAGCACACATTTATTTAGAAGGTCTCAAGAGGTGGATAAAAATGCCGAATCCAATATGGACATCTGGCTGACTGCATGTCATGCCCCCGTCAGAGTCTGAAACTGCGGGGGGAAGATGAGCTGGAACAAGAACTGACAGTGATTGAGAGGGCGGCTCCGTTGGCCTTGGAGGGAACTGGGGAAGGGCAGAGTCAGTCCAGGCAAGGCTTTTCAGAATTAGAAAGGCTTACAGGTAGGGAGGAGCAGGAGAGACAGAGAAAGGACCATCCCCTCCTGATCCTAGAGCATGGAGAGAAGAGAGAAGGTGCCTCACTCCCCTTCACAAGGCACACCTGGGGACTGAGATGTAAGGAGGTTCCAGTGGGAGGGGCATTTTTCTGAAACAAGCATTGAATCTGGGGACAGTAGCCAACGCCTGGAGATTGCTATACACTGTCTTGTGGGGCTTGCCAGTTTGCCTGCTTCGCTGAACTTCTTGCTCTGGTTACTGTTTGACTAACTTGGCTTACTAGACTGCTGGCCCTGGTTACTGTTTGACTAACCTGGTTTACTGGACTGCTGGCCTTGGTTACTGTTTGACTAACCTGGTTTACTGGACTGCTGGCCCTGGTTACTGTTTGGCTAACCTGATTTACTGGACTACTCCCAGCCAGAGGTTGCTGTAGGTGCATGTGAGAACTTTGCTCCAGGACTTGTAGTCAACGTGGGGATGTTTGGGGCCAATGTTGGAGCAATAAAGGGGAGTTAGACCTGTTCTCTGGCTGTGTTGCTTTCGTGCCATGCCCCAAGTCATCACACTGCGATTAATCATAAACATATATTTTGGGGGTATTCTATTCTCTCTCTCTCTCTCTCTCATTATGTGGCCTCTTGTACATTATGTTTATATTTCTGCCCTTTTCGTAGGTTTATAAGGCATGTCCAGATTGCAAGCTAAACAAGAATGAAAACACCACCCATTTCATTAAGTGTCTAACATCACCCAAAGGATAATTGAGGCGGTCAAATTAGGTCTTTCCAAACATGGAAGAGGACACATAATCCTCAACAAGAACCAGCTCTGAGTTCCTAGATCAGAGGTCTTCAAACTTCAAGACTTGTGGACTTCAACTCCCAGAATTCAACTCTCAAACTTCAAGACTTGTGGACTTCAACTCCCAGAATTCAACTCCCAAACTTCAAGACTTGTGGAATTCAACTCCCAGAATTCAACTCCCAAACTTCAAGACTTGTGGACTTCAACTCCCAGAATTCAATTCAACAGCTATGCTGGCTGGAGAATTCTGGGAGTTGAAGTCCATAAGTCTTAAAGCTGCCAAGTTTGAAGACCTCTGTCCTAAATTATTGTCCCTGTATCCTCAATTAGTATCTTTCATTTAGAAGTTTGAAAATCCCTTCAGTGACTTTGAGTCACAAGAATAACAGCACATCACTCTCTGTTTTATACAATTTCATGTTCTTTCGGGCTCGCAAAATTAGAATCAGAAGATAATGCATAGTTATTGTCATTTTTTTTCCACCCTCCGCACGACTTCCAGATTGTTCAGAGTAATTAAAAATCATGAAAAATTAATTGAAATGAGCTGATTGTTGATGAGTTTTCTGACAGTAATATTAATGCAGTTATTTTGCTGGTGAAAATCCATGAGCCGAAATAACTTGTTAATATCAATTCACGGAAGAGAACACAAAAGAACTGTAGAGAAAAATATCCTGAGATGAGTCTTTCAAATGAACTAGAGAATCAGGAATGATTTTGGCTGGAGAATGACCACCAAAATTGCTGTTAATGTCCAGATTCACTAGTGAAACTGATCCTGTCTTCACAACTCGAAGGAGAGAACCAACCTAGGAGAGATTTTCTGACAGTGAGAACAATCAACCAGTGGAAAGTTTTGCCTTCAGAAGTTGTGAGTGCTCCAACATTGGAAGTTTTCAAGAAGAGATTGGACAACCATTTTTCCTGAATGGTATAGAGCAGTGATGACTAACCTTTTTGCCATTGTGTGCCAAAAATCATGGGGAGTGTGGGGGGGGGGTCACACACATGTGTGCCCACATACATAATTCTATGCATCCTGCCTCCCCCCCATTCCCCCCTGCTTTTGGCATGCGATGGCACGGTGGGTCCGGTAGGCCCATTTTTCACTCTCCCCAGGCTCCAGAGCCTTTCTGGAGGGCAAATATGGCCTTCTCTATCCCCCCAGAGGCTCTCCGGAGCGTGTTTCTTGACTCCTGGTTGGCCCAGAAGGCCTGAAAATCAACTGGCTGGTGCACTCATGTGCGCCAGAGCTGAGCTCACGTGCCCACCAATATGGCTCCACGTGCCACCTGTGGCCCCCATGCCATAGGTTCGCCATCATGGGTATTGAGTCTTCTGCCTGAGCAGAAGTTTGGATTAGAAGTCTCCAAGGATCCTCCCAACTCTGTCATTTTGTTATTCTGTTAACAAGAGGCTTAGAAAAGTGATGACTAACTCTTTTGCCATCGTGTGCCAAAACTGGGGGTAGCGTGGAGGCGGGTGTCACACACGCGTGTGCTCACACCCATAATTCAATTCCCCCTATGCCTCCCTCTGCACATGCGTGTATGATCCCTCCCTTTGCGTTCCCCCCGCTTTTGGCATGCAATGGCAAAAAGGTTACCAGTTTTTCACCCTCCCCAGGTTCCAGAGGCTTTCTTGGTGCCTGGGGATGGTGAAAATGGCCTTCCCCCCCTCCACCCCAGAGGCCCTCTGGAAGCCAGAAACGGCCCATTTCCCGACTTCCGGTGGGCCCGGAAGGCCCGAAAATTAAAATGCATGCTGGAGCTAAGCTAGATATGGTTCCATGTGTCACCTGTGGCACGCGTGCCATAGATTTGCCATCACAGTTATAGAGGAACAAGATCTAAAATTTGAAATTGTGAAAGTCTTCTTTTTCTTCAATGATTGAAGCATTGAATCACCTCTGTCAACAGAAGATTAATATGGCTAAGACCCCCAGCTAAGTCTTTCATGTGTCCGGTATTTTAAATTCGATGCTGGGTGGAATAGTTATATTACTTTTTTTCGCTGTCTACAATTTTTTTATTAACTTATAATATAAAATACATAAATAGAAAAGCAAATAGTAGGGGGGGAAGGGAGAAAAGGGGGAAGGGAGAAATGTAGAAAAGTGTAGAAAGGAAAAAAGAAAAAAAAGGCATTGACTTCTGACTTCTTCTGGCACAATAGAATAAAATAATAAGATCAAAGCTCAACTTTTTTTACTTTTCCATAATAGTAAAACTAGCCATTTCTATAACAACAAATCTATCCAATCAGTAACATTTGAAAGCAAAGTTTCATTTTCTTCCCCCACCTCGAGCACAAAGTTCAGAAGTGGTTTCCAAGTAGAAACAAAGCACTTATGTTCTTTTCTTTGTTCAACGAAGTCAACTTAGCTATGTCTCTGCTAACTCCCTCAATTTTTGTAGCCATTCATCCATGGCGGGAATTGAAATGTCTTTCCGTAGAATAAGAATATTACTAAGTTTTAGTATTTCAATTGTTCAGGTGATTTCCCCACCTTTCCACTTTGCTTGATACAGAAATACAGAAGAATATATATTGCTCTTGACTAGTCACCTGAGTTTGAAATATGACACTCACTTGGAAACAAAATATTGTATACAAAACCCAATTGCAATGAAATATATCTTCAGGGGGGGAAATTCTCAGATTAATCAAAAGCCTGGCAATTTTTTTAAAAAATGAAATGTTACAGCTTTCATTATGCACCAGAATAAGCGCACTGTGTTGGGAGCAGATCATGTACAGTATGCCATAGTTTCCTGAACAAAAGGCCAACCTGATACAGCAGAACTAATATGAATAATAACGAATAAATAAATCAGTGAGAGGGTTCAAAAAAGAGTCAAGGAAAACATATCTCTAAAGAACATGAAGGAAAGGAAAGTTGGGGAAATGTTTCCTACAGAAAACAAATACTGCCCAGGTTCCCTACAACACATGAAGAAGAGAAAATGGAAGAGAATTCCATGTGGTGAGCTAATAGGCCGTTGTATCAGATTTGTCTAAAAAACTGGATTGTGTGGCTAGATCAGCCCATTTAACATGTATTTTGAGTTATACTGAGCAGGCCTAAGATGACAAAATTCAAATTCTCCAGGAATTAATAGCTCTCTTGATGTCTGATATATTACAACAAGGCTGTAGAGATGTCTCCAGCCACATCATTGATTCTTTATCAAGAACCCCCATTAGGAGGATAACCTGAGCACAGGATTCAAGAATCCTGGATAGCTTCAAGAGAGCCTGGATAGCTCAGCAGACTAAAAGCATTGTGATTAAAACCAGCTGTCTGCAATTACTGTAAGTTCAAATCTCACCAGGCTCAAGGTTGACTCAGTCTCCCATCCTTTCTAAGGTAGGTAAATTGAGGACCCAGTTTGTGGAGGCAATAAGCTGACTTTGTATAAAATATACAAAAGTATGAAGGCTATTGCTTAACGCATTGTAAGCCGCCATGAGTCTCCGGAGAAAGGCGGCATATAAATCAAATTTTTAAAAAAAAGAATTCTTATGATCAGTCATCATGGGTGATCCAATCACATGTTGACCAAATCATGGAGAAGACTGAAGACATCTTTGGGATTGTGGGAAGTTCCTCATTTAGGATAGGATAGGATAGGATAGGATAGGATAGGATAGGATAGGATAGGATAGGATAGGACAGGACAGGACAGGACAGGACAGGACAGGACAGGACAGAACAGAACAGAACAGAACAGAACAGAACAGAACAGAACAGAACAGAACAGAATAGAATAGAATAGAATAGAATAGAATAGAATAGAATAGAATAGAATAACAGAGTTGGAAGGGACCTTGGAGGTCTTCTAGTCCAATCCCCTGCTTAGGAAGGAAATCCTATGCCACTTCAGACAAATGGTGTTATCCAACATCTTCTTAAAAACCTCCAATGTGGGAGCACCCACAAATTTCTCTTTAGTTCTAAATTGCTTCTCTCCTTGATTAGTTTCCACCCATTGCTTCTCGTCCTGCCCTCAGGTGCTTTGGAGAATAGCTTGACCCCCTCTTCTTTGGGGCAGCCCCTGAGATACTGGAAGACTGCTATCATGTCTCCCCTAGTCCTTCTTTTCATTAAACTAGACATACCCAGTTCCTGCAACCGTTCTTCATATGTTTTAGCCTCCAGTCCCCTATTCATTTTGGTTCTCTGCACTCTTTCTAGAGTCTCCACATCTTTTTTACATCATGGCGACCAAAACTGAATGCAGTATTCCAAGTGTGGCCTTACTAAGGCATTATAAAGTGGTATTAACATTGTTAAATGTTAAATTAACATTTAACATTGGTTCCACCTCATTGCAACTACTCTCTAGTCCTGAAGGACTGTTACAGGGTTTTATGAGCTGTAATGCCAGTGAGGTTTTATCACAGGACAATAATTGGGAGTTAACCTTTCATACTTTGAACCCGATCCTCATCCACTGTAATACGCTTAGGAAGGAATGAAGGTTTTTTTTTACAAATTGGTCTCCTGCTTTGGGTAAGGGGTTGGATTAGATGAGTTCCAAGGTCCATTCAAGCACTATGATTCTATGTTTTGGATTTATTTATAAGGAATTTATGCTAGGGATAGGCAAAAACCAAGACCAACCTAAGGGAAGAGTGAAAGAGCATATTTTCCTGGGATGAAAAGCAAAAATTTCTTACCTGGAGAGCAAGCTGTTGGAAGAAACATCCTTGTAGGTTCTGCTCCAAGTGGGGACAAAGACACTGGAGACATGGAGACTGCTTGGAAAGATGGTTTAATGGTGGACAGGATCACATGGCTTGAGTTCCTGAACAGAAAAGGGAAGGATACAGCGAGTTTTCGGGTTTTATGCTCTCTCTGGCTTTGAACTTCCTGAGGCCCAGAAAGAGTATCCTGATTGGTTGTCAGATTCCCAGGGATTGGGGATTTTACCTAGCCTTGCTGTCTGATGGTCACATGTGCTTCCCAGGTCACATGTGGTGAGTTTCTGCTGCTATTGTGTGGAGGGCTAATCCTATCTTGTTGGATCTTTGGCAATTCCTACTATGGCTCTGCCTGAAGGAGGTAGATCTTTGTTATGTAGAATAGACTGGCCCAGGCCTTAATGGTCCATTGACAAAGGGTGGGGGCAGAAAGATGGGAGCAGTTTCAAAGTATGCTTATCCATTTCTCATCCAGGAAAATACAATATTCTGCTTCTTCAACATTTCCCAAAAATATTTCACTCTTCCAGGAGAGGGGTGGGTGCTACCTTCCTACAAAGCAAAGCAGTGGTAAAATCCTGCCAGTTCTGTCTGGTTCGGGTGAGCCGGTAGCGGTGGCAGCACGAGGCTCTGTCCACCCACCTGGATGTCATTACTTCCTGGTTTTAACCCTCTGCGCATGCGCAGAGGGTCAAAAATTGGATGTGATGATGACGCGCATCATGCACATTTCCGAACTGGTAGGGAAGGTAAGTAGATTACCTTCCTGGGCTGCTCATCTTCTACAGTGATACCCCAAGAAGAAGCACAGAAGAAAGAATTAACAGAGATTAACAGAGGGTTAATCCCTTGCAGTCAATGGGTCTTGTCATAATGAACAATCAGTCATTCCCTCTTCAAACCGAAGTACATTTTTAGAAGGAGAAAAAAACCCAATTAAAGCAAAAAGAGGATAATTTCATGATGATCTAGTGTCTCTCTACTGACCAAAAGATCTCACACTGTTGATAAGAATCAAGTCTCTTTTATACAGACAAAATGACTATTTCATCTTAGAAAAGCCGTAACTGTGACAAATGTGTGTTGTCAAAATTACATCGAAGAATCTGTTACCATCCTTCGCTACCAATTTCTGTTGAAAGGGCCTGTCCATCTTCTCCAGCTTTCCCTCTCTGGATCTTTTTTAAAAAGTCCACAAACTATTTAGATTTAAACCAACGTGTCAAATCAGAGAAAAATGTGTAAGCATTTTCTTTCAGTTGGTTTATCAGCCACTTAGCTTAACATTTCAATTTATTTTATTGTATTTTCATTTTTTAATGATGGCAGTTTTATTTTGCCATGAAACTTTGTACCTGGGAATTTCAGTGATATAGTAGTGTCATGCCCCAGCATATAGCTTTTATATAATGTTGTTGCTCTCTAACCCCATCTAGTGGCAGGAGGAACAAATATGTGCCAACATACAATATCTATATACCGTTGTTGCTCTCCAGCCCCATCTAGTGGCCGGAGAGACAAATACCAAATATATTGTTTGAAGCTGACCCCACCCCATTACCCATCAGCCTACACTCTCAAACCAAGTGCACACTGGGGAGCCAGACTCCATTTCCTTTAGCATTTGGAGAAGGCAGAAGCACAAAACAAAATCCTGCCAGCCTCTATGTTGCTTGCTTGCTTTCAGCTGCCATTGTAATGGGAGTGGGGAGGTATTGCAGGTATTTAGGAAGGGGGGAAGTGAGCTGGTGGAGATGTCTTGAAAAAGGGAGGAAAATTCTCACTGTCTTCATAGCAGCTGCAGAGAGAGCTGATAGCTATCAATATCAACCCCTCTGGCATACCAGATACATGAGGCCATCTGAAGAAGTACCCCACAGAACACCTCGGATGTGGATTGGACACTCAACTTGGGTCCTTGGGGGGCAGAATTTAGGGATGCTTTCAATATGTGGAAAGCATATCACCCGGCCACACGGGTGATTATGGGAGCGACACGATGCACCCATGTAACACCTCTCCTGCGCGAGCTGCACTGGCTCCCGGTGGTCTTCGGGTGCGATTCAAGGTGTTGGTGACCATCTTTAAAGCGCTCCATGGCTTAGGACCTGGATACTTACAAGACCGCCTTCTGCTACCGATAGCCTCCCACTAGCCAATACGCTCCCACAGAGAGGGACTCCTCATGGTGCTGTCGGTCAAACAATGGCAATGGGTGACCCCCAGGGGGAGAGCCTTCTCGGTGGGGGCACTTGCCCTCTGGAATGATCTGCCCCCAGAGATATGAATGATTCCTAACCTACGCACCTTTCACTGTCACCCTCAAAACATTTTTATTCCAAGAAGCTGGGATGGCCTAAATATGAATTTTAACTGTTAATTTATTTTTAATACATGGGGGCCAAATTATTTAAAATGTTTTTAAATTTTGTATATGGATGTGTTTTATTGTTGGCTGTACACCGCCCTGAGTCCTCTGGGAGAAGGGCGGTATAAAAAATTGAAATAAATAAATAAATAAAATGCAAAATGTAATTTTTGCACCTATTGCCTCAGACTTTGCTTTCGTTTCTCTACATTCAGTTCATACTCAGTAAAAGCACCTTTCTCTACAAACATGGAGTCGGGGGGTTTTCCTTCTTGAGTTCTGAACGGAGGTACACCTGACAAATCCATCTTCATCTAGGGCACATGGTCATCCAAGGATGAACCCACATCCCACACACAGAGCATCGCTGGTGAGATTTAAATTGCTTGTATTTATTAATTGTTACGCTCAGCAGTAACCCAATACTGCCTATTTTGTCTTTGGTTCTCATTGGATGTATCCCTATTTCTCCCAGTTTCACCATATCCTGTTCTTTCAATAAAGCATTCAGATCTACGTACACAGTTTGTTTTATTGGAGAAGAGGTGGGTTTAGCTGCATGTCGAGCTGCACACAGACTAACGTGTAGTGAGGACAGAACAAGGATATTTTTCAACTCGATATTCATGCCACCTGCAAGGGAAAATTCCAAATGTGTTTCTCCCTTTCCTCTATGTGCTTATAATGAAAATCAGAGAAGAACAGATCACTAGATTTAGCTGTTTAGATGTCACTGCAGTTCCCAAAATTTCTAGCTGTCAAACATAAGCAAACACAAAACCACAAAGGCAAATTATTGGTCTTAAACGTTGGCATGTAAAACTTCCTAAGGGCAGATGCACTATTACAGTGATGGCTAACCTTTTTGCCATCAGGTGCCAAAAGCAGGGGGAGCACAAAGGGGTCATCATGTGTGTGCCTACACCCATAATTCAATGCCCCCTCGTGTCCCACCCCACTGCGAATGTGTGCGTGACCCCCCATGCCCTGTTTAGGCCTAGCAGGCCTCCCTGAAGCCCATTTCCAGACTTCTGGTAGTCCCCTTTTTCACCCTCCTCAGGCTCCAGAGGCTTTCTTGGAGCCTGGGGAGGGTGAAAACAGCCTCCCCTGCCCCCTAGAGGCCCTTCAGAGGCTGGAAATGGCCTGTTTCCCAACTTCCAGTGGGCCCGGCAGGCCCGGTTTTCACCCTCCCCAGGCTCCAGAAGCTTTCTTGGAGCCTGGGGAGGGCAAAAAAGGCCTCCCTCACACACCCCAGAGGCCCTCTGGAGGCCAAAAATGCCCTCCCAGAGCTTCCACACGAGCCCTGTACTTACCTCGCATCCAGTAAGTGGTAAGCTGAGTGGAGATTCCTGGGAGGGTAGGGTTGGTGTGGGCTAGCCAAAAATCAGCTGGGGAGCTCAGCTACGGCAATGGCTCGTGTGCCTGCAGATATGGCTCCACATGCCACCTGTGGCATGCGTGCCATAGGTTCACCATCACGGCACTATTAGATCTAACCACTTATTCATTAGAGCATAGAAAGTAGAATAACAGAGTTGGAAGGGACCTTGGAGGTCTTCTACACCAACTCCCTGTTCAAGCAGGAAATTCTTATACCATTTCAGACAGATGGCAGTCCAGACTCTTCTTGAAAGCCTCCAGTGATGGATCATTTCTGAAGGCAAATCATTCCACTGATTAATTGTTCTGACTACCAGGAAATTTCTCCTTATTTCCAGGTTGCTTCTCTCCGTGATTAATTTCCATCTCTTGCATCTTGTCCTGCCTTCAGGTGCTTTGGAGAAGAGCTTGACTCCCTCATCATTGTGGCAACCCCTCAAATATTGGAAGATTGCTACTGTCACCCCTAGTCCTTCTCATCAAACTAGACATGCTCAATTCCTTCATCTGTTCTTCATATGTTTTAGCCTCCAGCCCACTAATCATCTTCGTTACTCTTCTCTGCACTCTTTCTAGAATCTCAACGTAAATTTTTTTATATATATTATGGTGTCCAAAACTGGATGCAGGATTCCAAGTCTGGTTTTACTAAGGCTTTGTAAAGTTATACTAATACTTCATACAATCTCGATTCTATCCTTCTGTTAATGCAGCCCAGGATTGCATTGGCTTTTACCAAGCCACCGTTGTGCCACATATATAGAATGATCAATGGAAAGGGGAATTGGGAGATTGATCCAAGCCCTTAAAACTCATCCGGGGTTGGGTTTGTGTTTTTGGTTTCTTTACTTCAGTGGGATGTAAATTTTGCCCAAGATGTAATGAGGTTTTGCTTGATTTTCATAACTAAGAAAGCCTGTGGGGGTTCTGTTGAATTAATTTGGAAGTCGCAGATGAGAAAAAGGATGGGCAAGCAGAAGGTTATGCAGATGGGCCATTCTTGGAGAAAGAATGGAAAATTATAGCTTTTTAGCTGTAGGGAGCAACCGAGTGTTCTAATAATTGCTAAGTGATAAGGTTTCTGCAGGCTGATTGCAAAGCTCTAGTACATTGAACGATGTGTTTTTTTAAGGCAGTCGCCAAATTTTCTATTATGATGATGATGATGATGATGATGATGATTTAAAGAAGAAGCTGTAAACTATCTACATTAGCGTCTTCCGGTGTCTCTGTGCTCCTTTCTTTTTTCTTTCAATCGCTCCTCAATTTTCAGACTATTCCTGCTGTGACTACATCTTTGAAGAGTACAGTTTAAAAATATATGTTCCCTGTTTTTCCAGGTAATGTTCACTGAATGATTTACTTAAAGGAGAGGGAAAAAAATTAGGAATTCAAGTGATCTGACACGGACCTTCTGCATTGAGATGTCCTGGTTCATTTCCTGTTTTATGGAGATGTAATAAAGCAAGGAAGGAGGGAGGGAGGGAGGGAGGGAGGGAGGGAAGGAAGGAGGGAGGGAGGGAGGGAGGGAGGGAGGAAGGAAGGAAGGAAGGAAGGAAGGAAGGAAGGAAGGAAGGAAGGAAAAAATAGGGAAGGGAAGGAGGAAGGAAGGAAGGAAAGAAGAAGGGAGGGAGGGAGGGAGGGAGAGAGGGAGGAAGGAAGGAAGGAAGGAAGGAAGGAAGGAAGGAAGGAAGGAAGAAGGGAGGGAGGGAGGGAGGGAGGGAGAGAGGGAGGAAGGAAGGAAGGAAGGAAGGAAGGAAGGAAGGAAGGAAGGAAGGAAGGAAGGAAAAATGGGGGAGGGAAGGAGGAAGAAAGAGTGTGCCTTATATTCCGAAAAGTACAGTATTTGGTGAAAACCAAATCTGAAGGCATGGTTTTCACCTGATTAAAAGTAAACATTTATCACTTTCTCAAAACAATCAGTCACATGGACCAATCACAGCACGGTCCAGTTGCCTGGTGACATCACTCCGACTTCCTCCGACCTGATGTGAGAATGTCCTTGATTCCCAAGAGAAAGTATATTGTTTTGGCTACAGAATCCCAACTATCTCGAATCCCCCTCCCTCCCTGTCCTTCAGCTCCAGTGTGGCAACACTGAACAGTCAAAATGGCTTTGGTCAGGTCAGCTTCAGGTTGACAACCCACTGAGTTGGCTTGGGCTTGACTTGGGCTTGGCTTGGCTTGGCTTGGCTTGGCTTGGCTTGGCTTGGCTTGGCTTGGCTTGGCTTGGCTTGGCTTGGCTTGGCTTGGCTTGGCTTGGCTTGGCTTGCCCTTGGGCTTGCCTTGCCTTGCCTTGCCTTGCCTTGCCTTGCCTTGCCTTGCCTTGCCTTGCCTTGCCTTGCCTTGCCTTGCCTTGCCTTGCCTTGGGCTTGGGCTTGGCTTGGCTTGGCTTGGGCTGGGGGTTCCCATCATCTCGGGGCCAGAACTGAAGGTAGCTGAATTTTGTATGTGCGCATGAGAACAGGAGGTGTTCTCCATTTCAGAAGCTCAACAGCATGCACAAGCATGCACACACACACACGCACAAACGCACACACACACACTTTCTAATACCCTTAACTTATACTTCCCAAGTGATGCCCTGCCTTCATGGGGGAGTGGGACGGCTCCCCACGACTCATTTTTGCTTCCAGGAGGCAGAAGGGAGGCCTACTTGGCCCAAAATGGAGCACTGGGAAGCATGGGGGGGCACACATGCATGCACATGGGGAGGGGCATGCGGGTGGGGTCGCATGCACATTGCATTATGGATGCGGGCACGCGCTTTCGGCACGCGACAACAAAAAGGTTAGCCATCACTGGTATAGGGTATCTTGCTTGAGTAGAGGGTTGGATTACAAGACCTCCAACATAGAAGACTCTTTCAGCTCTATTCTGATTGAATTGATTTCCTAACAGTGAGGACTTCTAGAATCATATTTTCTAAACGCTGTGAAACGCGCTCAGGACGGCTGCTTTCCGCACACTGAAAAGAGCCTCCAGAGTACTCAGAAGGAAACAAAAAAACCTTCTGATCTGTGGAATAACTTCTAAAAAGTTAAAATAATTCTGTTAGGGGGCCCTATGAAGAATATAATGAGGGGGAAAAAAGCCAGCACTGCAGAGTTTAAGTGCGCGGATTCGGTACAGTCATCTGCGAGGGGCACTTTCCTTTACTCAGCTTTATAGTTTCAATTAGGAGTTCACCTACTCCGAAGACCTTTCCTGGGCTGAGCTCTGAGAGATTGTAATTGGCTGACCTCCCCTGATCTTCAAAGCTGCTGGAGTCGATGGAGATCCTGACTTGGAGACAACAGGAAAATGGCAAAGAATAGCAAAATTTCACTGCGCCGTGGGGCGAAATCAATACTTCTCCAAAGAGGCTGAACTCTCATTCCAAAAAAACCTATGGGGAAGATGTGAAAACATGAGCAATTCCCCCATGGAAGAAGATGGCAATGCTAGGTTTGTGTGGATGTCCAAAGCAAGACTTTCGAATGTTATTTGTTTGTTTGTAACCTGCCTTTACTAGTTTTACAAATAGGGCAGCAAATGTATTTGATGCACCTCCCTCCTCCTGTTTGCTCACCAATGCCAACCCCGTGAGATGGGTTAGGCTGAGAGAGAGAGAGAGAGGAACTGGTCCAAAATCTCCCAGCTGATTTTCATGCCTTAAATTGGGACTAGAACTCACAGTCACCTGGTGATTGGCCCAAGATGACCCAGCTGGCTTTCATGGCTAAGATAGGACTTGAACTCATTGTCTCCCACTTTTTTCTTTTTTTCTTTCTTGTCTTGTCTTTTCTTTTCTTTTCTTTTTTCTTTTTTTTTGGGGGGGGGGACATTTTTAAAGCATGCCCTATCCATAATTTTCACTACAGCATCCTAGTATCTCAAGCAGAAGGAAGGAAGGAAAGAAGGAAGGAAGGAAAGAAGGAAGGAAGGAAGGAAGGAAGGAAGGAAGGAAGGAAGGAAGGAAAGAAAAAGAGGGAGGGAGGGAGGAAAGAAAAAGAGGGAGGGAGGGAGGAAAGAGAGAGACAAAGGAAGGAAGGAAAGAAAGAAAGAGAGAGGAAGGAAGGAAGGGGGAAGAGAGAGTGAAAGGAAGGAAAAAAAGAAAGAAAGAGGTAATAAAGGAAGAAAGGAAGGAAGGAAGGAAGGAAGGAAGGAAGGAAGGAAGGAAGGAAGGAAGGAAGGAAAAAAAGAAAGGAAGAAAGAAAGAAAGAAAGAAAGAAAGAAAGAAAGAAAGAAAGAAAGAAAGAAAGAAAGAAAGAAAGAAAGAAAGAATAGTCACAATAGGAAAGGGGTCATCTTTGGAAGAATCAATGAATGGCAAGTGACAATACAGGCACAATAACATCATAAATTTATACTAAAGGACCTCCACAAAAAGCTTCAAGATTCAACCAAATCTATGCTTTAAAAAAAAAAAAAACTTGCCTCCACAGGAGAACCTGCCTCTGCTAACACTCGAGACCTTACCCAAAATTAAATATATATCTTTGTAGGAGAAGAGCAGGCAAAGTTGGGTGGGTGGGTGGAGTTAAGTGTGTCGTCAGCTTAGAGTCATGATGTTGCCACAAACATCCAAATCTGACCCCACTTGAATTCCATTGAATTCTTATTTGGTTCCAATTTAGTACTGAATTTTAGTTGGTTAGATTCTTGTGCATAGGCTTGTGCAATAAATCTTTCTAACACAACTTTAATGCAGGGCCTTCATCCTTCACTCCTGACACTCTTCTTCTCTCTAACTGTGATTTCTTGGGGGGAGCAGGGGTGGGATTGAAAAATTTTAGCAACTGGTTCTCTGCTAGGTTGCTGGGTGGGCATGGTCATGGGGTGTGGCCTAGTCAGCTTCCTGCACCATGGCGGGGGCCGTTTTTGCCCTCCCCAGGCTCCAAAGGCTTTCTTTGAGCTTCTGGAGGTCAAAAACGAGCCCATTTCTAGATTTCTGGTACTTCAAATAGGCTCATTTTTTTTGCCCTCCCCAGGCTCCAGAGGCATTCCTCAAATCTCCAGGAGGGCAAAAATGGCCTCCCCTGGGCTCCAGGAGCCCTCTGGAGGCCGGAAACAGGCCTGTTTCTAGACTTCCAGTAGGCCCCTTTTTCACCCTCCCAGAGAATCCATGTGAGCCCTACACATACCTGACATCCAAACGGGCTGTGTGGTGATTCCTGGGGGGGGGGGGTGGAGGGTGGAGTGGGAGAGCTCAGCCAGTCGTTGCAACTACTGGTTCAGTGAACCAGATTAAAATTAACATCCGATTAACCCGAGCTGGTCTGAACTGGCTGAATCCTACCACTGGGGGAGGGGAGGGGTTGGCATCTTTGTTTGTTTTTGAATAAAATGGAATTACATTTGCAGGCATAACCGTCGTGTCCAAGGAGGGAAAACTAAGCAGAGGAAGAACTTTGGAAGCAAAGCTTCTTAAATTTCATTTCATTTTTTTCCACAAGGAAAGTACTTGTGCCTTGCTTTTTGACATAATTACATGACATTTGATGGTGTATTTTCCTCTCTGCGGGAGATAAATCTTAGCAAAGTTCAGGTACATTTTTTCCCCCTGCAATGGAAGACTAGTTAAAATGTATTTATTACACTGTCCTAACAGCAGCGGTGGGTTTCACATTTTGTTACCACCAGTTCGCCCCGCATGCTCACGCTGAAGGCATGTACCTTTTGTACATACACCTGGCCTCAAAAACATGCCTAAATAGGACAGCATAGAGCCAGGGTGAGTGGATGAGCCCATCGACAATTTCCACTACCAATTCACTCAAATCTGCTGAACCGGCTGAATATCACCTCTACCTAACAGATAGCACCAGTGAATTACTGGGAATGGTGGCTTGCAACTTCTCATCTGTTTTCAAGAATTCCCATGAGAGATCAACAGCTTTTGGAGTTTTCACAGAACTGAGATTCAAAACTTTTGGGGGGAGTTTTCACAGAATTTGAGATTCAAAACTTTTGGGCGGAGTTTTCACAGAATTTGAGATTCAAAACTTTTGTTCGTGCCACCATTATTTCAGCCAGGGGTTTCACTGAAATCCCTTCCTAAAACCACAAAGCACCTCTCTCTATTTTTTTTTTCTTCCTCTAATAATTTTCTTTAGCATTTTTATTTTATTTTTTTTAATTAAATCCCAAGAGCCCCTTTTTCCAACCCTTTTTAAAGGGCACCACTGAATGGTCAAAAAAGTGAAGACAGCTTCTGATGAAGAAATTATTAAGAAAATGTTGGACTGTGCTGAAATGAGTAAATTGACATTTGAAATAAGAGAACAGGAAGATAAACAATATTATTTGATATGGGGTTTATTTTATGAATGGGTAGATAATAAAATATGGAGATGAAATATGATATATGAAATGAAATTAAGATAAAATGTGTAAAAACTTGTTTTTTTCTGTATGGGAAAAGAACATGTGTCATATATTGATATTTTGAAGATTTTAGAGCACATAAAGATTTTAACCGATCGAAACACTTGTCTGTAATTGTTTGAAAGGATGATGCTTTTATGTTGTTTTTGTTTGAAAATTAAAAAAAATAAAATAATATTTTAATGTTGTCAACAAAGCAACTGATCTTACATCATGGAAAAAAGCCATTTATTCCAAAATAGACTGAGGTTGTTGTTGGTTTTGTTTTGTTGTTTTTTTCCTTCGGCCATATTGTTTTTATGAATAACCACACAAAAATGAATTATTTTGAGTGGGGGGAGATTCAGAAGCTGATTTCCAGGGTCTCCTCTGAGGGATGCTGCCCCCCCCTAGAAGAATGAAATATTTTGGGAAATATTAAAAAAGGCAGAATATTATATTTCCCAAAGGGAGAAACATTTTTTAGAGGCAGAAACCCCCACTTTTCTTAAAGTCCTCAGCAGATGTCAGCACTTAAAAGATAAAGAGTTTATTGAAAGAAGACAAGTATCTAGATATTCATAAGCAAATATCCTCACCCAAGAGCCAAAAACAGGACGAAAGCCATTAAGCCACAATATGAATTACTTAGTACACTTTCAGACATTGTATCACCCTCAGAGCAGTCCAAACTTCAGCCAAACATATCTCAGACAAACACCTAGCATTTGTACTTTGCTTATAGAGCCAGCTATGACCCCTATATGGCCCCATGGGAGTCTGACAACAGCCAATAGAATACATGTTCTTGCACAGAAACAGGAAGCTCAAGTGCAAAGGCCAAGAGAAGGTATTAAAAAACCCCACTCTCAACTTCATGTATTCAGCTGCACCAGAACCACCAATATGTGCTTCTGGTTCATCAATAAATGGACCTGCTTTCCAATCAGTCTCCAGCCTCCATTTTGTCTCCAGTGTCTTTCTCTCAGCTTGGAACTGAACCAGATGGATATTTTTTCTCACACTTCCAAAACCCCAGTCATCTATGCCTGTTGATCACCACCATGGAGGGATACAATCAAGATCAAGGGAGGTACTAATACCACTCTATAAAGCCTTAGTAAGACCACACCTAGAGTATTGCATCCAGTTTTGGTCACCACACTATGAAAAAGATGTAGAAACTCTAGAAAAAGTGCAGAGAAGAGCAACCAAGATGATTAAGGGACTGGAGGCTAAAACGTACGATGAACGGTTGCAGGAACTGGGCCTGGCTAGTCTAGTGAAGAGAAGGACCAGGGGAGACAGGAGAGCAGTCTTCCAATATTTGAAGGGCTGCCATAGAGAGGAAGGGGTCAAGCTATTTTCCAAGGCACCTGAAGGCCAGACCAGGAATAATGGATGGAAACAGATCAAGGAGAGATTCAACCTGGAAATAAGGAGAAATTTTCTGACAGTGAGAACAATCAACCCATGGAACAGAAGTTGCCTTCAGAAGTTGTGGGAGCTTCATCGCTGGAGGCTTTCAAGAAGATTTGTCAGAAATGGTGTAGGATCTCCTCCTTAGGCAGGGGGTTGGACTAGATGACCTAAAAGGTCCCTTCCAACTCTGTTAATCTGTTTAAATGGATAAATGTTGTATGTAATGCTGGTAGAGCAAATTTAATTGATAACCATCCGGAGCTGAGACAATATTCCCACATTTGAGACAAATGGGCGAAGCCATTAATTTTTATTCTATCTTTTTTAAAAAAAAATATTAGTTCCTCCCAAAATTCAGTGCCTGTCTGTGTATTGAAATAGTATTGTAGTGTTGGGTTTTATTCTGTCTCTTTCTATAATGTTTGGTCAATTTTAAGAGTTAATCTGCTTTTTAAATCCGTTGTTCTCCATTAATCAAGTCACCTATTAACATGTAAGAAATAAAACCCACACAGTTTTAAGTTACAGAACATCAATAGGCATTTAAAAAAATATATTTGTCCTAATATAAGCACACCCTCATGAGAATTCTTAGCGATTCCTCTCAACAAATTGCATCGCCTCCCCTTTAACCTCACACAAAGCAATTTGGGTCCTAACAAAAATAATTATTTTAATCACACTCTGCTTTCCTAGGCAATTCTATCAAGATAGACAATTTAAAAATTCTTGTTGACCCTGACTAAAGTCAGATCAGCTGCAAGGCAAAACCATCACTAGCCAATGTATATGGAATTTGTATCGAGGGAACTGGTATCTTTTCTTAAATTGGAAATAATATTTCTAGCATGGACATGTCTCTTTTCAGAGTTAATTTTATCAGAGAATGCTTAACACGGTGTGGCTGTTACTGAACTAATTCAGAGGAAAGTGAGACTATGGTAATATAAGCCGCAGCTGTTAGATACCAACCAAAAAAGAAAACCAACAACAGCTGTCTAATATTAGTAAACATGCAGGAAAAAAGAAAGAAAGCTTTTGTATCTGTAGCACAATTGGATGATTTAAGTTTGAAATTTAATTTTTAAAAATTGAAACGGTGCAACTTATTAATTATGTTATAAGAAGTACAATGTTGGAAGGCACAGATGGAATTTGCTGACCAGAATTTGGCCACAGAAAAGAAAGTCAGCAAGCTGAAGACAGAAGGAGGCCCACCATGGTATCAGACAAGAGGCAGTTGACAGAAAAACAGAGGTAAGAAAGTTACGTACAATGAAGCAAGTCATATTTGAACCAGCAACCTAACAGTTAGGGGTCGTAATCATTTACTTTTCCTACTGGTTCACAAATGTGACTCCCCCGTGTGTGTGTGCATGCGTGCATGCTTCGTTTGAATGCGCCCCATCAACACATGCACCCAGCTATCCATGCATGCACTTTGATGGCGTGTGGGCCTTCCGCGCATTCACCTGGCCTCAAAACCTTGCCTAAATAGGATGTCATAGAACTGGGGCGGGGGTGGGGACGACACCCACCCATGATTTCTGCTACCGATTTGGGCAAACCGGACTGAACCGGCTGGATACCACCTCTGCTAACAGCCAAGGGGACAGGCAACATAGGATTCTGTCACAAGATCTTCATTTGAGCAGACTTCCATCGACAACTGTCGGATGTTGCCTAGCCAACTGTGAGTGTAAATTGGTTATCTGCATCAGGATCAAAATGTAGTTTTGACTTTTCAGTCAAACTCTTGATTATGTGTGGAAACTTGATATCATAGAGAGGAAATGAGGACAACTATAAAGAAGATCCAGTTGTTGCTGTTCAACCCCCTTCATCAAGTCAATAATTCTGTTCCTGCAAGGTAAACCCTTCAAGGTAGACAAGATGAAGAAACAGATTTCATAGGAGTACCAGAACACTTGATGGAGATATGAAGATGGAGATAGGAAGAACATGTTAAGAACGCTTGCAGGATTTGGGTATGGCCAGTCTAGAGAAAAGAAGGACTAGAGCAGTCTTTCAGTGTTTGAACGGCTGCCACAAAGAAGAGGCAGGACAAGAAAACAATGGATGGAAACAACCGTATTCTTCAGACTATAAGACGCACCCCCCCCAAAAAAAGTGGGTGGAAATGTTTGTAAGTCTTGTAGATCTAATGTGGGCCTGTTTTTGGCCTCCTGAACTCTCCGTGCATCCCATTTTTGCCCTTCATGACTCCCAAAAGCACTCTACAATGCTCTGCACATCCCATTTTTTGCCAAAAATGGGTTCATTTTCACCAAATTTTTGACCTCCTGAACCCTCTGTGCATCCTGTTTTCACTTTCCCTGACCCCCAGAAGCACTATGCAGTGCTCCACATGTCCCGTTTTTTTGCCAAAAATGGGCCCATGTTTGGCCTCCTGAACCCTCCGTGCATCCCATTTTCGCCCTCCCCAACCACCAGAATCATTCTGCAGGCCAAAAATGGGTGTGTTTTTGGCAAAAAAGGGGATGCGTGGAGCACTGCAAAATGCTTCTGGGGGCCGGGGAGGGTGAAAATGGGATGCACAGAACGCAAAAACTATTTTTCTTCCTTTGTTTTCCACCTCTAAATCTAGGTGGGTCTTATAGTCTGAAAAATACAGAAATTAAGGAGAGAAGCAACCTGGAATTAAGGAGAAACAATGAGGACAATTAACTAGTAGAATGCCTCCAAAAGTTGTGGGTGCTTCATTGCTGAAGGTTTTTTTTAAAAAAGACTGGACAATCACCTCTCTGAAATAGTATAGAGTCTCCTGTTTGAGCTCTACTCTATTCTGATCAATTGGGATAGCTGCAATCACAGAATCTTGCAAGACTGTCTACCTATTATCATATTTCCCTTTTATACAGTGGTGAAATGTAAAATTTGTTACTACCAGTTCTGTGGGCGTGGCTTGGTGGGGGAGGGGTAATGTGACTGGGTGGGCGTGGCCAACTTTTTTTTTTTTTTTACTTTTAAAACCATTTTTTCTACACCCTCTTTGGCCAAAGAGGTTGTAGAAAAAACACAGTTTTAAAAGCCTCTGACGATCCCAGCTGAGCTGCGGGATCATCAGAGGCTTTTTTTTTTTTACTTTTAAAAGCATTTTTTTTTTTTTTTGCTGAAGAGGTTGTAGAAAAAAATGCTTTTAAAAATTAAAAAAAAGCATCTGATCATTGCGTGGCGCAGCTGGGCATGGGGTGGGGGGGGGCAGGGATTTTTGCTACCAGTTCTCTGAACCACCCACCGCCATCGCTATCGGATTGGGCAGTCTGGTCCGAACCAGGAGCATTTCACCCCTGCTTTTATACCCCAGGGAGATGGGGAACTGTCTCTTCCTAACATTTTTTCTACCTCTGTGGAATTAAAACAAATGTCTTCTGCCCTTGGTATTTCCTTAATGATGCCTGGATTCCTTCTTCAATGTCAGCTCCCTGGTTCTTGCGTGCAAAGAGATTGTGCATTCTGTCAATATAACATGCTGAAAACCATAGCTTGAAACTGTAGAGGTTAAAGGTAAAGGTTCCCCTCGCACAGATATGCTAGTCATTCTCGACACTAGGTGGCAGTGCTCATCTCCGTTTCTAAGCTGAAGAGCCAGCGCTGTCTGAAGACGTCTCCATGGTCATGTGGCCAGTGTGACTAAACGCCAAAGGCGCAACCCTGTTACCTTCCCACCAAAGGTGGTCCCTATTTTTCTACTTGTATTTTTTACACACTTTCAAACTTCTAGGTTGGCAGAAGCTGGGAGAAGTAATGGGAGCTCACCCCGTTACACGGCGCTAGGGATTCGAACCGCTAAACTGCCAACCTTCAATCAACAAGCTCAACATCTTACCCACTGAGCCCCCACATCCCTTTTACAGTAGAGGTTGCCTTGATGTAAAAAAACCCAACTCTCTACAGCAAAAATGCTCCCCACAGTATCATTTGGAATAGAGGAATCTTGCCTCCCTATCTAATAGAGTTTAGAGTTTAGAGTTTATTGCATTTATATACCGCCCTTCTCCCCGAGGGGACTCAGGGCGGTTTACAGCCATATTAAAAACAGTTACATATAAAAATTAAAACTAATAAAATAATTAAACTATTTGGCCGTAAAATTTAAAACCCCTAAAAATCCCTATTAAAATTAGCACTAATTTAAGTCAGAGCGGCTTGATGAAATAGTAGGGTCTTCAGGGCTCGTCGGAAGGCACGGAGGTCAGGAATCTTTCTTATATCCGGGGGTAGTTCATTCCATAGGGCTGGGGCTCCCACAGAGAATGCTCTCCCCCTGGGGGCCGCCCGTCGGCATTGTCTGACAGACGGCACTCTGAGGAGGCCCTCTCTGTGAGAGCGTATCGGGCGGTGGGAGGTATTCATTGGCAGAAGACGGTCCTGTAAATATCCCGGTCCTAAGCCATGGAGCGCTTTGAAGATGGTAACTAACACCTTGAAACGCACCCGGAAGACCACCGGAAGCCAGTGCAGCTCGCGCAAGAGGGGAGTTACCCGGGAGCGACGAGTCGCTCCCATAACCACTCGCGCGGCCGCATTCTGGACCAGCTGAAGTCTCCGGGTGCTCCTCAAGGGGAGCCCCATGTAGAGAGCATTACAGTAGTCCAAACGGGAAGTGACGAGAGCGTGAGTGACTGTGCGTAGGGCGTCCCGATCCAGAAAGGGACGCAACTGGGCAATCAGGCGGACCTGATAAAAAGCCCCCCTGGCCACGGCCGTCATATGATCGTCTAAAGACAGCCGTGCATCCAGGAGGACGCCCAAGTTGCGAACCCTCTCTGAGGGGGGCAAGATCTCATCCCCAATAGCCAGTGATGGCACCAACTGGCTATATCGGGGCGCCGGCAGCCACAGCCACTCTGTCTTAGAGGGATAATAATAATAATAATAACTTTATTGTCATTGTACGTGTATACATAGTATATCCATACAACAAAATTCACTTAACACTCAAAGACCAGGTCCAACACACATAACAATCCCCAAACATACTCCCACCCACCATAAAGAGCCTGGATAGCTCAACAGGCTAATAAGCAGACTAAAGCCTGTTATTAACATCCAGCTGTCTGCAATTGCATCAGTTCAGGTCTCCCCAGGCTCAAGGTTGACCCAGCCTTCCATCCTTTCTGAGGTAGGTAAATTGAGGACCCAGTTTGTGGGGGCAATAAGCTGACTTTGTATAAAAATATACAGAAGTATGAAGGCTATTGCTTAATGCATTGTAAGCCATCCTGAATCTCCAGAGAAGGGCGGCATATAAATCTAAATAATAATAATAATAATAATAATAATAATAATAATAATAATAATAATAATAATAATAATAATAATAATAATAATAAAAAATAAAAATAAAAATAAAAATAAAAATAAAAATAAAAATAAAAATAAAAAAAATAATTCCCCACCCTTAAACCACTCAAACATCCACACAATAGACCAAGTCATGCTGTCCAACAGCTCACTGATGGTGGCCCTTTAGTTCATGGTTGAGTGCAATTATAGCTCTGGGATAAAAACTATTCAGAAAACATGTGGTCCAAGTTTTAATTGTTCTGTATTTTCTGTCAGAAGGCAACAGGCTAAATAAATAATAAATAATTGAATAAATTAAATAAATAATTAATTTTAAAAAACAGGCCAGGTTAAATAATTCGGCCTTCTCTTTAATTCTGAGGGAATTTGATTCTCCCATGGTTAAAAATATTGCAGGTGTGAGAAGAAGAAAAACTTTGTTAGGTTGGTCTTTGAGGGACATTTGCATGAAATGCTCCACCAGGCTCCCTGAGCACTCTAGAAGAGAAATCAAACCACAGAGCACAAGGGAATTCAACCAAAGCTCCAACCTTTATGAATTTATCATGAAACTATCCCAATTAAATTAATGGGATTCATGGAAGAATAGGGAGGCAATTTTTTTATTGATCCTATTTATTTCAGTGCCATGTAGAAAAAGATCTTTTTCAAAAAATAGTTCTGACTACTTCTCCTATTGCGTGAGAAAGCAAATATGAGAAGACTCACAAAGGAAGGACCAAAATGAGTGGCCAAATCTGTTGTGGTCTGCCCGCAGCCTGCAGAGCTGGCAGCGGAGTTGGACAACGATGAGGTTGAGGAAGAACATGGACCAGTCCTGGAGGCTGGGGAAGACCCGGATGAGGGCTTTGCATCCGAGGCAGAGATGGGTCCAGGGCCATCTGGGAGTGATGTGCAGACTTCGGAGCCTCCAGAGGCAGATAACAGACAGGCAGAGGAACAGGAGGAGCCTGTTCTTAGTGCATGCATGCAAAGAGCTGCCAGAAGGGAAGAGTAGCTAAAGCAGAAAGGAGGACTTGGGAGTAAGGCCAGGAGATGATTGGCCCCTCCCAGAAGGCTTAAAAGAGCAGCAATGGCTCTTGGGCTCTTTGTAGGAAAGCAACGTTGCTACATTTGTTTCTTGTCAGCGTCTCTTGCTTCTGACCTTTTGCCAAGAAAAGCCTTTGGCAGGGTGCCAAAGTAGACAAAGTTTGGTGATAAGGACTGTTTATGAAGGATTTGGTTTGAACTTAATTTGGACTAAACTGACAATGAAGTAATTCTCAGCTGTTCTAATGAAGTATATTTGTTTAGGACTGATTGTGTCTGGTAATAACTACCTGGGCTTAGGTCACAACAAAATCAATTAGGATCTCGGTATATCTCATGTAAACAGATCAAACATTTGGGAGTTTGTTTGTAACACTGTGAGGAAATAACTCTAGGAAAAATGTGCAGGATCGACGTGAAAGAGAAAATCTAGATGTTCTGTAGATCTTTCTTTGACTATCAGATTATCACCTAGGGAAACTAACCAAGGAGAGAAGCAACCTAGAACTAAGAAGTAATTTCCTAACAGAGAGACCAATCAGCCAATGGAATAGCTTGCCTTCTGAAGTTGTGGGTGCTCCATCATTGAAGGCTTTCAAAATGAGATGGCTCAACTATTTGCCTGAAATAGGACAGGGTCTCTTGCTTGGGCAGTGGGTTGGACTAGAAAACTTCCAAGGTCCCTTCCAACTCTGTTATTCTATGTTGAATGTTCTGTGAATTACAATCCATCGTTCTGTGAATTATGATCCACTGGTGTGTTATGTGACAGATGAATGCCAACCCATCTTAAATCTAAGAGTTACAAGACAACCACCAGCCCTGTTGCACTGTATGGCACTAAATGCTGGGCAGCAGCAACAGGGATGTTAAGGATATTCTTGGCTCATAACCAATGTTGTGGGTTATTAGCAGAGTACCCTTTGAGTAAATGCATGAAAAGCAACTGGGAGTGATTGTGAACAATCACAATTAACATACAAACACACATAATTGTTTTAGTCTTTTACTTATAGAAAAAAGTAAAGCAAAGTCCAAAAACAATCCAAGTCATACACAGATAAAACAAGAGTTAAAAGATCAATCCAGGGATATTTCAAGTACAAAGTCTTCTTACTAGTTGTAGTCATACACAATAAAACAGTTCTTCTTGAGTTTCAGAACAGGAACAAGTTCAATATCAAAACATTCAATAAATAGTAGAAAGCAACATGTAGCTATGATCAAACAGTGATCATGCAGAGAGATCAGGTAGAGAGTTACAGCAAATAAGCATGTAAAATGGTGTACTATCCACACAAGCCATGATCCTGACTTCCCTTAAGTACATTGGCTACAGAGCTTAGCCAATCAGAATACAGGATGATGCAATACAGTCTTAAAGCAATATAATACCTTTCTGACAGCAAACATGCATTGTTGGTTTATATATTGACTGACTAACTAGTTAGATAAATAACCATTTTCTTAACAAGAGACCAAAAGCTATCTCCATGCCATGGAAATGTGAAGGTTCCATTGGATATTGGGCACCATCCTTCTCGACCACATCACAAATGACACCATTCAACAGCATTTTGGTGTGGCAGCAATTATACAGAAGATGAGAGAAGCCTGGCTCCGCTGTTATGGACATGTCCAGAGAGCAGCACTTTCCACCGTGGTCAAGACTGCCTACCAACTAGAAGTCGATGGATGGTGACCTCATGGGTGCCCAAACCAGAGATCAACAAAGATATGCAAGCTATGGGCCTGCGCCCTGGAGATGCAGCTGATTGTGCAAAGTGTGTTCAATTATCCAAAAACCAGCCTCTGCACTTGTGGGGATAGACTAGGAAGGAGGAGGAGGAGGAGGAGGAGGAGGAGGAGGAGGAGGAGGAGGAGGAGGAGGAGGAGGAGGAGGAGGAGGAGGAGAAGAAGAAGAAGAAGAAGAAGAAGAAGAAGAAGAAGAAGAAGAAGAAGAAGAAGAAGAAGAAGAAGAAGAAGAAGAAGAAGAAGAAGAAGAAGAAGAAGAAGAAGAAGAAGAAGAAGAAGAAGAAGAAGAAGAAGAAGAAGAAGAAGAATTCTGTGAATTATTCCTGAAACTAGTCTTGTCTTTAGTTCACTGTACTTTCACCTAGGGGACTCTGCAGCAAATGCCATCTTGGAAACTTGGATGCTCTTGAAACATATTCAAAGGCCATCAATCATTGGTTGAGAAGTTCAGGCATTTCATTGGAAGCTAATTGCCCACGTTCCATCTTATTCAGCCATCCTTCTTCTGACAGTGACCTAAACCAAATGAGCATTTTTTCCCCTTTTATGTCATATTTTATGAGATGCTCTAAAGTCACACATCGGGTCTATCCATCCCAATCGTTCTCGCATTGCTTCAGCCACAGATGAAAGAAAGGTGTAGAAAAAGAAGGCCAAGAAAGAAGGTGATTTGGACTTTGGAAGGAGGAGGTACAGATACTTTTAAGGAAGAAATAAGGTTTTATTTCAATGTCTCAGTCACACATACGATACTGAAGAATAGAAAGAAAAAGGCCCAATGCATATCAAGTGAAAGATATTTTCCCATCTGTGACTAGAAGCATCAGAAATCAAGATGAATCTAGTAGAATTTTTTCAGGCTAAGCAGTTTATTAAAAGGTTTGGTCTAGTGGTTAAAGCATTAGGCCTGGATGCAAGAGACCATGAGTTCTAGTCCCACCTTAGCCATGAAATCACCAGGAGATGATGAGTTCTTGTCCAGCCTTAAGCATGAATGCCCACTTGCTGACTGTGGCCCAATCTCTCTCCGCCCAATCCACCTTACAGATTGCTGTGGTGGGGAAAATAGGAGGAAGGTATGTTTGATATATTCATCACCAAAATAGTAAAGGCGGGATATAAATATATATAAATAAAAAAAGATGATTAGGGGACTGGAGGCTAAAACATACGAAGAACGGTTGCAAGAACTGGGCATGGCTAGTTTAGTGAAGAGAAGGACCAGGAGAAACAGGAGAGCAGTCTTCCAATATTTGAGGGGCTGCCACAGAGAGGAGGAAGTGGGTCAAGCTATTTTCCCAGGCACCTCAAAGTCAAACAAGGAACAATGGATGGAAACTGAACAAGGAGAGATTCAACCTGGAAATAAGGAGGAACTTTCTGACAGTGAGAGCAATCAACCCATGGAACAGAAGTTGCCTTCGGAAGTTGTGAGAACTTCATGACTGGAAGTTTTCAAGAAGAGATTGGACTGCCATCTGTCAGGAATGGTGTAGGGTCTCTGGCTTGGGTGGGGAGGAGATTGGGCTAGATGACCTACCAGATCCCTGCCAACTCTGTTTATTCTGTTAAATAACTAATTCACTAGGGAGGGGTTTCTCATTGGGGGTGGTTGACAGATTAATAACAGATCCCACCTCTCCTTCTTGTTCTATATCCTCTATATAGTACAATCTAGAGCTGAGTATTTGGATCTTTAGAGTAAATTTATCTATGTTGGCTAGAGGTTTTGTATAGTTTTATCTTTTCAGCATTGCAAGCCACAGTTACGCTTTGGTAAGATGAGCGGCCAATAAATTTTACAAAACAAACAAACAAATTGTTGGAAGAAATGTCCATTTGGGTTCAGTTCCAAGTGAGGAGAAAGACACTGGAAACAGGGTGGCTGCTTGGAGAGATGGTTTTTTAATGGTGGACAAGACCATATGGCTTTGAGGTCCTGGGCAAAAAGGGCAGAGATGCTGAGAGTGCCTGGGTTTTATACTCTGTTGGGCTTTGAATTTGAGCTTGTGTTCTGATTGGTTGTCAGACTCCCATGGGGCCATGCAGGGGTAACTTTGTAGGTTGTGTTTTTGAGTCCCAAGCTTGGTTGAGCCTTGCTGGGTGATGATATAATGAAAGGGCTTTGGGCAATTCCTACTATGGCTCTGCCTGAAGGAGGTAAGGGTAACAGAGTTGTGAGCAGGGGGTAACCTTGGAGGTTACCCCCTGGTCCCAAATCCCGGTACTAGGGATTCAAACTGCCGAACTGCCGACTTTTCTGATCAACAGATCTTTGTTATGTAGAATAGACCGGCCCCAGCCTTAATGGCCCATTGACAAAGGTGGGGGGGACTGAGTTTCTGCCTCCCTTTTAGAGGAAATATTCTGCCCTTTTAATATTTCCTAAAATATCTCATTTTCCTAGAAGAGGGGTGGGTGCTCACTTCCTACAAAACAAATACATTTTAAAAAGTTAAAAGAAAAACTACTTCGTATTCCCTAATACCTCACCCATCCAGACAGGTTTTATACCTTAGAGATGGGGGGGGGGACTTTCTTGTCTCCAAAGTTCTTGCTATAAATAATTTTTTTCTTTACCATCAGCAGAGAAGGAAAAATACTTAGCACCATCTCTAGAGGAAAGAAACGTTAATCATCACCTCCTCCTTCTCATAACTCCAGGAAAAAGGAGAACATTCTAACTGCCTCTCCAAATAGTTCCAGCCTTATAAACAGGGTGGGACACTATGTTCTACAAGGGAGAAAAAAAGAAAAAAAAGATTTCTTTGGTATAAGTGGAACGCTGATCGATATTTTGCTAGAACCCCAATCTACAACCATGAGAGATGATCAGATTTTGAATTAGGCTGGTAGCTTTCACATGACGAAAGGCATGGCGTGTATTTCTGAGAATAATTCCTCCGCTGCATTTTATATAGCTGTAATTATATCCAGTTTTAACCTGTTCCACATAATTATATGCTTCTTCCAACCTTTCTTCGAGTAAAAGGGTTGCAAGTTTCCCCTGCACTTAATTATCCGCTGTTTTTTTTTTTTTTTTCTATTTGAAATTCCTCGCCGTGGGCTCGGGGGTGCCAAAATGGATCCTTTGGGATAAGAGCAGAGCAAAGTATGCAGCGGTGGAATGCTGCTGGTTTAACAACTGGTTCGGTGAGTGCATGCTTTGTGTGCACACGCTTCATATTCACGTGTGCCTAAGGTGCTTGCAAGCAGCACTGAAAATGGAGCATGTAGAAGCTCAGCTGCTTACCTTCCAAATCAGCAACAGTAAGTAGAACAGCAAAGGGGGCGGGAAATCAGCTGTGCCGCGCGACTGAGATGAGCTACAAAGCTGGAAATAAAGGACAGGATAGAGTGGGAGCAGGTGGGTGGGGCCAACGGATCATTGGTGCTACCAATTCGCCCGAACCGGTCTGAACTGGCTGAATTCCACCTCTGAACCAATGTTTGCATTTCCACCAATTGTGTGAATGGATAATACCAATAGAGAGGAAAATGGATGTACAGATTCTACTGTTAAAGAATGTTACTTCCGGAAGCCTAGAGAATGTGAAGTTACAGGTAGCCCTCGTGTCAGGGTTCCAAGTAACACGCCCAACAGAATCAAAATTCCAAGGCAGGAATATTCCTCAAAGTATAGATTTATTAGGTATGTCATATTGACACATCTGGCGAAACCCGACCTTAAACCGCCCCCCCTCCCAGGTTTCCTCCTAGTTCAGGGGGTCAGCAACCTGAGGCTCTGTAGCCACATGCAGCTCTTTGGGTCCTCTGCTGTGGCTCCCTGTCAGGGGATCCCACCACTGGCTGGTCCCACCTCTTGCCCCTCCCAGTCAGTCCTTGCCTGGCCTGAGAAGGTAAGGGTGACGGAAGGGGATGGAAAAGTGGCCAGGGCAGAGACAGAACGATACAGAGAGAGGGAGAGAGAGACAGAGAGACATAGAGAGATACACAGAGAGAGGGAGAGATGGGGTGAGAGAGGGAGGGAGGGGAGAGAGAGATATGTCAAAAGGTTTTTGTGGTTCTCGGTGTTTTTTAACAACTGGCTCTCTGCCCTAATGACCGGCTGGGTAGGCATGGCTGGGGGGGGGGTCATGTGACTGGTGGAAGTGAGTGACATCAAGTTGGCCATGCCCACCCAGGTTTTGTGGCTCCCGGTGTTTTCTTTTCTGTGGGAAACAGGTCACAATGGCTCTTTCTTATCTGAAATGGTATAGGTTCTCCTGCTGTAGCAGAAGGCTGGACTAGAAGACCTTCAAGGCCCCTTCAGTTCATTTATTCTATTCTAAAAAAAAAAAGGATCATAGCAATCCAGAATTCTTATTCAAGACAAAAATGGCCATTGTAGTTTGGAGAGATTATCTGAAGACTGGGCTGTTTTAAAAAGTCCATAATTCTGAAAGAAGAAGAGGAAGAAAGAAGAGGACAACCAGCAAACAGGTGAATGGAGTCAATTGCAGTGGTGATAGGGTACACTGCTACGAAACCTAAAGGGAAAAAATTGTAGGAGAAGAGGCAGAGACTGAAGGTGGAGTCAAGACAGGACTCAGCCTAGAATCTCTACATAACCACAGGCCCACTAAGTTCAAAACCCCCCTTTAAATTGCATTAACTTTTATCTAGCGCCAATTTAGTGCTGACTATTAGCTGACTAAATTCTTATGTATAGGTTTGAGCAATGAATCTTCTTAACTGGAATTTAAGGTATAATCCTGATTCTCTGTGCCTGACAAAACTGAGGATAAATCATCTTACAGATGGTCTACCTATATAGCAAAGGTGGTATTCAGCCGGTTCAGACCAGTTCACCCGAACCGGTAGCGGAAATCAGAAATCACGGGTTGGCCACCCCACCAGCCCCAGCTCTATGCCATCCCATTTAGTCACATTAGTGAGGCCAGGTGCATGCATGGAAGGGCGTGTGCATGCATGGATGTGGGGTGCATTCACATTTGTGAACCAGTAGGGAAGGTTAGTGAATACCACCGCTGCTATATAGTCACTAAGACTTGACACCAACCTGATAGGTCAATCAGAGGGATTTGTTGTTAGTTGCAAAGTCATGTCTGATCCATCGCGACCCCATGGACAACGTTCCTCCAGGCCTTCCTGTCCTCTACCATCCCCCATAGTCCATTTAAGTTCACATCGACTGCTTCAGTGACTCCATCCAGCCACCTCGTTCTCTGTTGTCCCGTTCTTCTTTTGCCCTCCATCGTTCCCAGCATGAGGCTCTTCTCCAGGGAGTCCTTCCTTCTCATTAGGTGGCCAAAGTATTTGAGTTTCATCTTCAGGACCTGACCTTCTAAAGAGCAGTCAGGGTTGATCTCCTCTAGGACTGACCGGTTTGATCGTCTTGCAGTCCAAGGGACTCTCAGGCATCTTCTCCAGCACCAAAGTTCACAGGCCTCAATTCTTTGGCCTTCTCAGCCTTTCTTATGGTCCAACTTTCACAGCCAGACATTGCAACTGGAAAACAATTGCCTTGACTATACGCACTTTTGTTGGGAGGGTGATGTCTCTGCTTTTTAGAATAGAATTTTTTATTGGCCAAGTGTGATTGGACACATAAGGAATTTCTCTTGGTGCATATGCTCTCAGTGTACATAAAAGAAAAGATACGTTCATCAAGAATCATAAGGTACAACACTTAATGATAATCATAAGGTACAAATTTTTAGTAAGCTGTCTAGATTTGCCATAGCTTTCCTCCCTAGGAGCAAGCATCATTTAATTTCTTTTAATCACAGGGATAGTAGATAACAAATTCTGAAGAAATCCAAGAATATTTTAGTTTTTAATTTTATCTGATTGTTCCCATTATGCTTTCTACGACTAAGGTCAGTGTTCCCTGATGTTCAGCCTCCCTATTCCACATTTCATCATATGTAACCAACGACAATCCCACAGTGTTACTGCAGCAAAACAGTACAGAAATTCGAAGTATCAGATATTAAATAACAACGCAATATATAAAGTGATAAAGCTTGTTTCTATTTTACTTGAACTGCACAATGCTATTTATTTTACCCAATAAATCTGACCAGTACAACAATTACCATGAGATCAATTTCATTACATCCAAATATATCAGCAGCTTGAAGTGGACCTGAGAGATGAACAATCTCACTTTAATCATAGATCTATCCAATATAGTAGAATCTGCAGAACCTAAAGTGCTAAAGATCTATGGAGATTCTCAGCCATCCAGGTCATGGTTATCCCAAAAGGTTTTTTTTTTTTTTCAAGAAGCCACTGGACTTTCTGGTTTTTCTTTGAAGACATTTCACTTCTCATCCAAGAAGCTTCTTCAGCTCTGACTGGATGGTGGGAAAAGCACTTTTGGGATCATACTAAAGGGCTAATCCATGCATGGACAATGAACGCTAGCTTTCTATAAGTTGATGGATTCTAAAATTCCATCCTTACTACCTCATGGTTACTCGTGAAGATTAATGAGAACTGAAATTCTTTTTTCTTTTTGAATCAAGTTTTATTAGGGTTTTTTTTTCCCCTAACACACACCCATATATTTTATGAAACAGAGTATTGACCATATTTTTTTTTTAATTTAATTTATATGCCGCCCTTCTCCGGAGACTCAGGGCGGCTTACAATGCGTTAAGCAATCATATCATATCATAATTTTTTCCCCCTTTTAAATGGGAATTTTAATTTGTTTTAAATTATTGGGATTTTAAATTTTTCAGCCAAATTATTTAATTTCGTTTTAGTTTATTTTAAATTTTGTATTTATATGTTTTATTTTATGGCTGTACACTGCCCTGAGTCCTTCGGGAGTAGGGCGGTATATAAATTCAATAAAATCTAAATCTAAATCTAAATCTAAATCTAAATCTAAATCTAAATCTAAATCTAAATCTAAATCTAAATCTAAATCTAAATCTAAATCTAAATCTAAATCTAAATCTAAATTAAATCTAAGTCTAAGTCTAAGTCTAAGTCTAAGTCTAAGTCTAAGTCTAAGTCTAAGTCTAAATCTAAATCTAAATCTAAATCTAAATCTAAATCTAAATCTAAATCTAAATCTAAATCTAAATCTAAATCTAAATCTAAATCCAAATCTAAATCCAATATCCTATCCTATCCTATCCTATCCTATCCTATCCTATCCTATCCTATCCTATCCTTCCTGTCTGGACTACTGTAATGCTGTCTACATGGGGCTCCCCTTGAAGAGCACTCGGAGATGCCAACTGGTCCAGAATGTGGCCGCGCGGGTGATTTTGGAGGCAACATGGTGCACCCACGTAACACCTCTCCTGCGTAAGCTGCACTGGCTCCCAGTGGTCTTCCCGGTGCACTTCAAGGTGTTGGTGACCACCTTTAAAGCGCTCCATTGCTTAGGACCTGGATATCTACAAGATTGCCTTCTGCCACCGATAGCCTCCCACCGGCCGGTACACTCCCACAGAAAGGGCCTCCTCAGGGTGCCATTGGTCAAATTATGTCGACTGGTAATCCCCAGGGGGAGACCCTTCTCTGTGGGGGCTCCTGCCCTATGGAACGAATTGCCCCCGGAGATACGTAGGATCCCAACCTTCATGCCTTTTGCCGTGCCCTTAAGACTCTACTATTCCAACAAGCTGGTCTAACGGAATGATGAATTTTAAATGGGTATTTTAGTCTTGGGGTTTTTTAATAATAAGGCCAAATATGTTTTAAATTGTTTTTAACTTTTCTGTTTATGTTGCTTTTATTATTGGCTGTATACCGCCCTGAGTCCCTCGGGACAAGGGCGATATAAAAGTTTGATTAAATAAATAATAAATAAATAAATATACAACTTGTCATATCCAAATACATTTTACTTATTTACAATTTCTGCCAACGTCTTCTTTCTCTATATTTTTTAATCAAAACTTAATATTTCTATTTTTGTTTATATACTGTAAATAGTATCTTCTTTTGCCCTCAAGTTCTATTTTCTCCATTATTTATTTATTTATTTATTTTTCAAATTTATATACCACCCTACTCCCAAAAGGGACTCAGGGCGGTGAACAGCCAAAATAAAATACAATAACATATAAAAGTTAAAAGTTATTTAAAATAGATTAAATAATTTTGGCTTAGAAACGAAATTTAAAACATCCAATTATATAAAACATTTTAAAACCCAATTTAAAAGGGGAGACTTAGGACAGACCAGCCTGTTGGAATAAAAATGTTTTTAGGGCACGGTGCATAAGTCCTGAAGCCTCCTTATCTCAGGGTGGAGCTCGTTCCAGATAGCGGGTGCCCCCACAGAGAAGGCTCTCCCCCTGGGGGCCACCAGTTGACATTGTTTGGCCGACGGCACCCTGAGGAGCCCCTCTCTATGGGAGTGAACTGGTCCCATAGAGAGGGACCAGTATATATTCTCTTTTAATTGTTAATAATTCATTATTTATCCTAGTTTATTTAAACATGTTCGGGGATGTCTTTCTTCCACTTCATCTTTTTTTGTTTTATAGCAATCTTTCTTCTCTTTCTGTTCTCTTTCATCTCCCTCCCTTCTTTTATCCTTCCTCCCTTCTTCTTCCCCCCTCTCCTACTCCTTCTCTACTTCCCCTTCCTTTCTCCCTGTCCTCCTTTCTTTCTCCCTATCTAGCCTTCTCTCCTACTCTTATTTCCCCTCCCTTTCTTCCTCTTCTCTTCCCTTTCTTCTATTGCTCTCTCTCCTTCTCCCTTCCTTCGATCTCCCTACTCCTTCTTACATCTCTCTCTATTGCTGTATTCATTTTCAATTCAGTGTTTTTTCCTATGGTGTCCAGGCGTCCCCGATTTTCTCTCCATTTATTGAATATATTTCAATGAGAACTGAAATTCAAACACATCTGGAGGGCTATACATTATTTAACCCCCCCTCCCCCAGTTATATGTTCCTCACTGCTTCTTGGGTAAGTGGGACACATTTCCAAGGAAACATCAGCAAGCAACTGGAAGGACTTTTTGACAGTTCCCCAGCTGCGGCCAATGAAGGGCCAAGATTAAAAAGCAACCACTGTATCTATACTATATATCTTAATTATTTTAAAAGCTGACATCTAAAAGAGTAGATTGTTTTTTTTAAAAAAAACCAAAAATAGGCCATGAGCGCTACTCAGTAGCATGACTAATGTATTAAAGTCCAAAATGCATACCTCATAACCCATGAGAGAGGTTCAGAGAAGGAATCCTTGAATTTTTTCCAGGAAAAAGAAGTTTGATCATCACGGAATAACGTGCTTGTCTCAATCTTCTGATGTTTAAGCAAGGTATTTTGACCAGATGCCAGACAGATTTCACTGTTCTTGAGCCAAGTCCAAGATGCAATCTGAAGATGAATACTCTATAGGTTCTGAGAGACAAGGCTGATTGAAGCAGAAGCTTTGATTTGTGCAAACTAATTCAGTCCCGGGATTTAATGGGCTTTGGACTCAAGATTCAGTCTGAAGCTAAATACACTCTAAGTGTTGTGGCCTGCCAGTGGTCAGTGGAGCTGGTAGCAGACTCGGGCAATGAAGAGATTGGGGAGGAACATGGGCCAGTCCTGGAGTCTGGGAAAGGCTCTGATGAGTGTTCTGCATTGGAGGCAGAGATGGGGCCAGAGCTGTCTGACAGTTATCAGCTACCTTTGGAGTCGGAGATAAGTGGGGCAGAAGAACAGCTGGAGCCTGTTCCTGATGTGCGCATGCACAGAGCTGTCAGGAGAAGGGAACAATTAAGGAACAGGGGTTGACTCAGGAGTAAAGGCACAAGTGGACTAGGGCTGGGTTCTAAAATTTTTACTACCAGTTCTGTGGGTGTGGCTTATTTTATGGGCATGGCTTGATGGTCATGTGACAATTCTTTAGGATTTAGCAGAGGTACTGGTCTACCAGGCTTTTAACTCTACCGGTTTACTCATGTATTTTTGCAGGCACCGGTCTACTCATGTATTTTTGCAGGCACTGTTCTACCCATTTTTTTTTTAATTTAATTTTTAATTTTTAAATTTGATTTATATGCCGCCCTTCTCTGGAGACTCAGGGTGGCTTACAATGCTTACAATTTTTGCAGGCACTGGTCTACTCATTTGTTTTTGGAGGCACCGGTCTATCACCAAATTGCCTTTTACCACTGATCGTAAGGTGGCCCTTTGAAGCGGCAAGAGTTTAAACATTTTTTTTTCTTTATAGCCCATCAGCTGGGACTCAGGAGGCAGCAATAGATTGGGGGTGGGGCCAAATAAAAGGTAAGAATAACGTGGGGGGGTCGGAGGGCAGAACCAGTTCAGTGACATCATATCGTCAGTGCTATCAGCTCAGTGGAACCAGGCCAAATCGGGAGGAACCCACCACTGAAGTGGACGCTGAATGGCCCCTCCCATAGGGAATAAATAGGAGCAAAAGGGGAGTGGTGCCAGCAGGAGACAATTAGTTCGTTGATTAGTGTGAAGATTTGCTTATCTGCCAGGTATTTCCTTGTTCAGCATTGTGCCTGAAAACTATCAACTCTCCAAGGACTGATAAGGCCTGTGGTTGCAATTCACCCTTGAAAGACTGTTTGCTGGGACTTTGCTGGATGTGAATGCTGGAAATTCACATTAGCCAAATAAAAAGGTGTTTTTGTTGGGACAAGGAATCTGCTTCATGATTTGGTGAAGCCTAAGTCAGAACAATAAGTTCTTAGTGAAACAGATTCTGTTTTCTTAGACTAAGAATCCCCAGATTGCTTCCCCCAAAAGATAGTGATAGACCAGGGGTGTCAAACTTGATATCATTGAGGGCAGCATCAGTGTTGTGTTTGAATTTGGGGGGGTGGGGTGGCCAGGTGGGCATGGACAGCTCGATGACATTTTTGCTAATACTTTGTTTTGTTAGCACAAGCAAAAACAGAGCTCAGGGGGGCCACATGAGGTTCCTCCGGGCTCTGTTTTTGACTGTGACAGACTCCTGCAGTGCTCTACCAGAAAAAAACAGAGCCAAGGGACATGCACGGCCCTCCCAAGCTCCATTTTCACTGGCAGAGGCACCACAGGCTGATCCTTCACTGCTTCCACGGTGGCCCCATGGGCCAGATCTAAGCACCCTCCCATGCATGATCTGGCACGCAGGCCTTGAGTTTGACACCCTTGTGATAGACTGATTGCAACGTAATAGCAATAACACTTAGACTTATATACCACTTCACAGTGCTTTATAGCCCTCTCTAAGTCGATTACAGAGTCAGCATAATTGTCCCCAACTATCTGGGTCCTCATTTTACTGACTGGGAAGGACAGAAGGCTGAGTCACTCTTGAGTAGGTCAGGATCAAACGCCAGCCAGTGGGCAGAGTCAGCCTGCAATAGTGCATTCTATCCACCTCGTCACCATGGCTTAGATGGTTAGAAAAACCGCATAGAAAAAATTCAGAATGTAATGGACTTTGGGGGGTCAGGTGGATCTGGAGATGGGTGAGACACAGATTGCCTGGAATGGGAAGTACGTCATGAGAATTTCACTTCTCCTTTCCTTACTCAATCCAGGCTTCAATAAAATAGCAATCCCTTGCAAAAGAAGGTCTAACATTTGAAGTCACGAAGTAACTGCCGGATGCTTTTTGGAAGCTTTTGGAAGTCTTTCACGGTTGCTTCCTAGCAACATGTCTCACTGGCCTGATGCCTGTGATTCAAGAGGCCTTAAACAGACATCAGTATTAGCAGCCACTGATAGCCTGATTCTCCGTGAACCTGCTAGTGTCCTGCTGAAAATCTTCCAAATTGGCTGCTGTGATCACAGTTCCTGGCAGTAAGGGTTGCCAGCTTCGTAATTACATCTACATCTTTCTGATATATTACAGGAAGAAGTGAGCAAAAAGCAAAAATAAACAGTCTTGCCCTGTTTCTTTTTTAAAAAAAAAAATGCATTCCTTGATGCATTCCAGTTCTCATTTTAATTTCACCGAGATCTCATTAGCACAATCAAATAAAAAAGCCAATGCAATCCTGTGTTGCATTAACAGAGGGATACAATTAAGATCAAGTGAGGTACAAGGAGAGAAGCAATTTAGAACTAAGGAGAAATTTCCTGACACTTAGAACAATTAACAAGTGAAACAACTTCCCTGCAGAAGCTGTGAATAATCCAACACTGGAAATTTTTAAGAAGATGTTGGATAACCATTTATCTGAAGTGGTGTAGGGTTTCCTGCCTAAGCAGGAGGTTGGACTAGAAGACCTCCAAGGTCCCTTCCAACTCTGTTATTCTATTCTATTCTGTACAAACGCCATTCTATAAAGCCTTAGTAAGACCACACCTAGAATACTGCATCACATTTTGGTCACCACACTGTAAAAAACATGTTGAGACTTTAGAAAAAGCGCAGAGAAGAGCAAACAGGATGATTAGGGGACTGGAGGCTAAACCATACAATGAACGGTTGCAGGAACTGGGCCTGGCTAGTCTAGTGAAGAGAAGGACCAGAGGAGACAAAATAGCAGTGTTCCAATATTTGAGGGGCTGCCTCAAAGAGAGGAGGGGGGTCAAGCTATTTTCCAAGGCACATGAAATCCAGACAAGGAATTATGGATGGAAACTGAACAAGGAGAAATTCAGCCTAGAAATAAGGAGAAATTTTCTGATAGTGATAACAATCAACCCATGGAACAGAAGTTGCCTTCGGAAGTTGTGGGAGCTTCATCACTGGAGGCTTTCAAGAAGATTTGTCAGAAATGGTGTAGGGTCTCCTGCTTAGGCAGGGGGTTGGACTAGATGACCTAAAAGGTCCCTTCTGTTAATCTGTAATACAATCATGATTAATCATGTCATGTGCCGGGCACACAGGAGGTTTCAGGACAGATTAATGGTGGACCATAGATTGTTAACATTGATGGAGCAGTGGATGATGAAGTTAACCTAAAGAAGACAACTGGGGGAAAGGACAGGAGAAATGTAATCAGATCTACTCTCCTGCCCCTCACTCTCTTTCGTTTTAGAAACAGAAGTTAAGCAGAAAAGGAAAAAAAAACTACAAATTAGAATGCAGATACCAACAGCTCATAAATAAAATGTATACACAACCTCCATCCTGCTCCTCCTTATTTGCTACATGCTCATTAGCTTTCAGTAAGAGCTGTGAATTTGGGTAAGAAAAATGGTGTGTTGTTTATATTGTGTAAGAAATTAATAGCAAACAGAACTCACCAATTGAAAAGGATATCTCTGAAACCAAACTATTTCTGTTTTTCTTCTCAAAGTACTGTTGGGAGAAATATCCATCTGGTACAGTTCCAATCCAGGAGAAAGGCACTGGAGACAAAATAGAGGCCGGAGGCTGATTGGAAAGATGGTTTAATGATGAAGCAGAAGTGCATGGGTTTGAGGTCTTGGGCAGCTGACCACATGGAGTTGAGAGTGAGAGGTATTTATACCTTCTCTTGGGCTTTGCACTTGAGCTTCCTGTTCCTTTGCACGAACATATTCTATTGGCTGTTGTAGAGGTCATAGCTGGCTCTGTAGGTTGTCTGAGCTAAGTTTGGTTGAAGTTTGGATGGTGATGCAATGAAGGGGCTTGTTGGGGTAACTCTACCTTTGTTCAGACATTGCTGCAGGGAGTAATGGATTACCAAATTTGCATTTCTAAAAGCTGGCCTCAGCTTAGTATCTGCTTGGGGGCAGGGAGCTGGGGTCTGAGTTTCTATTTCCCTTGAGATTTTTATTTCTCTTTTAAGGGAAATATTTTATCCTGCCTTTTTAAATATTTCTCAAACTATTTCATTCTTCTAGGAGAGGGGTGGGTTCTAACTTTCTACAGTAGTTTCCATAAAACTTCTTATTCGTTTAAGTAATCCTTCTACAACTCTTTTCATCCCTTAGAAATGCTGCAAGGTATAATTTTCTGGAAATGGGTAGAACCCATATTTAAAGGCAATGGCCCAGTCTCGGTGAACAAATCTTTAGAGATGTTGAAGGATAGATCTTCAGTTTCCAGCCATGTTATTTAAAAAGGATTTACCCTTTCTTTTTCTATTGTACTTTAGACAGTGCAGATAATATCTGTAAAGTTCAAATATCCAAATCTAGCCACAGCTGCAAAAAAACCTAAAAAATATAAAAAACCTTCCAAGAAAAAATGACTGTTAGCAATGAAATGTTCATAGGCATCTCCAAAGTTTTGCTTACAGATGCTAGTCACCAACATTTAATCTTTGCCACATTAATTAAAAAAAAGACCTCTATCAAAAGAATCAGGGTTAAAGGTTATTTTATTACTCAGCATAAAATCCAAATTGCAGCCTTTATTTCTCTCAAGATAACTTCCAAGTTTCCTCTTTCTGCTACATATTCAAAATTGACAGTGATTTATATATCTATATCTATATCTATATCTATATGTCTCTGTCTCTGTCTCTGTCTCTGTCTCTGTCTCTGTCTCTGTCTCTGCCTCTATCTCTATCTCTATCTCTATCTCTATCTCTATCTCTATCTCTATCTCTATCTCTATCTCTATCATCTCTATCTCTATCTCTATCTGGATGGATGGATGGATGGATGGATGGATGGATGGATGGATGGATGGATAGATAGATAGATAGATAGATAGATAGATAGATAGATAGATAAAGAGATGATAGAGATAGAGATAGAGATAGAGATAGAGATAGAGATAGAGATAGAGATAGAGATAGAGATAGAGATAATGGGGAACTCATTAAATTTGTAGATGATACCAAGCTGGCAGGAATAGGCAACACTTCAGAAGATAGGCTTAAGATACACAAGGATCTTGACAGACTTGAACATTGGGCACTATCTAACAATGTGAAATTCAAGGGTGAAAAAAAAGTAAGGTTCTACATTTAGGCAAGAGTACAGTATATGTGGTACCTTGCTCAATAGTAGTAACTGTGAGAGGGATCTTGGAGTCCCAGTGGACAATCACCTAAATATGAGTGATCCATGTGCAGTAGCTGCCAAAAAAGCCAACACAGTTCTAGGCTGCATAAACAGAGGGATAGAATCAAGATCCTGTGAAGTGTTAATACAACTTTATAAAGCCTTGGTAAGGCCACACTTGGAATACTGCATCCGGTTTTGGTCACCACATTGTAAAAAAAATGTGGAGACTCTCGAAAGACTGCAGAGAAGAGCAAGAAAGGGGACTGGAGGCTAAAACCTATGAAGAATGGTTGGAGGAACTGGGTATGTCTAGTTTAATGAAAAGAAGGACTAGGGGAGACATGATAGCAGTGCTCCAATATCTCAGGGGCTGCCACGTGTGTGTGTGTGTGTGTGTGTGTGTGTGTGTGTGTGTGTGGTGCAAATATTTGTTTTCTGAGGTTTTCGCAGGTGTTTGTATGTAAGTCTTTGGTTATTCGGGTTTTCTCCCACGTAAAATTGGAAGTGTCTTGGCGACGTTTCGACAAAGTCTCATTCGTCATCTTCAGGCTGGTGTTCTTGGCTTCGTGCTTCCAGGAGCAATGTGAGATCGCAGCTGTTTCTTCCTTTTAACTGCTAGTGGGGGTGTGAGCTCCCGCGTCCTGGCTGGTGAGCTAGGAGCAAAGGTCGGGAACTCAATCCCACCCCACAGCAGCTCTTGGGTCTCGAACATGGTGTTCCGTTCCAACCACTTGAGCTACCGTGCTCTTATGGTGTTTCATTGTTAAGAATGAGACCTTCAATAAATCTCCTCTTCCAGCAAGTGGGGTCATGGCATGAGATGGTATGATATGGTTGCACATTCATCCATACGTCCTTTCCCAAAGTTTTGAATCTCTTTCCCAAAATACAACCGATTGCGCATTTCAGCAGCTTTCCTTAATGCAAAACCAGTTTGAATCCAAACATGGATTTACCCTGCTCTCTCCCAGTTCCTGAATAAATTCCTAAGCTGCTGGTCCTCTTCATTTCATTAGCATCGTTTGAAAGCCACAGAATGAAGTCCCTCTCTATATGAAAGAGGAATCTGGAAGAAGCGATAACTGTGCCGGGGAGATTATCTTCAAAGATTGATGTAAGAAAAGAGAAGGGAAGTGTTGGCTTTCCTAATATCTCAAGACCCAGGTTTTTGATTTTCTGTTGCTTGAAGCAAAAGTATACATTAATTCCCCCCCCCCATTCTTTTCTAAAATTAGCCCTCTTTTTTTTGCTGCCGCTGAAATATGTGCATCGCCACATATATTAAATGTGGCCTCTTAGCACAGCTCCCTCAGAAAGGTATACTAAGAAATATAAATGCCACTTCGAGAATATTGAATAAAAAGCAAATAATGATATATTGAATCTAGTGATCTTTTTATTTAGGGGGAAAAAAAACCCTAACACAGAAAGTATGTCTTGTTTAGTGTAAACAAATACCCCTCTAATGGAGTAGTTTTCTGCATCAGCTCTGACTTTTCCATTAAAACCATTATATGTGGGCCATCTAAAGTTAGATTCATGATCTGAGACTGGTGGAAACTTAATAATTCAAGTCTGTGGCAAGGAACTGGCTAGCATTCTGTATGAAGGATTGCTCTCCATGGTGCTGAAACAAATAAATTCATTGAAAATACGAATAGAATGTAGAAAAACAGAATTGGAAGGGACCTTGGAGATCTTCTAGTCAAACACCTTGCTCGAGCAGAAGACCCTGTGCCATTTCAGACAAATGGTTGTCCAGTCACTTTTTGGAAACCTCCAGTGATGGAGCAGCCACAACTTCTGAAGGCAAACTCAGATAGCTCAAGGATAGCTGAGGAGCCTCAGATAGCTCAACTGGCTAATAGCCTGTTATTAAGATTCAGCTGTCTGCAATTATTGCAAGGTTCGAGACTCAGCCTTCCATCCTTTCTAAGGTAGGTAAATTGAGGACCCAGTTTGTGGGGGCAATAAGCTGACTTTGTATAAAATATACAAAAGTAGGAAGGCTATTGCTTAACTCATTATAAGCCACCCTGAGTCTCTGGAGAAGGGCGGCATATCAATCTAATTTTTTTAAAAAAAAAACTGTTCTATTAGTTGATTGCTCTCACTGTTAGGAAATTCCTCCTAAGTTCTAGGTTGTTCCTCTTCTTGATTAGTTTCCACCCATTGCTTCTTGTCCTGCCTTCAGATGCTTCAGAGAATAGCATCTGAAGGCAGGACAGATGCTATGCTCTTCCTTGTGGCAGCCCCTTAGATATTGAAACATTGCAATCATGTCACCTCTACTCCTTCTCTTCATTAAACTAGACATACCCAATTCCAGAAACAGTTCTTTATAAGATTTAGCCTCCAGTCCCCTTGATCATCTTTGTAGCTCTTCTCTGCACTCTTTCTAGAGTCTCAACATCTTTTTTACATCGTGGTGACCCAAACTGTATGCAGTAGTCCAAGTGTGGCCTTACCAAGGATTTATAAAGTGGTATTAACACTTCATCTGATCTTGATTCAATCCCTCTGTTAATGCAGCCTAGAACTGTGTTGACTTTTTTTTTTAATTTGATTTATATGCCGCCCTTCTCCAGAGACTCAGGGTGGCTTACAATGCATTAAGCAATAGCCTTCACACTTTTGTATATTTATACAAAGTCAGCTTATTGCCCCCACAAACTGGGTCCTCTATTTACCCACCTTAGAAAGGATGGAAGGCTGAGTCGACCTTGAGCCTGGTGAGTTTCGAACTGGTGTAATTGCAGACAGCTGGATGTTAATTGCTGCCTTAGTAGGAGGCATTAGCCTCCTACGCCACTCAGGCTCCTCCTTTTGGTGGTTCCTCCTTTTGGTGGCTCCTTCTTTTGGTGGCTACTTCACACTGCTGGCTCATATTTAAATGATTGTCCACCAGGACTCCAAAAATATTTATTTGTGTTTCTTGTTTTCTTTTTTTTTATCATAACAGATATATCTGCTTGCCTGTTGGCTTGCCAATATATTCTCTGTTGTAACTTTGAACAGCACTGAACTAATGATGGGTTGCTCCTGGTTCTGTCCAGTTCTTTAGAACTGGTAGTAAAAGTAGTGGGAGGCTCCGCCCACTTGACCCGATGTCATAACTGACCATCTGGGCATGCGCAGAAACACGTGCACACCCATTGCAAACCAGTAGTAAAGGTAAGTAGAACCCACCCCTCCACTGGACGAATGGTCGATACATGAAAGACTATCTGTATTGCAGTATTTCTTGCTTCTTATGACCATCTAAGGGTGTGTTTTTACTGAGCTCTGCTGCAGTTTTAGCTGATTTTTGTTTTAATGCAATCTTCTTCTTTTTTTAGTTTGTTGCCCAGAATTCTTGGATAAATGGGTGGCCATATGAATTGGATGGATACATACGTACATTTATCTACACTGTGTTCATTAGGTGACGGAGAATTTGTTCTAAAGGTTTTGCATTCGCTCTTCTAGAAAAGTCCTAAACTTTGAATGCCTTTCACATTTTCAGCTGGCAGAAAAATGTGAGTGACAACAAATCATTGTTCTTTTAGTGAGGGTTCAAGGTCATTAAAATGCCAAGGCAAAATATTAATTAAACAGTAGTCTACCAATCAGCCAAGAGTTGGTTTGGGGGGTGAGGGGAGAATTAATAAAATGGAGCAATAGCCTACAAAAAACAGGTACAATGTACAGGCCATAAATCATCAGAAGTCTTGGAAGGGAAGAAAACAAAGCATAAAGTGCAATTACTTCGTGATAAGAACCCATTTTAAGAACATGCTGGGAAATTGAGTGGCATTGAGACAGGAAGGAAGGATGGAAGGGAGGGAGGGAGGAAAGGAGGGAGGGAGGGAGAAAGGGAGGGAGGGGAAGAAAGGAAGGGAAAGAGGGAGAGAAAGAGGGAGGGACAGAGGGAGGGAGGGAGGGAAGGAGAGGAAGGGAGGGAAGGGAAGACGGAGGGAGGGAAAGGGAGGGAGGGAGGAAGGAAGGAAGGAGCAAGTAAAGAGAAGGGAGGGAGGGAGGGAGGGAGGGAGGATTGCCCATGTGAACCTTTCAAAGACACTTCGCAAATTTCCCTTTATCAGAGAATTGGTTCCTGTGTATTTGAGCCTCTTCAAAGATTTAATAACATTGTCCCTGAGTAGCTGCAATTTTGGAATATATCAGCAAAAAAATGTGTAGAATAGAATGCATTGATTTTGGAATATTTCTAGCTATTAGAAGCTAGGTGGATGTGTAGATTATTATTTCTTATTTTTTGCCAGTCATTGTTAAGAAGAGCTTAGAAGATTTATAGGTTTATGTTTCCCGCAAGATCAATGAATATGACAGATTAATAGATGACACCTACTTACTGTCAAACAGGGAAAGAGTTTGCGACTGTGAAGGACAGCAATACCTGTATATATTGGAAACTTTTAAAAAAAAAGAAACAAGATGGAGAGAGACCGCAATCTTGAGCACATTTCTATATATTTCTACCATTATGGACTCCTCTAATAGACGTTCTTTATTATAAAGTTCCAAACTTCAGTAATATTACAACATCGTTAATACAACATTCAACTTACCATTAGTTATCAATTAGTATTGTCCAAACAAGAGTGCTATAAGGACGAAGGCAGTGCAGGTAGTCCTCGATTTATGGCCAGAATTGAGCCCAAAATTGCTGTTGTTAAGTGAGTTTTCTCCCATTTTATCATCTTTCTTGTGACAGGGAGCCACTGCAGTGGTTAAGTTAGCAACACGGTTATTAAATGAATCTGGCTCCCCCCGTTGATTTTGCTTCTCAGAAGGTCGCAACCGGAGATCACCGCGACCGTCATAAATATGAGTCACTTGCCAAGTATCTGAATTTTGATTATGCCATGGAGATGCTGCAATGGTTGTAAGTGGGATGAGCTGTCGTAAGTCGCTTTTTCCAGTGCTGTTGTAATTTTGAACAGTCAATAAACATACTATTGTAAGTCAAGGACTACCTCAAATGGAAGGATTTAAAGCAGTGGTGTCAAACTCAAGGCCCGGGGGCCGGATGCAGCCTGCAGGGTGCTTTGATCTGGCCTGTGGGGCTGTGCCCTGGAAACAGTGAAGGACCGGCCTGTGGTCAGCGAAAACGGATCTCCGGAGCATTGTGCACAGCCTTCCCAGGCTCTGTTTTCAGCCACAACAGTCTCCTGCAGCCCTCAGCCCGTGAAAATGGAGACCCTTCAGGACATAATGGGATTGATCCACTAAGACACCGAGCTCACTACATTGCACAATCTCCTAAACACATTGCATCAGAGGTGGGTTTCAGCAGGTTCTGACCAGTTTTGGAGAACCGGTAGCAGAAATTTTGAGTAATTTGGAGAACCGGTAAATACCAGTTCTCCAAATTACCCCACCCCCATCTATTCTCTGCCTCCTGAGTCCCAACTGATCAAGAGAAAATGGGGATTTTTCAGTAACCTTCCCCTAGAGTGGGGAGGGAATGGAGATTTTACAGTATCCTTCCCCTGGAATGGGGAGGGAATATAGATTTTATAGTATCCTTCCCCTGGAGTGGGGTGGGAATGGAGATTTTACAGTATCCTTCCCCTGCCACGCCCATCATGCCATGTCACACCCACTAAACCATGCCCAGAGAACCAGTAGTAAAATATTTTGAATCCTACCACTGCATTGCATCACCCTCAGAAACTTCAACCAAACTTCTCAGACAACCTACAGAGCCAGCTATGACCCCTACATAGCCCCATGGGAGTCTGACAACAATGCATGTTCTCTCACAGGAACAGGAAGCTCAAGTGCAAAGCCCAAGAGAAGGTGTATAAAAAACACTCACTCTCAACTCCATGTGGTCAGCTGCCCAGAATCACCCATGCTTGCTGGTTCTGCTTCATCCATAAATGGACCCTCTTTCCAATCCACCTCCAGCCTCCGTTTTGTCTCCAGCATCTTTCTCTCAGCGTGGAACTGAATTAGATGGATATTTCTTCCAACGCTGGCTTGATTTCTGTCCTCTACAGATCTTTCCTCTCCAATCCCTCCTCTTCTATCTAGGCATCCTTTTGACAAGCGTTTAATTTGGGAAGCCATGAATCTTCTCCAGAGGATCTTAATATATGCCTCCGTACCCATAAACTATGGGAAGAAACCACTGCTTTGCATATCTTCCTGAGCTAATGAGTTGGGAGGGAACTTCTCAGTATCATAGTCAACTATTTCTGGCACTTATCCATAGGACAGATGCCTATGGAGATTTTTGTCTTCAACAGCTGCAGGACAGACTCTGAGAATTGTTTGTTATTCTGTGCTGTCGTGTCAGTTCTAATTTGAGTAATCTCCTGCGTGGATGTTGAAGTGTTGCCTACATAGGTATGTTCTGACCCAATCTTAGCAGAAGCAAAAAACAGACCCCTTGTCATGAAAAAAAACCCCTCTTGATTTACCTCTTGTGAATTAATTGCATTCACCCACCGAAAAGTCCAGACAAGAGTCCTTCAAGGAGTTAATGGCAGTAAAAGACCTTATCAGTTCCTGTTGATAATTGCCAGGCTGTGAACTCCCAACTGAAAGGCTGAAAATTAAGTTGTGGCAAGCAGTCTCTGTGGCACGAAACACCATGAGCAAAATCTTCAGAAGTACGAATGGTTGTCTCCTATGACAACCATTCCCTTTTCCTTCTATTTATTCCCTAGCCAGGGAGAGGCCATTCAGTGTCCACCTGTGCTTTGCTTCCCAAGTCGACTCCTTGTCGTCCGTTGTTCACTTCTACTAACTGCTCTGCACATATGTGCATCTGGAAGAGGCCACAGCTGTTCTTCCTCCTCACTCATCTCAGCCTCCAAAGGCAGCTGCCTCTCCAATGGCTGGCAAACGTCAGACAGCCCTGGCTCTATCTCTGCGTCCGATACAGAGCATCCATCAGAGCCTTCCCCAGTCTCTAGAACTGGCCCAAGTTCTTCCCCAACCTCCTCATCGTACAAGCGGAGCTGGCAGCTGGCAGGCCACAACAAGATGTTCAAGAGCTTTATCTAAAATGATGATGGGGTGGGGGTGGGGTTCTATCTTTGCTGAATCTACTGGAGCTTCTGTCATCTGAGCTAATTCGAGAAGGAAATTTGTGGAAGCAGAAACCGCTGCTAATGACCCTTTTCCAGTTTGTGAATGATCTCGATGAGGTCCAACCTAAGAAGAGCCACAGAGGAGCTCCTAAAGCTTTTGTCATTGTCCTTCACAGCTTGCCTTCTTGTTCAGAGTCTGAAGGATCTGAAAGATCTTTACTTAAAGTTGGCAGATTCTCATATTTTTTCTGAACACGCTTCTGGCTGTAAAGTTTTAATGCTGCCTGAGGGTGGGACAGAACAATGATTCATCATCACATTGTCATCCCAAATGCTTTTCCCATGGATTGGGCAATAAAAGTGAGGAGGGAAGGCTCTGCCATCGAAGGAATGGAAGCTGTGGTGATAGGTCCAGGATGGGAAGAAAAGAAAACAGCTGATATACTTTAAATAAATGTATTGGCTCTGACAATTTAATAATTGAGACAAGAAGATCAATGTAACTCTATGAGAGCACTCCTTCCCCCTGTTATTGTTATTCATGATGACATGAAAGAGAATTCAGCTTTTCAGAAGTCTGTTTGTTTAGTTGTTTATTTATTTATTTACTTCTTATCTCATATCATAAGTCTAGGCAGCTCCATGAAAACAAAAAGAAAAACCAGAAATACCTCAGGCAGCAGACCAAACCATCTCATAGCTCAAGCCAGAAAGAGAGAAAGAGAGGGAGGGAGGGAGAGGGAGAGGGAGAGGGAGAGGGAGGGAGGGAGAGGGAGTTGATAGATATATAGATGATAGATAGATAGATAGATAGATAGATAGATAGATAGATAGATAGATAGATAGATAGAGTCATAGAGTCATAGAGTCATAGAGTCATAGAGACAGAGAAAGAGACAAACAGAGAGGTTTAACTTTAATTTAATTTTAATTTTTTAATTTTTAATTTAATTTATATGCTGCCCTTCTCTGGAGACTCAGGGCAGCTTACAATGCATTAAGCAAGAAATGATAGACAGACAAACAAACAGAGAGAAAGACAGAGAGAGAAAAAGAGAGAGAAATGATAGAGAGATGATAGAGAGAGACAGAGAGACAGACAGACAGACAGACAGAGACAGACAGAGATAGAGCAATAGTGAGATAGAGATAAAGATAGGGATAGAGAAATGATAGAGATAGAGAAAAAGATAGAAATATGGAGATAGAGAAATATATGAAGAATTATGATTAGATAAAATCCTATACAAACCAAACATAAAGAAAAGAAAGAATATAAAATTAAGGAGTAAAATGTGTAAGGAAAAATAAAGAACAAGAGAAGAAAGAGGAGAGTATAAAAGGAAGAGAAAATAAGTATAGGAAAGAAATGGCTTGCAACATCACAACAAGTAATTTTTCAACTCATTTTCAACTCCCTTTAATTTACAAGAAATCCATTGGAATGTGCCATTTCCTCCTGCATCACTTCAGGGATTTCCTCCTTAGAATGCATGGCAATATATCAATGAAGGTTGCCACAAAAGGAAAAATGGTACATTCCAGTGATTCTCTGCTTAACTTTCTCTGATTGATGAAGCTGCTTGGATGAGCAGCAAGACATCTCAAACCAACAACATAAACAGAAACAACAAGCCCAGTTGCCAGGACTCAGCTCTCAGACAATTTTACTTCTTTATCGAAATATTACCAGAAGAAATTAACTCATTTATATTTCCCTTATTGAATGGAAATAAAAAGAATTCTTCCATCATTATTATAATCATCATCATTCATTTCCATTGATGGAAATTCATCAATGAGAAAAGCAACCTAGAACGAAGGAGAAATTTTCTGACAATTAATCAGTGGGATGGCTTTCCTCCAGAAGCTGAAGATGCTCCAACACTGGAAGTTTCCAAGAAGAGATTGGACAACCAGTTGTCTGAAATGGCATAGAGTTTCCTGCCTGAGCTGGGGGTTGGACTAGAAGACCTCCAAGGTCCCTTCCAATTTTGCTGTTCTGCTGTTCTGTTATCAGCAACATTTCCTATTCGAAGAATTTGAGATTAGGAGTCATTGTCTGAAATAGACCCAGATTAGATTTGATTGGGTTTACAGGTCTTACTAAAACAGTTCATATCATTTAATGCAGGGATGGACTGCTGGGGGTTCACAGGGGTTCGGGAGAACCCCTAGCTAAGATTCTGTGCAGTTCTGAGAACCCCCAAATCCCACTCCTGACTGGCCCCGCCCACTCTGCCTCGCCTCTGGCCAGGAGTTCCCACAAGGCTCATTAAGTGCAGGGGGTGCGCTGAGGGAGGGCGAAAAATGGGCCTACTGGGTGTTTGGGACCATTTCCAGCCTCCAGAGGGCCTCCAGAGCCTGAGGAGGCCCTTTTCACCCTCCCGGAGGCTCAAGGAAAGTCTCCGGAGCCTTCCTGACATGGTTCAGGAGGATGACTAGGCCACACCCACCATGGCCACACCCACCGAGCAACCGGGCGGAGAAACCCTTGCTAAAATTTTTGAAGCCCTCCCTTGATTGAATGCTGTTTATTTAATACATCTATATAATGTCGACTGACAAAAATTGTGGCTATCCGAAACAACAGGTCAGAATGTAAAGTTCTATGTGGAATGCAAACCCGTGGCCAAAGATTTATAGGAAGCCCTTGTGGTGCCACATTGTAGTAAGAAGAAAAGCAACCTCAGTACCTTGTGTTGCGAGTGTGAAATTGTTATACACTCTACGAGCAATGACCCTGCCGAAAAATAAAACAGTAATGCTAAACATGATATTAAGCAGATTCCATACGGCGCTACTTCTTCAACCATGGAGCAGTTTCCTTTGAAAGAAATGTACGATAAGAAAAGGCTTTTTTTTAATAAAAAAATAGCAGACTTTCAGATTAGTAAGAATTATATCCATTGAAGTTTAAGAAAGAATCTCTAAAGCATTGGCATTTATGATCCGGGCTCATAAATGTGACATTATGTGTCTCTTTCTTTCTGTGTGTTTATAACTGGTAAAAGGACAGGAATTGAAGATGAGGGATAACTATTCTTACAATGGATATTCCATGTAAGTAGAAGAACCGTGTCTTCTCTTGAAAGCGAAATAGGACTATTATCTTATCTTCTCTGCAAAAACCTAAACATTGCAAAATGTTCTCTGTGTTATTATTTCTTCGGAAACTGACTGACAAACACCATATGGATAATCAAATAAGCGAGGCAATAACCCAACCATTTATACTGCACAAATCCTTCAGGCTTAAATCAGCAGCTCTATTTCACCATTTCTATGCCAGGCAGATAGCTAACGTGGGGTCATCGAAGAGGTGAAGAAAGTATAACAGAATAACAGAGTTGGAAGGGACCTTGGAGGTCTTCTAGTCCAACCTGCTGGACTCAAGCAGGAAACTATATCATTCCAGACAAATGGCTATCTGAGAGCACATTTTTCTCCTTCTGCCCTGGCCACTTTTTACAGAGGTGCGATTGAGAGGGTTTTAACAAACTGCATCCCCATTTGGTTCAGTGGCAGCAGGGCTTCAGATAGAAAGTCCCTACAGAGAGTGGTGAGGACAGCTGAGAAGAATATAGGAAGCTTGTTTCTTGTTATTCAGGATACTGCTTATAAGCGCTATGTGCTTAGAGCTCAAAACATTGTTAGAGACCTCACACATCCACTTCATGGTCTGTTTCTGTTGCCCTCCTCTGGGAGGAGGTTTCAAAGTATTTCTAGCAAGACTACCTGATTCTATAACAGCTTTGTTCCCTAGGCCATTCATCTGGTAAACTCACAAGATTCATTTTTCTCGTTTCTGGATATACAAGTATACATACAAATTAGACTATGTTGTTTCTCTGTGTCATATAATATATGTGGGTATAATTTTGTATTTATTTATTTTGTCATGTTTATGTAATGTACATTGGAGATGGAGACCCTTTGAGAGCTGTATGCAATGAAATTTCATTTTAATGTATGCCGATTAGTGTACTTTCAAAGGGACAATAAAGTTACTCTAAGTCTAAGTCATCCAATCTCTTCTTTAAATCCTACAAATAAAGCACCCACAGCCTCTGGAGGCAAGTTGTTCCACCATCAGGAAATGTCTTCATTTTAAGGTTGGTTCTCTCCTTGATTAGTGTCCATCCATTGTGTCATGGTCAACTCACTGCGCAGCTTCACTTGCAATCAGACAACTATAAAGGGAAGGGGAGGGAGGGCACTTGAAGGTAAGGGAGGTTTGAGATGGAAATGAGGAATGCAAGTGAGACAGCTGAAAGCCTGAAGCAGACCCAAGGTCATTCAGCTGGGAAAGTCAGAGGCAGTCAGGTCGTTCCCAAAACAAAGTGAAGGCAAATGATTGGTGGCCAGTGGCCAGTGGGAGGTCCAGGGAGACAAAGGAAAAGTTTACCTATGCTATACACATTCCCATTCATGGGAAAATGTTAGAACTGGCTTCTCTACTTCTGTAACCACCTGGAATCTTCAGTAAAGTTATACTCTTGGTAAAAAAATGTCCCAGGAGTTCCTTTTGCTGTCTAACCTAGCGGGTTGACACATTGCTTCCACCCATTGTACCTTGAGTTCAACAAAGGTCTAAGCCAATGGTGAAATCCAATTTTTTTTTTACTACGGGTTCTGTGGGTGTGGCTTGGTGGGTGTAGCAGGAGAAGGATACAGCAAAATCTCCCTTCCTACCCCACTCCAGGGGAAGTATACTGCAAAATCCCTATTCCCTCCCCACTGCTGGGGGAAGGATATTGTAAAATCTCGATTCTCACCCCACTCTGGGGCCAGCCAGAGGTGGTATTTGCTGGTTCTCTGAACTACTCAAAATTTCCACTACCGGTTCTCTAGAACCTATCAGAACCTGCTGGATTCCACCCCTGATCTAAGCTATTCCTAAGAGGAAATCAGATGAATAACCCTGGAAAGCTATTGGTAGAGCACAACATCCTTACTAACTGTCCCAGAGGTGCTTTTTCAAGAGGCATCTGGACTTTCTGTTTTTTTGTTTGAAGACATTTCGCTTCTCATCCAGGAAGATTCTTCTTGAGAGCCGAAGAAACTTCTTGGATGAGGAGCGAAAAGTCTTCAAAGAAAAACCAGAAAGTCCAGTTGCCTCTTGAAAAAAAAGCACAACCGTGACTGGATGCCTGAGAACCTCCATAGACACCCTTACTAACTGTTCTTACAAGACTCCTGCATCTGGAAAGTGTAGAAATTTGAAGTTCTTACTTGCATTCCTTTTGCAAAACAGAGATGGTAATGAGCACCCAACAACTGTTGATGACAAGAATGGCTAGGCATTGCTAAAATGGGGATATTTATTTATTTATTTTATTAAATTTATATACCGCCCTACTCCTGAAGGACTCAGGGTGGTGAACAGCCAAAAGATAAAATACACATAATACAAACTTTAAAAAAAAAACCATTTAAAATATATTAAATACTTTGTCCCAAAAACAAATTTAAAAAACCCAATTTATAAGACAAATTTAAAAACAATTTAAAAGGGAAAGTTAGGCCAGGCCAGCTTGCTGGAATAAGAATGTTTTGAGGGCACGGTGGAAAGTGCGCAGATCTGGGATCCTCCATATCTCCGGGGGGAGCTCGTTACAGATGGCAGGTGCCCCCACAGAGAAGGCTCTCCCCCTGGGGGCCGCCAGTCGACACTGTTTGACTGACGACACCCTGAGAAGCCCCTCTCTATGGGAGCATACTGGTCAGTGAGAGGCTATTGGTGGCAAAAGACGGTCTCGTAGATACCCCAGTCCTATGCAATGGAGCGCTCTAAAGGTGGTAACCAAAACCTTGAAGTGTACCCGGAAGACCACCGGGAGCCAGTGCAGCTCGTGCAAGAGGAGAGTCACATGGGAGCGCCACGTCGCTCCCATAACCACCTGTGCGGCCGCATTCTGGACCAGCTGGAGCCTCCGGGTATGCCCCATCATGTCCACTATTTGTTTCAGCTACAAATTTTCACAGTTTCAGTCACAAATTGACTCCCGTAGACCTTACATCATACTTCAATGGTCAGTAGAGGAGGGCGTGCATAAGTGCATTAACATGCCTATCATTCCTCTTATTGTATTTTTATTCTCTTATTCTTGTTCCCATTTTTGTTTGACAAATTCTAATAAATAATAATATTCTTTCTCTCCATTCTCTCTAACAAAAGCCCTCTCTTTCAAGATTTTCTGAAAGCCCACTGAAGTCTCAAAACATGACTGAATTGTTCTTACCATGAATAATATGTTTCTCCTAAAATTCAGTTGGAATCTATTGTTTCGTAGCATACTTTAAAATAGGACCTTGTATATATTTAAAATAGGCCCTGTCTTTGATTTTCTTTGTGGACAGGATATGAGGAAGAGCCTTATGTTTCCCCTTCAGCCTTTCTTTTAAGGTTGTGAGTCATGGTTTCTTGCACTTTTCCTCAAAGGAATTGTACTTGCATATTCTCCTGTATAAAAAGGTTTCTAATAAAAAGCAGGACATGTAATATTTAAGGAACAACTCAGGAGGCAACAATTGAAATTCATTCGAAGCAACGGGCCCTTTGTGCTTGAATACAAAACACTAAAACACTGGATTAGCCACATCACCATCATAATGGAATCCACGTTTATTGGAACAGGGTTGTTTTTTTTAAAAAAAAAAAAGGTAATGAAGCTAGACAAAACGTCACCATTACAAGTCTTGATATTCCAGACGTATCAATTTTAATGGGGCAATTTTAATTGCGAGGAACAGAAAGCTAGAGAGGGAGAATGCCAAGAAAATGTTGAAGTGGATTTAAAACAAGAAATATGTGTGATGCTATACCTTTTTTCCCCGAAAATAAGACCCTGTCTTCTATTTTTTTGAATCCCAAAATAAACTCTTGGCCTTATTTTTGGGAAGGTCTTATTATTTTGGGGCATGTGGAGCAAGACGGGGCTCCTCTTGCTGTCTTACCTGATTGTCTCCCTAACCCTAACCAGAGGAAATGGCAGGGACTGGCTGCACATGCATTTAAATATTTTCAGGAAGGGTTTATTTTAGTGCATGTGCTTAAAAGCCCGATTGGGCTTATTATCAGAGGATGTCTTATTTTGGGGGGAACTCGGTAGTTACAGTCATTGTTGATCCTAATGAGCTTGATGCCTCGGTGATGGATAATATTTTATTTATTTATTTATTTATTTATTTATTTATTTATTTATTTATTTATTTATTTATTTATTTATTTATTTATTTATTTATTTATTTATTTATTTATTTATTTATTTATTTATTTATTTATTTATTTCAAATTTATATACCGCACCTTCTCCAGAGGGACTCAGGGTACAGCCAGATAAAAACATACAATACAAACATTAAAAACAATTTAAAATATATATTAATTTGTCCCCAATTTAAAATAACAAACCAATTAAAAATATTTAAAATATATTAAGCCAGCCCGGCTTGCAGAAAAAAGAAAGTTTTGAGGGCATGGCGGAAGGCACCAAGGTCTTGGATTCACCTTATCTCAGGGGGCAGCTGATTCCAGAGGGTAGCAAATGCTGATATTCAAATACGTACACAAGTAAGATCAAACCAAGGTTTGAATCGGACAACAAAAGTTCATTTTGATACAGAAGCATCAGAAAACTGAAGTTAGCATACTGGTAGATGGAGATTCAGATATATACTGTATAATACCTCTTGAATGCTCTCTATCTCTCTTTCTGTCTGTTGCTTACACATGCAAACATATGCAAATATACATCCATGTAATATATGTCCTGTCTTCCCTCTTTAAAGACCCAATCATCATCTTTTAATGAGCCCATAATCCCTTGCAGGGTGGAGTCTGGGCAACTGAATGGAGCTGAGTGTTTACTGGCCCAATGCCCTTCCTGTCGCCAATGCAGAGGTTTTTTTCAGCAGATATATTCTCATTGTGCCCAGTAGAGAGAAATGCCTCTACCTAGGATCGAACTCACAGCCTCCTGATTGTGAGGTGAAAGCTTCACCTCTAGGCCACCGCACCACTCTCTTTAAAGAACACCCAAGATTAATTTAAAATTTAATTTAAAATAAAAACAAAGTTAACAATGCATAGAGAAATAAATCATCCTTCAGGCCATCTCTATTCCAGAAGGCTTTGTGGAATGTAGTCTATGCATTTTTATTAATAATAAATTTTATTATTATTAACTGCAAACCTAATGGCAATCGAACAAACTTCAGGAGGATATTCAATTGGTAGAACCTCTTACTTCACATGTTTTTTTGCCAGTCTTAAAATCTGGATGAAAAAATGAGAGGTTTCTTCGAAAAGAGGCATGGGAGAGTCATGCAAATGGTAAACTACAGGAGTGGCCAAAATTGTGGAAACCTTTTTGGAAAAGTGTATTTTTGAGGTTTGATGGCTAATAACGCCACTTTTTTTCAATCTTGATTTCACATGATAACATCTGCAGAACTCAAAGACTTGGTTCACTCCATGGGAAGACATTGTAAGGCCGTCATTCATGCTAAAGGTTACCCAGCTAAGTATTAACTGACATGGGGATCATTTTTGCATATCTCCTTTTTTCTACATCTTTCACTTTTCTTCTTTATTCTGTAACTGCTACTCTAATAGCAAATCCTTCCTAAAAGTTATTGCGTTACATTCTTGATTAAATTATCTTTCCATTTATGGTAGTACTACCCAAAAAAGTGGTGTTATTAGCTAGTTTTAGAAAATACACTTTTCCCCAAAAAGTTTCCACAATTTTGGCCGCTACTGTAGCTTTCTGATGACGTTGGGGTCGATCGGCGGAGCCTCCCACCAGTTTTACTACTGGTTCTATAGAACTGGTCCAAACCCACCACTGCATTGTATGCCAACACAACTACACGCAAAGATATATTTTTCCTAAAACATCTAACATCTACAGCATTGTCTGATGCCCAAAGGCATACCCACGAGATATGGACGTATTACTATTATCCTTCTCATCTTTTTATCTTCTCATCTCCTCCTCTTTTCTCATTTTCTCATTTCTTTTTTCTCATCCTCTCGTCTTTCTTACTACCTTCTCCTATTGGTATCCTATGATTTATCACTCATTGTTTGTACTAATGACGGTAACTATGATTTATGATCTATGACTGTGATGGCGAACCTATGCCACATGTGCCTGAGGTGGCATGCAGAGCCATCTTTCCAGGCACATGAGCTGTCGCCCAATTTACCTGCATCTGCATATGTGCACGCACCCCAGCTGGTGTCTGGGCTTCCGGTGAGCGTGCACGCAATTCAGGAGACCCAACTGGTCTTCGGAGCTCTCCTGTGCATAAATGTGCATTTGTGCATGCGTGTGAGAGTACTTGTATGCAGTATAGACAGTGTGCACAGATGGTGAAATTGCACGAGCAGCGCATAGGGGAGTTGCGTAAAAGCTGCACATATATGCAGATGGTGTGGCTGTGGGTGCAGCGCACAGAAGGTATCTGCAAAAGCAGTGCATGTGCACAGATGGTGCGCTTGTGCACACAGTGCATGGGGGAGGAGCCATGTGTTATCATGGATAGCACGCATGCTTGTGAAGCTTGTAAAATGCATACCTGTTCAGCACTCAGTGAATAAAAGGTTCCCCACCACTGTTCTATGACCTTTTTTGTTTGTATACTGTATACACTGACAGTTGATGCACAGTAGGCAAATTCCTTGTGTGTCCAATCACACTTGGCCAACAAAGAATATTCTATTCCAGGGATGGTGAATCTTTTAGGCACCGAGTGCCCAAACTGTGCACTCGCATGCCTAAACTGAAAGATTTTCGGCGGGCTTTAAAAACATACTTTTTTCAGCTTGCCGGCTTAGCCTGATTCCTGTTAAATATTTTAGTATTTTTAGAGTTTATTATCTATTTTAAATTAATTCCGTTTTAATTATTGGCTAATTTATATTTGTTCTTTTTATGAAATTTTAACTTTTGTGTACTTGGTTTTTATTTGGCTGTTCACCGCCCTGAGTCCGCAAGGAGAAGGGCGGTATATAAATCTAAATAATAAATAATAATAATAAATAAATAAATGCGTGCATGCACATGTCAACGTGCTGGCCAGTGGGAGGCAGGGCATCCCAACACCAGCAGTGCAGCAAGAGGGAAGATCTTTTTCTTTCGTGAGCTTCTGTTTCGTCGTTTGCAGGGAAACAGAAGCTCACGAAAGAAACACCACAGAGATCTGACCTGGGGTGACGACACAAGTGACAGCAGAGAGGGCTCTATGTGCCACCTCTGGCACGCATGCCTTAGGTTCACCATCACTGTTCTATTCTGAGAACCGAGGTGCAGCAGTGGTTAGAGTGCTGTACTGCAACTACTTCAACTGACTGCTAGTTCAGCAGATCAGCAGATCAAATCTCACCGGCTCATGGTTGACTCAGCCTTCCATTCTTCCAAGGTGGGTAAAATGAGGACTCAGATTGTTGGGGGCAGTATGCTGTTTAGTATACTGTTGATTTGTTGTAAGCTGCCCAGAGTCCTCAGAGAGTGCGTGGCATAGAAATATGATTAATAAAATAAAATAAAATAAATATTCTACTCTATTTCCAATTTCAGAGCAGTTTGAGAATTGGAGACTGTTCTGTTCGTGTGCGGTTGTTTTTTAATGGCTTCCTCGAAAGAGCGATCTGGATCAGAACCAGGATATGGTATATCTCAATAAAAAAAATTCCCCCGTGCTGAAAATATTATTTTCCTAGAAGAAAATGCTGCAATTTGCGGCATTAAATTTGAGGGGCGAGGAAAGCCATCAGCATGGGTGTAATTGAGATGAGAGGCCTCTTTAATTTTGAAAGATTTTTTTTTAATCACTAATTATCCTTTCACGTGTCTGAAAATGGAAGCTTCGAGATTTATAATGATGAATGATTGGCGGTTATTATGTCTGCTGCATTGCTCATGCAGTACCATGTCTGTTGTGGCCCCGTCCTCTGAGCCTATCCCTTTGGAGGAAGGCAACTCTGAGCAGGAGGAAGAGGAGCCAGCCAGATCTCCCAGCCCTCCCCCTCTGGCACCGGCTCAGGTGCCAGCTGAAAGAGAGCCAAGTAGTGGGGAAACAGGTGTCTCAGATGAGAGTGAGGGAGAGACGTCATTCCTGGACGCACGCCAAAGAAGGCGAGAGAAAAGGGTACTGCAGCTGCGGCGTATGAGGAAATCCTGAGTCATTGGATTGGAGTCATAGGATCCATGACTCACTGGACCACACCCAGAAGCATATCTATTTAAGACAGTACCATGGGTCACGAAGTTCGTGACGAACAAAGCTAACTGCACAGCTAAACAAACGGAGCAACCTCGTAGTCTTGGAAGCTGGATGAACGGCAAAGCTACGTAGGTGATTTTCTTGTTTGTGTAAACCAATAAAGTCCTTGGCAGACGGTGTGCATATCGCTGCCAAGGTTGAGATAAGAACTGCAGAGTGTGCCAAGTGAGTCTTAACCCTCGGCTGGCTGTGTTTTTGTGGGTCTCTGAAGGGGGGGGACAGATCATCTTGTTCGTCACCCAAAACTCCATCGTTAACCCACGATGGACCAACAGCTGCAGCAGCAGGTACAGCAGATGCTGGAGGCCAATCAACTTCTGCAACAGCAAGTAGCACAGCTAACTGCACAACTTGCTTTGGGAAATGCTCCTGTAGCAGCTCCACCTGCTCCCCTTCCCCGTCCAAGATGCCCAGTGAACATGCCAGATAAGTTTTCTGGACAGCAGGAAATGTTCCCGGCCTTCTTGGGACAGTGCCAGCTGTACATGGCAATGCGGCCGGAGGATTTTCCGGATGACCGGGTTCGGGTGGCTTTTATTATCAGCTCCCTCTCTGGCACTGCCGCCCGATGGGCCACGCCCCTGTTGCTGCAAGACAGCCCCTTGCTTCTGGACTATCAGGGCTTTTTGCAACACCTGCGCACCATGTTTGAGGACCCCCTCCGGGTGCAGACGGCAGCGAGGCGCATCAAAGACCTCCGCCAAGGCAAGCGCCCCCTGCAGGACTATATTGCGGAGTTCCGATTGCTAGGCCAGGATTCGGCCTGGAATGAGGCGGCGCTGATGGATGCCTTCCAGGACGGCCTCTGCGATGAGATGCAGGACGAGCTGGTTCGGGTGGAGGCGCCACAGACCCTGGACACGCTGGTGACCCAATGCCTGCGCATCGATGCCCGCCTACAACGGCGACGGCCCCGTAGGGCTCTTCCGGAACCACCGACAGTGCCGGCACCCCCGCGTTTCGTACCAACAGCGCCCCGGACCGTACCGCGTTTGGTGGTGACGGCTGAGGAGCCCATGGAGCTCGGAGCAGCCAGACCTCAACTGACGGCCCAGGAGCGGATGCGGAGACGCCAAGGGGGGTTGTGCCTCTATTGCGGCGAGGCTGGACATTTCGCCGCCTCGTGTCCCCGGAAGCGGAGTGGATCGCTCAAGCCTGTTCCGGAGCCTCGGCGTGACCAGCCGGGAAACGGGTCAGGCCTGGCCTAGGGGAAACTCTCGGTCAGGCAGGTGACCATGCCCCGCCGGAGGCGGCGGCTGTGGACTGTGAGCCCCCTCGGCACCTGATTTTGAACACCCGGGTGTTGTTGGCTAACCGGTCGGAGGGGCTCCAGGCGCACGCGCTGGTGGACTCGGGGGCCACCACGAACTTTATGGACCAGGCCTTTGTGGCCCATTACAAGATTCCCTTGGTTCCAGTGGACCCTCCGTTGAGGGTCGAAACTATTGATGGGCGGGAACTTGTGGCGGGGCCCATCAACTTCGCTACTCAGCCCTTGCGCCTTGCCATTGGGAACCATGAGGAGGCGATCCAGTTTTATGTGACGGCGGACCTGCACTTCCCCTTGGTCCTGGGGATGGCCTGGCTTCGGGCGCACGACCCTCAGGTGGCGTGGTCGAGAAATGCCATCTCGTTCCCCAGCCTGCAGTGTGTCGACCACCTTCGCCACACCTGTGCCGGCCAGGACGTCTCTGCCCCGAACGTCTCCTTGCCTCCGGAGCTGACATCCTTCGCCGACGTGTTCAGCGAGAAGGAGGCGGATCGCTTGCCCCCGCACCGACCCTACGACTGCGCGGTGGACTTGATGCCCAACGCGCCCCTGCCCTCGGGACGCCTGTACTCCATGTCGGAGCCCGAGCTGGCCGCCTTACGGGACTTTCTGGACAAGAACCTGGCCCGTGGGTTCATCCGGCCTTCGACCTCCCCGCTCTCGGCCCCAGTCCTCTTCGTGAAAAAGAAGACGGGGGACTTGCGCCTGTGTTGCGACTACCGGCGCTTGAATGCCATCACGGTACGGAATCGCTATCCCCTGCCGCTGATCCCGGAGCTGATGGAGAGGTTGCGGGAGGCCTCGATTTTCACCAAGCTCGACCTCCGGGGAGCCTACAACCTGGTGCGGATGCGAGAGGGGGACGAGTGGAAGACGGCATTTGGCACCCGATACGGACACTTTGAATATACCGTCATGCCGTTCGGGTTGACCAACGCCCCCGCGGTCTTCCAGCACTTGATGAACGACGTGTTCCGGGACATGCTGGATCGGTTCGTGGTGATCTACCTGGATGATATTTTGATCTATTCCCGGACCCCGGAGAGTCACCTCCAGCATGTCTGCCAGGTCCTGCAGCGCCTGCGGGAGCACCAGCTCTATGCGAAGTTGGAGAAATGTTACTTCTTCCAGACTTCCATAGAGTTCCTCGGGCACATCATCACCCCCGAGGGCATCGCGATGGACCCACACAAGGTGGCGGCCTTGCGCAGTTGGGAACCCCCGCGTCGGGTGAAGGACGTCCAGCGTCTGTTGGGATTCGCCAACTACTACCGGACCTTCATCCCGGGCTTTGCCACCCTGACCGTGCCGTTGACCCAGCTCCTTCGGAAGAAGGTTCCGTTCCAGTGGGGGCCCCCGCAGCAGCAGGCCTTCGAGGTTCTCAAGCAGGCCTTTGTCACGGAGCCGGTCCTGAGGCACCCCGATCCACACCGTCCGTTCGTGGTTGAGACAGACGCGTCCAACGTGGCGATTGGAGCGGTGCTGCTACAGGCTCCGGTGGATGGTGGCACTCTTTTTCCCTGCGCTTACTACTCCCGGAAACTCACTCCTTCCGAGCGCAACTACACCATCTGGGAAAAGGAGTTGCTGGCTATCAAGGCCGCGTTCGAGGCTTGGCGACATCACCTCGAGGGGGCCCGACACCAGGTGGAGGTGCGGACGGACCATCGGAACCTGGAGCACCTCACCACGGCCAGGAATTTGAACCAGCGGCAGATCCGGTGGTCGTTGTTTTTCGCCCGGTTCAACTTCCACGTCACATACATTCCGAGCCACCTCAACCAGAGGGCGGACGCGCTATCCCGTAAGCCGGAATACTTTTGCCCAAAGGACTCCCTTTCCCCCCGGACGGTGCTGCCAGCGGACTCCTTGGCCGCGGTCCAGGAACCGGTGGACCTGCGGACTCAGGTGCTGGAAGCGCAGCGACGGGACGACTGGTCGCAGCAGCGGAGAGCGGACGTCGGCCCCGCGTCCCCATGGACCGTGGAGGAGGGCTTGCTCAGGCACCGGGGTCGGCTGTACGTGCCCACAAGTCCGCTCCGAGCCCTCGTCATGAACCAGTGCCATGACAACCCCGCGGCGGGGCACTTCGGCTTCTTTAAGACCTTGAACCTAGTGACGCGGACTTTTTGGTGGCCTCGGGTACGGCACGACGTGCACGCCTACGTGACGTCCTGTGTGCCATGCCGACAGGCCAAAGCCGCGTCCGGCCCCCCTCCTGGACTCCTCCAGCCGCTGCCGACACCGGAGAGACCGTGGGGAGCCATCTCCATGGACTTCCTGACTGACCTGCCCCTGTCCGCTACGTTCACGACCGTCCTCGTGGTGGTGGATGCGCTCACGAAGATGGCACATTTCATCCCGTGCCGCGGCCTGCCCTCAGCTCGTACCACGGCTCGCCTGTTCCTGCAACACATCTTCCGCCTCCACGGCCTGCCGGACCGGGTGGTTTCGGATCGCGGGGCCCAGTTCACGGCCCGCTTCTGGAAAAGCCTGATGGCTGCGCTGGAGGTGCAGGTGTGCCTGTCGTCATCACACCACCCGGAGACTGACGGGGGCACGGAGAAGGTCATTGGCATACTGGAGCAGTACCTCCGCTGTTTTGTCAACCAGCAGCAGGACAACTGGGCCGAGTACCTTCCCCTGGCGGAGTTCGCTTTTAACAACTCCCAACATACCTCCACCCAGATGACACCGTTCCATGCCAACGTCGGGTACCATCCACGTTTTTTTCCGTTGACCATCATGGACTCCCCTGTTCCTGAGACCCGGGACTTCCTCTCGGAGCTGCAGGCGGTGCAGCAACTGGTGCGGCGGCAGCTGATCCGGGCGAAAGAGGACTATAAACGGTTCGCCGATCGCGGCCGCCGGGCGACGCCACCGCTGGAAGTTGGAGATCGGGTGTGGCTGTCCACGAAACACCTCCCCACGGACCAGCCGGTGAGGAAACTGGCCCACCGCTTTATCGGTCCCTTCCCCATCGAGGCGGTCATCAACCCGGTGGCCTATCGGTTGACTCTACCCCGCTCCATGCGGCTCCACCCCGTTTTTCATCGGTCCCTCCTGGTCCCTGAGACTCCCACTAGCCGTCTCCGCCGCCCGCCGCCGCCTGCCCCCCCAGCCGCAGCCGACGAGGACGACGCCTCGACGTATGAGGTGGACAGTATTCGGGACTCCCGTTGGCTGAAGGGGCGCTTCCAATACCTCATCGCTTGGAAAGGGTACGGGGCCGAGGATTTCACCTGGGTGGACGCATCTGCCGTTCAGGCCCCTGACCTGGTGCGGACTTTCCACGAACAGTTCCCGTCCCGACCCCATCCCGACCGTCAGACCCGGGGGAAGGGCCCTGCGGTGGGGGATAGTGTTGTGGCCCCGTCCTCTGAGCCTATCCCTTTGGAGGAAGGCAACTCTGAGCAGGAGGAAGAGGAGCCAGCCAGATCTCCCAGCCCTCCCCCTCTGGCACCGGCTCAGGTGCCAGCTGAAAGAGAGCCAAGTAGTGGGGAAACAGGTGTCTCAGATGAGAGTGAGGGAGAGACGTCATTCCTGGACGCACGCCAAAGAAGGCGAGAGAAAAGGGTACTGCAGCTGCGGCGTATGAGGAAATCCTGAGTCATTGGATTGGAGTCATAGGATCCATGACTCACTGGACCACACCCAGAAGCATATCTATTTAAGACAGTACCATGGGTCACGAAGTTCGTGACGAACAAAGCTAACTGCACAGCTAAACAAACGGAGCAACCTCGTAGTCTTGGAAGCTGGATGAACGGCAAAGCTACGTAGGTGATTTTCTTGTTTGTGTAAACCAATAAAGTCCTTGGCAGACGGTGTGCATATCGCTGCCAAGGTTGAGATAAGAACTGCAGAGTGTGCCAAGTGAGTCTTAACCCTCGGCTGGCTGTGTTTTTGTGGGTCTCTGAAGGGGGGGGACAGATCATCGTCGTGTATATTTCCTAATTGAAAGTAGGCATTTATTGATTTATTTTTTTTAGCAAAGCCGCCTTCATTTTAAGCATCTATTTTGTGTATCTTATTCATTTGCGGGGCCTCCAAGGAACACAGTTATTGAAACAGAACCAAACAATTTTCATGCAGTAACAAATTATATCTTTTGAAGAGCAGTTTGAAGCTTTGCAACTCATTTTCTTTACTCAAGATCGTTCACTTCTACATTCTCTTTTTTTGTGGGGGGAAAAAAAGTGGGGGGGAGGAGATGTTAAAGAGATCCCAAAAGTTGAAAATGAGAAAAGTTGCCAGGCACTCTTAAAATGGGACTGTGGCAAAAGAACAATACCAATTTAGCATGGCCAAGGTCTTGGCCTTCCCATCAGGTGCAAGGATCAATGCCCAATGTGATACGAGCAACTCACCAGTTTGGCTTACTTCAAAGCTAAAGGAATTAGATCAGGTTGCTTCTTGAATGAGACATTCTCATCAAATCAAATTCCAGGGCTGTAGGTGAGGAGGAAGTGGAGGAGGTGGAGGAATCTCAAGTGTGGATTATCTCCTACAAGGAGGAGGGAGGAGGAGAAGGAGGAGGAATGTCAAGCATGGGTTATCTCCTACAAGGAGAAGGGAGGAGGAGGAGGAGGAGGAGGAGGAGGAGGAGGAGGAGGAGGAGGAGGAGGAGGAGGAGGAGTCTCAATTGTGGGTTATCTCCTACAAGGAGAAGGGTGGTGGAGGAGGAGGAGGAGGAGGAGGAGGAGGAGAAGGAGAAGGAGAAGGAGAAGGAGAAGGAGAAGGAGAAGGAGAAGGAGAAGGAGAAGGAGAAGGAGAAGGAGAAGGAGAAGGAGAAAAAGCACTTCCATAATGTTGCCAAGAAAACTCTACTGCCGTTTCAAAAGAAATTTTATCTTTAGTACCATGATACTGTTCTCTAACTACCCAGGGCATCGAATGACTGTGGATGGAGAACAAGAAACACGTAATATAACATATGTCATCGATCAGACATTATGGAGGAAGAGGACTTATCCCAAAGGTAGCATTTCAATAGCAACTTATTCTTTCTTGTAGCAACTATCTAAGATTAAGAGTGATAATACAGTAGAAGAGATATGTACTTCATGGGAAATATTATTTCAACAACCATTGCTTACCAACGATTATCCAACATGGTAGATACATTTGTTAGTCTTTCAGCCTGGGATAAGCCAGAGTGTTTTAACCTGACTATTTCCAACTGATATGAGAGTTAAGTGTTATCTTCTGGTGGACATCCATTTGGGAAAGACTCAGCATTTCAGCATTTTCTCTTCTCTTGGGGCTGGGTGGGAGGAAATACACTCTGGTCTTTCCATTCTCTACTCTTTGCTTACTGAGCCCAAGGCCATTTAGATTTAGTATAGATGGAGTAGAATGATACTCATAACAGCCAAGCACACATGTGGGAAATTACTTTCTAAGAACTGAACGCAACAGAAGATAGAAGTTCAACTCCCAGAAGGAAAATAGAAGGAACATTTTACCCTACGTGGTGGACATCTAAAAGAAACTTCAAAGTACTTGGAGGAAATGCACAGCGCTCCTCAAAGAATTGTAGAAATGAAATTTGAAATGAAACTATTTTCTGGAACTAGGCTTACTATAATTCCAAGGCATATGACCAAAATATTAAAATTTGCTAAGATACATGTTCACAGCCATAAAAATAAGAGATGCATAGCCAATAAATAAGTAAAGAAGGAAGGAAGGAAGGAAGGAAGGAAGGAAGGAAGGAAGGAAGGAAGGAAGGAAGGAAGGAAGGAAGGAAGGGAACTTAAACCTGAGAGAATCAAAAGCATGTATTCAGAAGTCAAATCAAATCTTTATTGCAATCATAGATTGTCTTAAATGAGAATAGAATAGAATAGAATTCTTTATTGGCCAAGTGTGATTGGACACACAAGGATTTTTTCTTGGTGCATACACTCTTGGAGTACAAGATACATTTGTCAAGAATCATAAGGTACAACACTTAATTATAGTCATAGAGAAACAGTCAATACAAATCTTAAAGATACCAGCAACAAGGTTATAGTCATACAGTCATAAGTGGGAGGAGATGGGCAATAGGAATGATGAGAAGATTAATAATAGTGCAGACTTAGTAAATAGTTTGACAGCGTTGAGGTAATTAGTTGTTTACCAGAGTGATGGTATTTGGGAAAAAAACCTGTTCTTGTGTCTAGTTGTTCTGGTGTGCAGTGCACTATAGTGTCGTTTTGAGGGTAGGAGTTGAAACAGTTTATGTCCAATGGGAGAGGGGAATTAACACATTTCAACAAGAATAGCTTCTATAAATATTCTCTGTATTACAGAAAAAGGCAAATTTAGGAATCTACAGAATGATTTTAAAGGGAAAGAGAATGTAACTTGGAAACACATGACAAGTTTAAATATTTATAAATCTTTAGCTTTCATGTTATGGTACTTCTCTCATTTTGCTTTATTTTGTTTTTGCATTTTTCCATAACAAATAAGTGGAGACTTTGGCTGTCAACTCTGAGATCCAAAAGATTTCCAAAATCCTTTCTTCTTACTGTAAAAATAATTTCATATATTCTGCTTTCATAGCTAATTTTCCATCCATGATATTCTGTACTGAGAACTAAGTGTATAACCTTAATAGTCTCTTTGTCCACATATTGAGGCTATATGCTTGCATTTTTTAAAGTTCTTTTTTTCTTTTTCCTGCCTTCACTTTTTTCCCCTCTCTCTTTTCTTTTAAATAGTTATTGATTAAAAACAAATTAGAAAAGGAGAGCTAAAGAAAAACATTTCAGTTCCCAAATTGTTCCAGTCTTGCTTCCATGGGGAAAAATCTTCCAAGATATTACTTTTCTAATGATGTGATGGGAGGAAAGGACATTTAACACATATTATAACTAAGTTAAAATCCTTTAAAACTTACAACATTAGCATATACAGGTAGTTTAAGGAGTATAACCTTAAAAGAATCGTGTCGTATTTTCTATCTTCTGCATAAATGTATTGCTTTTAAGAACAAATATGTGTGTGTGTAGAGAATGGAAATCAATGGCAAAGTTCTGTTAATCTCTTGTCGATTTCATTGTGTGTTTCACTCCCAAATATATGTAGTTGGATATCAGTGATATCAATCAAAGTTGTTAAATGTCAGGTGTTTAATAATTTGAAAGGGCAGGTGTTTTAAAGAGTTTGGGTTGTTCAGTTCATCTTGCAGAAGTTCTGTCCTCAGCCGAGATACAACTTACCCTGACTGAATCCAAAACTCTTGTGTTATAGATTTCTAAAGTAGTCTAGAATCTCATACGAGAGAGAGAGAGAGAGAGAGAGAGAGAGAGAGAGAGAGAGAGAGAGAGAGAGAGAGAGAGAGAGAGAGAGAGAGAGAGAGAGAGAGAGAGAGAGAGAGATGATAGACAGACAGATATATAGATCTCTACTAACAAATGCATGCTTTGAATCATTATCAATATAACCTCAATATCAGGGGTGAAATCCAGTAGGTTCTGATAGGTTCTGGAGAACCAGTAGCAGAAATTTTGAGTAGTTCAGAAAACTGGTAAATACTACCTCTGGCTGGTCCCAGAGTGGGGTAGGGATGGGGATTTTGCAGTATCCTTCCCCTGCCACACCCACCAAGCCACATCCACCAAGCCACACCATGTCCACAAAGCCACATTCACAGAACCGGTAGTAAGAAATAATGGATTTCACCACTGCTCAATATGCATATTTTCCAAGATCAGGGATGAATCTAATCAATGGTGATCAGTCCCAAACTTATGGTTCTTGTTTTGATCAAGTGGATAGATCTTAGCTGTTAGATCGGCGCAGAATGAAGATGAGACCAGCGGAGTTCATGCAACAGTTTTATTAAACAGGAACAGAACTGGCGCTGCGCTGCTGGAGCTCTCCTTATATTCGCTCCGGCAGCCGCACCGCCCCCTGACAGGGATTCAAAACTCCCGCCGGAGGATTTCCTAGCCAATCCCCGGCAGATGTCCTTATAAGGACACAACACTAGCTACTACTGTTTTTCCCCCACCAATATTTAAAAACACAAGTTGGTTTTGCTTAAATGGGTCCTTCAAACCCCTCCTCTCTCTCTCTCTCTCTCTCTCTCTCTCTCTCTCTCTCTCTCTCTCTCTCTCTCTCTCTCTCTCTCTCTCTCTCTCTCTCTCTCTCTCTCCAAACTCTAAACTATGGGAATGAGAAAGATAAGTTTGTGCATAAGCCATTCCAGAATAGCATATGGATCCACCTTCTCTTCTCTTCTCTTCTCTTCTCTTCTCTTCTCTTCTCTTCTCTTCTCTTCTCTTCTCCCATCTCTTTCTGTGTGCATGTGTGTGTGTGTGTGTGTGTGTGTGTGTGTGTGTGTGTGTTAGAACAGGCAAAATGGTAGGGATGGCTTGGATTATGATGTCACAACCACCCAATCACCCTCTTGACCTACCGTGAGACACCATTGCCTAAGGCACAGAGGGAATGGAAGGATATTCTTGCATTTTAATTTTTTAACTTTCAAGACATTAAGCAAACTTTCCTTCCAATTGTAGTGGCCTCTGAGGGACCAGATAGAAACAGCCATGCCCTTTTCTTGGCAGAAGCAAGGGAATGGTTACTCTCTGTACTCCTTTCATTAACCAGCAGGTAATTAACCCAGTTAAAGAGTTGTGATACCATTCTTGGGTTAGATAAAGGTTGCAATTTTATTAACTGTATAACTATTTGGATCGAAGCAGAAGATGTTACTTTTGCCCATTCCCAAGTCAATTATAAGGAACAAGACTTATCGTGCAATTTCTGAGGAGGGACTTTTAGAGAATTGTTAACAAATTTGTCTCGGGCACACTTAAACACACCTGCAAAGCACACCCCACCCCACCCCCCCAAAAAATAGGGTTCTTTTGAACATTATTTTCCAAATACTGGCTCCCCAAACACTGCAGGGGATTGCAAAATATCTCCCAGGTTGTTACGGCAGCATTACACATACCACCCACACACCAACACCCACAGACACACACTCAAACACACTTAAAGCAGAGAAGACATCTGGGATCTTCAAGTTTTAAAAAAAGAAAATCCGAAACAACGGTAAGAAACGTTTCACTGCATGCTTCGATACCACGATACGAGGGAAAAGGAAAGGGAGGGCCATTCTAAAGAGAAAAATCATTGTCTGAGTTGTCTTCTTCCCACAGGCAACAATGAAAATAAGAATAAACCTGCCCTGCAAAATCTTCTTCAAGAAGATCTGTTTTTCCCCGAGCACTTCTCAAGGTCTTTGGCATAAAAAGTTATTTTCACATTTGATTAAATCAGTCACAGATCAGTACTGCAAAGAGAGTCACGTAATTGCACAATGCGAGGGATCAGTAAACATTTGGCAAGGTGGCAATCAGGTGGAGAGATGGAGCTTAACGCTCTACCGGTGGGAGCCAAAAAATACTAAATTTAAAAGGGACTTTTGAGAGATGCACCAAAGCAACTCTAGTTTTCTAATGACCCACACTGAATATCAAGTTATGGACATTTTTGATGGATTTTTTTAAAAAAAACAGGAATAAGTTCAACATGGAAGTTTCCATAAACAAAATCAAACTGGAATTACAACGCCCAATACATTTGTCATATCACATTTGTGATTTGTGATGGATGGAAACTAAACAAGGAGAGATTTTACCTGAAAATAAGGAGGAATTTTGTGACAGTGAGAACAATCAACCAGTGGAACAGAAGTTGCCTTCATAAGTTGTGGAAGCTTCATCATTGGAGGCTTTCAAGAAGAGACTGGACTGCCATCTGTCAGAAAGGATGTAGGATCTCCTGCTTGGGCTTGGGGGGTTGGACTAGATGACTTCCAAGGTCCCTTCCAACTCTGTTAATCTGTAATTTAAACCTAGGGTTTTTAAAAATTATTATTATTATTATTTACTTTATTCATTAAACATGAAACTCAGTTAACTGAACATTCAAAAATGCATCACAAATACCATTGACTGGTGCTAATGGTTGATACGGGTTGCTGCCAGCGTCCTAGGGATCAACCAAGTATCTTCTTAAGATGTACGATGTTCCGAGTAGCGCAGTTTTTTTGCAGTTCTGCTGGTGTTATTGCAGGAAGCTGCAATTTGTTGACATATCTTATAAAATTCTTGGACATGGTACCAAGTGCCTCGATGACAATGGGCATCACTTTTACATGTTTCATCCATAATCGCGTAGTGTCAATGGTCAGGTGGTGATATTTCATGATTTTTTTCCAGTGCTTTTTCTTTGACTCTGGCATCTCTTGGTATCGCGATGTCAATAAATTGTACGTTTTGGTTTTCGACAACTGTGATATCTGGCGTGTTGTGTTCCAAATGATGATCCGTCTGTATTTGAAAGTCCCACAAGATCTTCACCTATAACTTTTTTCACTTTATGTTCCCATGACTTTTTGGATATTTATTTTGGATATTTGGATGATGATGATGATGATGATGATGATGATGATGATGATGATGATTAACATAGCCCTTAGAACAGGTGTGTCAAACTCAAGGCCCAGGGGGCTGGATCTGGTCTGCAGGGTGGTTAGATCTGGCCTGTGGGGTTGCCCTGGAAACAGTGACGGACTGGCCTATGGTCCCTCTGCCACCATGTGTGGCCCTCCCAAGCTCCATCTTCGGTGGCAGAGGGTTGCAGGAGGCTATCACAGCCAAAAATGGAGATCCGGAGCTCCTTTTCACTGGCAGAGTGCTCAGACCACCAAAGATACCCCCAACATGAGTAACATCAAGCTGGCCATGCCCACCTGGCCATGCCCACCCTGGTTCCCCAAGATCAGACACAATCCTGATGCAGCCCTCAATGAAAATGAGTTTGACACCGCTGCCTTAGATCAAGACCCTAACCTGTATGCTAATCCATCAAGGGAGACTTTGTATAGTAGTAGTCAAAATTATTGAAAACTTTTGGGAAAAGTGTATTTTCCAAAGCTAGCTAATAACACCACTTTGTTGGGGAGTAGTACCATTAAATGATATATAATGGAAAGATAATTTAATCAAGAATGTCATCCAATAACTTTTAGGAAGGATTTTCTATTAGATTAGCAGTTACAGAATAAAGAAGAAAAGTGAAACACATAGAAAAAACGAGATATACAAAAATGATCCCCATTAATACTTAGTTGGGTAACCTTTAGCATGAATGATGGCCTTACAACATCTTCCCATGGAGTGAACCAAGTCTTTGAGTTCTGCAGCTGTTCTAATATGAAACCAAGATTGAATGATGGCTTCTATTAACTGGGTTTTATTGCTGGGTCGTTTCTGACTAACAAGTTTCTTTGGTTGGCTCCATAGATTTTCAATTAGGTGAAGGTCTGGGCTCTTCCCAGGCCATCCCAGCAGTGGAATAGGATTATCTTGAAACTCCCCCCAAAAAAAGTGGTGTTATTAGCCATCAAACCTCAAAAATACACTTTTCCCAAAAGATTTCCACAATTTTGGCCACTACTTTATGATTCAGAAATCTTGACCATTGTGTTCTGAATCTCTAGCACTCTGCTTTTTATCATTGGTTCGGTTGTTTTTTTTTGAAGGCCTCCAAAGCTGTAGTATATTTCTGAGGTACAAATGCCCCCAAATGTATTTTGAAGAGACAAAATGGTGATTCTGATCTGTAGCGTGTATCTTTTATCTGCGTAGAAAGAGGTTCCTGCATCCTTTAGCATTTAGTGACATTTTGAAGGTTTTCTCTACAGAATGTCCCTCACCATTAAAATTCAATTATAGTGCATCATTGGAGTTAAAGTCCACTTTTTTCTGACAAAGGACGAATGAAAGTCGGATCTCCGTAGACCCTCATTGTCGTCAATGAAATTCGGCTATAAAATTTAGCCAGGAGAAAATATGAGATTCAACTCATGTCTGCGTTAAATAATTCAGCTTGACTCTGTTTCCTATTAATCTTTTTGGGGGAGAGTAAGATGGCATCAAGACGCCACTTACATAGGCTTAAACGTAAATTATATTGGATTAAAGTTTAGTTTTACAATGTTCTTATCAGGCCTGGAAGCCATCTTTTTCATTGGATCTTCAGGCCTGTATGAGCAACGAATCTCAATTGTTAGGACTTGCAAGAGCTTGTAGTTTAATGATGGATCTGTGGGGTTGCTAAAAACTATCTCAGCATGAGGGATAATTCAGAGACATCTTCACCATGAGAGATGGGTTAGCTTTGAAAGGATCAAAACAAGGGGTGGGTTTCAAATTTTTTTACTACTGGTTCTGTGGATGTGGGTTGGTGGGCATGGCTTGGTGGGTGTGGCAGGGGAAGGATACTGTATAATCTCCATTCCCACCCCACTCCAGGGGAAGGTTACTGCAAAATCCCCATTTCCTCCTGATCGGCTGGGACTTGGGAGGCAGAGAATAGATGGGGGTGGGGCCAGTCAGAATTTTTACTACTGGTTCTCTGAACTACTCATAATTTCTGCTCCCGGTTCTCCAGAACTGGTCAGAACCTGCTGAAACCCACCTCTGGGCAAAACTGTATGTATGTGCCAGCTTGAGATTGGAAGTGCTACAGAGCAGCCATGACTCCTGACTGGCCAGCCACTTCAGATTCTTAAAAATCTTACACTTAGCCAGGAGGCAATTTTGGTGGCCAAAAATGAAGGCCGACACAGAGGACAACTGTGCCACTTGCACAGCCATGAAGATGAGACCTTCATGGCCTTGCACAGCCATGAAGATGAGACCTTCATGATCTTCAGGGAAGCCTTCTGGGCTCCTTCAGCAAGTAGCAAGCCCTAGCAGACCTGGGGAGGAAATTGTGATGGACTTTATAGTCGAGCTTCCAGAGAGTGGGAGAAATACAATCATTTGAACAGTAATTGACTTGTCTTCAAAACAAGGCCACTTGTTTTGACTTAAACTTCCAAAGGGCGGAGGATTCCTTGTCCCGACAAAAAAACCTTTTTTTTATTAAGTTACTGTGAATTCTTCTCATTCACATCCAGCAAAGTCTTTCAAGGGAGAATTTACAGACATAGACCTTATCTGGCTTGGAGAGCTGCCAGGCCGATATCTTCAAAACTTGGCAAGAAGTCTTTGAGAGTCACGAACCAATTAAGTGAACTAATTGTTTCCTGCAAACTCCACTCTCCTTTCGCTCCTCTTTTATTCCCTCTGGGAGGGGCCATTCACCGTCCACCTATGGCTTTACTACTGAGTCGACCCTTATTCCTTAGCTGTTCCCTTCTCCTGGCAGCTCTGAGCATGTGTACACTGGGAACAGGCTCCAGCTATTCTTCTGCCCCACTGTTAACTGACTCCGAAGGCAGCTAACAACTGTCAGACAGCCTTGGCCCTATCTCTGCCTCCGACGTAGAATAGTCATCAAAGCCTTCCCCAGACTCCAGGGTTGGCCTATGTTCCTCCCCAACCTCCTCACTGTCTGAGTCTGTCACCAGCTCCACTGGCCGCTGGTGGCCACAACACCACTTCACAGCTTGTTCGGGGTAAAATGCCCTGACAGTTCTTGTCTTTCTCTTGTAGAAAAGATAAATATTTTCCAAGAATGTAGATTGTTGAATTCTTGCTGAACTCTTGTATCAATATTTTATCTGCAATGATTTTATTCTTCTATTCTTTATTCTTTAAGATGACTTTTTCCAATGGGTGGCTTTAGAGTGCACAGGAGATAGTTTGTGGGTCAGGAATCATGCATGGAAGAGTACCCTTCCTGATCCACATGCCACTCCATGCTTATTCTCTGACCAAAACCCCACCTCTTGCAAACACCTGCAGTCTCCAAGCACCTTTTTCAACCCACACTACCCCTATACACACACACACACACACACACACACACACACACACACACCTACCCACATAGTACTTCTTCACACATATACTTCCTGACCTACCCTCCAGCACACATGAGGGAGCAGCTACTTACTTGTTTCATGGTCTTGGACTTGCAAATTCCTGCTGGCTTTCCCACTCCTGCAGGCTTCCCACAAGTCAAATAAATGGGGGGGGGAGAGAGAGAGAGAGAGAGAGAGAGAGAGAAGGAAGAGGGGAGGGAAGGAGGGAGGAAGGAAGGAAGGAAGGAGACTTTGGATCATTTGCCAGTTCCCCACAAAGAAAATTTATTGGGGAAGACAGCAGGAAGCCAAAAGTCACTCCCACTCATACTGCTCACCTGTGATCCTTCTATTTCTCTATTTAGGTAAGAAAGTACCGTATTTTTCAGAGTATAAGATGCATTCCCCCCCCCCTAAAAGGGGGTGAAAATTTGGGTGCATCTTATACACCGAATGTAGCCTCACCCACCCACTTGCCCCCACTCTTTTACCTCTGCCTCCCAGCAATTTATCTCCTTGCAGCAAGCAGCAAGAAGAAACAGCCCATTTTAGCTTTAGCACAGCCTAATTAGCACAATTTGTTTCTTTGTTGGATTGGCCTTCCGACTCTCAGTTATTTCAGGCTGCAGGGATTACCATTGCCTATTCCTGCACTGGCCTCTGTTACTTGCTGCTTGGAGGTAAATTGCTGGGAGCAGATTTTTTTTTTTTTTTCTTGTGCTAATCAAGCTATGCTGAAAATGAAAATGAAAGTAAAGCAGGCTGTTTGCTGTTTGCTGCAATGAGGCAAAATTGCTGGGAGGCAGAGGCAGATTTCTTTTTCTTGTTTTCCTCACCAAAAAAGGTAGGTGCGTCTTATAGTCCCGAACATCTTATACTCCGAAAAATACGGTATCTCAAAATGATGAGCCAATGGGGTATCTAATAATACTACTAATATGATATTGATGTCTACCACTGCTAATAATATTGATACCAGGTCAGTTATTTGTCTATCACCAAGAAGATGTTTTCATCACGATCCTTTTCCCTACATTCCATTAATATTTGAGATGAACAAACCCCAGCTGAAAAAAACACCTACAAAATTGAACTCGGGAGAAATGCATAATTTTCTAAGTGCTGTAAGAATGACCTAGATATGAACTTTTAACTTTCTGGGGCCGCTTCAAACTACCTAGCAGCTGTTGAACATCTCATTGGCGAGGCATGGTTATTATGTCCCTGTCAAGAAAGAGAAAGAAGCATATCTCAAAACTCCCCAGACAGAAGTTTTATCAAGGTCTTTCATGCAAGTGAAAGAAATATCATTATCACTCTTCGCAGGTGAGACAAATTTATTTTTTGGGTGACAGGAAAAATGTTTGTTTTGTTGTCCGTATCTCTGAGTCATTCTAAGTGCTTATACCATTAAAGGAGGAGAATAACAATGTTTATAAATCAGGTCGCTTTTGAAGGCAAACATCTTCGTGTTGGAAAAACATGTAAAGTTTTGAATAAAATATGTTTCTTCGGTACTCCAAAATTAGCAAAGATTAAGGTTGGGAACAGGATATCTCAGCGACTATTTATTTTTTAACTTTACCTGAAGTGACACACTTCCAAAACTGTTATATTCCATTTCAGGAAAAAAAAAAAACTATTAACTGTTTTATGTTTGTTTGTTTTTTGAAGGCTCAAAGCAGATTGTAGGACGTGAAAAAACCCAACGTGTTTTCAAATCACAGGAAGACAGATTCCAGTTGAACGTGTGACAAAGTTTCCTATTAGTAAGAGAACTTTGACTCTGAAGCCTGCAACTCAACCGAAAGGTGATAGACCTTCCTTCATCGTCTGTGTTCAAGTAGCAGCTAAATTGCCATGGGTTTGGGATTTTGGATTCTTGCACTGAATAGAAGGTTGGAGCTGATGACCAAATCTATAATTTCATGATCGTGCAGGCAACACAGAACCAGAAAATGGCCCAAGGAGACAATCTGAAACCATCTCTAATTTAACACAGTCGTGATTTTTTTCTTCACCGTTGCTTAAAATGAAAAGAAAAACATGTCGGAACATCTGGTTCCAAGTGTCCTGAGGTTTACCTCTTTCTGTTTTTAGTAAATTTATCCAGTACCTTGTTTCATAATGAGCTGAAGCTATGCTTACTTGGAAAGATTAAAGGACTTCCTTAGAATTTCCAGGGAAAGCAATACGTTCACCCTTCTGTAGGAAGTTAGCACCCATCCCTCTCCTAGGAAAATGAAATATTCTAGGAAATATTAAAAAGTTTATAATATTAGTTTATAATATTAAAAGTTTATAATATTAAAAATATTATGTTTGAAAACACAACATCTCAATAAATCTTACTGATTTGCTTCAATATTATAGTTATTGGCTTAATGTTTTCCAGTAACAGACCTATGAAGAGATTCTAGGTTAGAAAGAGTGCAGATGAACATACCTTGACCACTATCTACAAGATGTGTCTACAGATGTTGAGAGTCCATTTTGCTTTTGATTCAGAGTACTGTCCAGGTGAGAGCTAAGTAGTTTGAAATAGATCTATACTAGTCTCCTTTTGCCAACAAAAGTGTGTATAGTCAAGGCTATGGTTTTCCCAGTTGCAATGTATGGCTGTGAAAGTTGGACCATAAGGAAGGCTAAGCACCAAAGAATGGAGGCCTTTGAACTCTGGTGCTGGAGAAGACTCCTGAGAGTCCCTTGGACTGCAAGGCCATCCAACTGGTCAGTCCTAGAGGAGATCAACCCTGACTGCTCTTGAGAAGGCCAGATCCTGAAGATGAAACTCAAATCCTTTGGCCACTAATGAGAAGAAGGACTCCCTGGAGAAGAGCCTAATGCTGGGAAAGATGGAGGGCAAAAGAAGAAGAGGACGGCAGAGAACGAGGTGGCTGGATGGAGTCACTGAAGCAGTCGGTGGGAGCTTCAATGGACTCCAGAGGATGGTAGAGGACAGGAAGGCCTGGAGGAATGTGGTCCATGGGGTCGCGGTGGGTTGGCAACTAACAAGTCTTCCTTTACTTCTTTGTCGGTAAAATCTAAATTCAATACAAAAAAATAGTTTGTCGGCCTGCGAAGGCTCCAGGATTGCTCCATTCCATATTTCGGTAGATCAGATTGCCCTGATAGACTTATTTCACCAGAAAAGAAACACTTAGTACTGTCCAGACTTACCTAGTAGTAGTACTGAAAGGAGAGTTCTGGAAAAAGAGAACATTAAAAGCTCTTTTAGATCGTTATATCTTGGATTCGCTCCTTAGAACTTCAGACCGAAGGTACTTTCTGCAAAGGCAAAGGGACTTACCTTGTTTTGAGGAAGCTTCTTGGATATGAAGTGAAGCATTTTCGAAGGACAAAAGTCCAATTGCGTTTTGAAAAAAAACTCCTTGTCAGTGCTCCAGTGCTGGCATAAGGAAAGAAGGAAGAAGCTGACTTTTCACCTACTTAATTCCCCCTGAAGATACTGTCTCCCAGGAGATGGGATGGGAGGGGGGACATTCCTGTGGACTGAGTTAGTAGGGATAGGGAGAGTGGCTTGGAAGATGGCCAATGAGACGCAGAGAATTGGGGAACGCAAAGGGAGGGTTTGGGGGGCAAAGATTAGTGCTGACTGTGATGAGTCGGGGATAGATTGTTATGCTCAATAAAGAGAAAATTTCCTTAAAGATCAGCTGTTTGGAAATTCAGTTTATTTCGAGATGACATCGTAGCCTGACAGACAGTCAGCACTCACCTTTTCAAGCCAGCCTGACACTCTTTTGGGACAACCATGACCTGGTTGATTGAGAATCTCCATAGACATACGGATCTTTATACAGATTACAGATTAACAGAGTTGGAAGGGACCTTGTCGGTCATCTAGCCCAACCCCCGGCCCATTTAGTCCAACCCCCCCCCGGCCCAAAATTAGGGGTTAGATGGCAACTGTCACTTCTGATCTTATCTAATGTAGTCCTAATCATCATCTTCTTTTAACGAACCCATAATCCCTTGTGGGGAGGAATCTGGGCAATTGAATGGAGCCGACTGTTTACTGGCCAGATGCCCTTCCTGTTGCCAATGTGGAGTTTTTTGAATCAGACAACAAAAGTTCATTTTGATACAGAAGCATCAGAAAACTGAAGTTAGCATACTGGTAGATGGAGATTCAGATATGTACTGTATATTACCCCTTGAATTCTCTCTCTCTCTCTCTGTCTATTGCTTACACATGCAAACATATGCAAATATACACCCATGTAATATATGTCCTGTCTTTCCTCTTTAAAGACCCAATCATCATCTTTTAATGAGCCCATAATCCCTTGCAGGGTGGAGTCTGGGCAACTGAAGGGAGCTGAGTGTTTACTGGCCCAATGCCCTTCCTGTCGCCAATGCAGAGTTTTTTTCAGCAAATATATTCTCATTGTGCCCAGTAGAGAGAAATGCCTCTACCTAGGATCAAACTCACAGCCTCCTGATTGTGAGGCGAGAGCTTCACCTCTAGGCCACCACATCACTCATCATCCCTCTCTCTATAAAGAACTGTGGATGTGAATTGTTGCTGTCTATTTCATATGACTATGGAAATTCTCAGTCATCCAGGTCATGGTTGTCCCAAAGATGCTTTTTCAAGAGGCAACTGGACTTCAGCTGAAGAAACATCTTGGATGAGAAGCAAAAAATCTTCAAAGCAAAACCAGAATGTCCATTTGCCTCTTGAAAAAAAGTACCTTTGGGTCTATTTCATATATATGCCTATTTAATCCTGTAATGTCCACATTAACAAAACCTATTTTAAGTGACAAATGTGTCAGAAAGTGTTACACGCCATAGATGGCCTCCAATTTCCATTTCTAAATTATTATTGAAAGGGGGAGAAAGCGCAAGAAAGAAACAGGTTTCAGTTTCAAACATTTTTTTTAAAATAAAATAATTTATGTTCTAGCTCATAAATTTCAAACTTCTTACCTATCAATCTAATGTCAACTCGCAAAGCATTCCTGGCCTGCTCTCAAGTTGCCATAGGCAAGGGGGATGGGAAACCGATGAAACAGCACGATAGCCAAATATAAAAGCACATTCCAGACATATATCTCTCAAGGCTGTCTCCTAGGATTACCCACAGCGGCCGGAGGGGAGTGATCTCTACAACTCACAAAATTGCTCTTTTGGCAAATGTGATTGATGACACACCCTGGGGGGAAAGTGGAAACAGGGTCATGATTGGGGCGTAAATTACGTGGGGTCAGAGTTGACTTCACTTGGAATGTGCCGATATGACACTCCTAATAAATAACTGGAATTTTTTTTGAAGCTTGGCTCGAGGCTCATGATTTAATTAGGGCATCTGTTGGAACCCTGACACCTAATACAAATGGATTCCACCATAACAACAGATGAAGCGCCGAAATTACTTTCAGGCATTTTCTGCATAGATTGTTCCTTGCTCCTTTTAAAGCATTCTAATGCTCCTTTTCGGCTTTTCTTTATCCTTCATCAGTTGATGCTATTTACATACTGGAATGTGATATGTTTACCAAACAATTAGAATCAATCATCACTTTAATTAAATACCAATTCGAGAACATTGCTTCCAGCTATGTGTGTGTAATTATTGCAATCAATAGAAGATGACTTTGAACAAAGAAGACAAATCTAGTTGGGTAGGAAAATGGCCAATTTTACATCCAACACTCACTATTCTTCTTGTTTTGTTTTGCATCATCACAAGGAGATTGTTTTAGTCACTCTGCAAAGCGCAGTGGAAGGAGATTAATAACAATTGTCTTTTACACTGTCAAACTATGTTTCGTTCTATGGTGTACCATGAAAATTCCATCGTGAGGATCTGTTAGGTTGTACAGGTCCTGGAGACAGGCATTACAACAGAATTAAAGCAGAATATAATAAAAGATAGTTTAATAAGGAGAACTTCATCTTCCACTATAGACAAGATCCTTCTCTGACTTAGTTTTTACTCCTTATTTCTCTGCAACCACAGTAATAATTGAGAACACAAACTGTGTTACGTGGTATGTAACTCAGCACATAATCTCTCTCTATATATAAGCCAAATACCACTCACTCATCACAAAATCTCCAGAATGGTAAAGCCTACAAACTTGAAATTTGGCACATATGTTTCTCTTGGCTTTTAGGTGCTTGCTAAGAAAGGATTTTTCGAAATGACCATCAGATCATTATTATTTCATATACAGTATTAAATTAGAAACATTCTATTCCCCCTCCCCACCTGAAAAGAACTCTGTTCCAACTGCCAGTTGCCTTATATTAACATGCCCTGATATTACAGAGTAACACATTCATTAGGTTTCAGGCTTTAAGTGTCAATTTATCACACCCAATCACATAGTTTCGTAGAGAAGCATGAGCATCCAGCTAATACTGAATTTCATAACCATATTATATTATGTGACTTTCAAACTACCATACCAAACCAAAGCTCACCAAACAGTGAGGGAATGTTCTCTACTTCATCTGTTGAAAGACAGTAAAGTCCACGTTCTGGACAGAGTGGACCACTGGTTTGAAAGAGGGGTCAAAGAGGCAATCTATGTCCAAACTGAACAGCCCTCTCTCAACAGAGGAGGAGGGATACGACATCTAGAACACAGCTCCTTTCAGCAGTTCCAAGAAGACTCCACACACATTTGAACTACTCAGGTGACCCTCAGGACACAGATAAATCACCAAGTGGCCTCAATGACTCTTTAAAAGAATGCAAATGACCAGCTGTCTGCAAGAAATATAAATCCTTCCATTCCCAACATTTATATACAACAAGGAAAAGAAAAAGATGGAAGGAAAGAGAAGTGGAGAGATGAAGGGACAGAGGGAAGTTGAGTGGAGTGGGGTGGAGGAGGGAAGGGGAGGGGAGAAAGGCCGAGGGAAGAGAAGAAGGAAGGAGACAGAAGAAGAGGGAAAGAGAGAGGGGAAAGGAGAAAAGGAAGTGGATGGGAGGAGAGGAGTAGAAGAAAGAGAAGGAGAGGGAAGTGGAGAAGAGGAGAGAGGGGAGAGGAGGAAAAAAGGGAGGAGAGGGAAGTAGAAAGGGGAGAGGAGAAGGAGACAGGGAAGGAGAAGAAAGCAGAAGGGAGAAGGGAGGGAAGGAGAAGAAAAAAGATGGAGAAAGATGGACTGTCGTCATAAAACTGAAAATGTGATGTATTATAAAGGAAAATGTATAATAAAAAACATTTTTTATAAAAATCCTTTCATTCCTCACCATCCAGTCAGAGCTGAAGAAGCTTCTTGGATGAGAAGCGAAACATCTTCAAAAGCAAAAAACAAGAAAATCCAGTTGCCTCTTGAAAAAAAAAGCACCTTTTGGGACATAGTAGAGCATAATATTTTAGCAGGTGCATTCATCTCAATCGGCAAAAAGAAGCATTTAGCATCTTTCAAAATGGCAAACAAGGAAGCTGTGTTGTTTGTTTCTACTCGGAATTATTATTTTTTTAAAAAAACTGTTCTATTTTTAATAGTACAAAATTGTATTTTCGAGTTGGAAGCTGTAGAATGGAGTTGGAAATGCTCATAGTTTTGAACATTTCCAGCTCCGTTCACTGGTTCTTACTGGTTTCCATGCTATAGGTTTTTTTTTTCTTTTCTTAATTTTCAAGATGGCCGCTCGTTCTTCAAAGCCATTAAAACAATCTCAACAAAGCTGTTGTTAAAGCAGACAATTTTGTTCCCTGTTTAACCTTGAATATGTCCCCCAGCTTTGCTGGGCTGAGTGGTCCAATTGACAAAATAGAGGCAAAATATATATTTGAAGCCGCAATTCAATTACCGAGATTTTCCCAGAGCAAATGTTAAGTGTCAAAACAACAGAGCTAACCAAGTATATGGTTTAAAGCCTCATAGGAGAAAAATGGAATCTATAACAAAGGCAGAAAATGATTCCAATTAAACGTGGAAATAACTTCTATCTGACGGATGTCATTTCAATAGACTGTAACTTTATCAATCAACATGAAAGTTGAGCAAAACAACCTATTTTGAGAGGGGAAAAAAAAGAGAATTAACCAATTTTCACTGTTTGGGACCTTCTTACATCAGTAATAGATACTATTTACCTCCTCCTGCTGTTGCAGCTTTTTAGACTTTTGATAAAATCCCCTGGATGCGGTTGCTGTGGTTACAACAAAATTTCCAAATGGCTTTTGTTTTTTATCATAATTGCTGTATATTAATTTATAAACAGCTGAACTGAGCCTTCCCCTTGTAGCATTCTAAGAGGCAAGGCTGGGTTTCCAGAAAAGTCAGCAACAATATTCAAATGCTTTCAAGTTTTCATATTCACATTTTCTTTGCTATTCAAAGTGTGTGTTCTTGCCCTTCATTCTGGTTTTTTTTTTTTTTAAGGAATGATGTTATCAGGGATTAATAAGAGAAGAAGAGAGAGAAGGGGACAAATCTCCAGTAGGAGCAACAGAGAAAAAGCCCTTATCTTTGGATGAGGTAAACTGTTTGCCTCAAAAAGCAAATAAACCTTCTAAGGTTTAGAAAATCTTAACCTTCTAAGGTTAAGAAAATCTTCTCCAACATAGAGTCAACTAAACCTCTGAGAATTTCATCCTCACGTTCTTCCCTTTTAGAGAAAAGTATAGTCATACACAAGTGATTAGAACTCAAAATATACCACCAAACGTATTGGGTTTCTTGCTATACATAAGATGGTAGGAGATAAGTTTGTAATGGAAGGGAAACAATTCCAAATTTAAAAATAGAATAGAATAAGAAGGAATTCTCAGACAAACTTTTGCAAAATAAACATGGAGCACAGTACACCTTAAATCAAACCTTCCATATAAACAGCATGCTCTCTAGCAGATCTATAAGGAGACCAGTATAAGAATAGAATAACAGAGTTGGAAGGAACCTTGGAGGTCTTCTAGTCCAACCCCCTGCTTAGGCACGAAACCCTACACCACTTCAGACAAATGGTTATCCAATCTCTTCTTTAAAACTTCCAGTGTTGGAGCATTCACAACTTCTGGAGGCAAGTTGTTCCACTGATTAATTGTTCTAACAGTCAGGAAATTTCTCCTTAGTTCTAGGTTGCTTCTCTCCTTGATTAGTTTCCACCCATTGCTTCTTGTCCTGCCTTCAGGGGCTTTGGGGAATAGCTTGACTCCCTCTTCTTTGGGGCAGCCCCTGAGATATTGGAACACTGCTATCATGTCTCCCTTGGTCCTTCTTTTCATTAAACTAGACATGCCCAGTTCCTGCAACTGTTCTTCATATGCTTTAGCCTCCAGTCCCCTAATCATCTTTGTTGCTTGTTTGATTTATTAAATATCTACACCAGCCACCTCACTTAAGGGATTCTGTCCCTGTGCAGTTTGAAGGCTCCATCTAAAAGACTTAGGAAAATGCAACCAAATAACTCTTGATTTGGATCTTGCTCCAGATGAAATGGTTCAAAACAGATTTGCTGTTCTTCAAATGTAAGAACTTGATGGGAATTTCTCTGTGTCCTATACTGTACTTCTGTGTTGGAAGCTCTGGAGTGTTTCTGTGGGGAAAGGATCAACTGGTGACATCATCATTGCCCAGGGGATGACAAGTTGGGGGCTCCTTTTATGTCCCTGTTAAGTTGTCAACCAAAGTGGTACCCATCTATCTACTTGTGGTTGATTGCTTTCAAACTGTTGGGTCAATAGGAGCTGGAGTGAATGATGGGAGCTCCCCCCATCCTGTAGCAGCAACCGAGTCTCAAACACGAGCCTGCTAGTCATCAGCCACAGAGTCCTAACCTCGTCCTAACTTCTATCTCATAGAATTCTCTTACATCCTGATAGGCAGCCAATTTAATCGTATGGGACATTCTCCATTGACCAGTGAGATCATAAAAGGAAGGAGTGACCAGTAGAAATGCTTATCCGAATCCATGACTCCACTAAAGAAGATTTTAGGATGAAGGCTAGAACTAAGTAAAAGGAAAATGATTGACCTTTTAATTTGTTTAATTGAATACACCAGCTTTAACTATAATTGGAATTTGTCCGCCGTTAATTAGCAAATATCCACTAGTTCAAATGCCAATCAACAACAGACTTGCTAAGTGTGATACTCTCATGAAAGTTACCATTGAGGTACTAATTAATTCTTTAGTTTGTCAGTTTCAACTCACATGATTTCTCTAGACAAAAATATTCAAGAGGAGGAACGGGGGAGGGGGAATCGCAGATCAAGGAAATGCTCAACGGGAACATTTATCTGCCTATAAGTATACTCAAAAATATTGTTCAATCGCCATTTTAATGTAAATGTATCTAATTCACATTCCGCAGACCAGAGTGTGAGTCAAAACACAGTTGTCCTTTGGTATTTGCATTTCTCGATGTGATTAGCTCTCAAGTCAAAAATATACTGTCTACAAAGCTGTGTATATTACAGGGAAGTTCACACAATATTACAAAGAAGGACTTTATATTTTTTTAAAAAAGTTTTCTTGCAGAGAGGGGGGGGGGCGGGATTTTGACTTGCATGCAAACATAGCAAAGAGGAAATGGGCATGACCAGAGCATACACATTTTTGTCTAGACATCACAAAACACCACAAACTGATGCAAAAACTAGAGGAGAGAGATGTAAGATTAAACCAAGGCAACTAAACCAAAGTAACAATGATCAAATGGATTATTTAAACTGTTTAGAATGGATTATTTAATCTGTTTTGAAAGGAGTAAAGTTGAACTGGTGACTTAAATGGGTATGGCCCTTGATGTTGGTTGAGTTGATCATTTTCAAAAGAGCTCACAAACTATGATACCCAAATAGTACAGGTAACCCTTTATTTATTACCACAATTGAGCCCACAATTTATTTATTTATTTTTTTGCTGAACAAGACCCTTGTTAAGTGAATTTTGTCCCATTTTACGACATTTCTTGCCATAGTTATTCATAGTGAATTGCAGCCGTTCTTAAGTTAGTAACATGGTTGTTCAGTGAATTTGGCTCCCCCGTTGACTTTGCTTGTCGACGGGGATTGAGTGACCCAGGGACACTGCGACCATCATAAATCTGGGTCAGTTGCCATGCATTCCGAATTTTGATCATGTGACCACAGGAATGCTGTCATCTGATAAATAGTCATAAGTCCCTTTTTTCAGTGCCATTTTAACTTTGAATGGTCACTAAATGAACTGTTGTAAATTGAGAACTAATTCAGCACAAATTTATTGGAAGACTGAGCCTACCGTGTTTCTCCAAAAATAAGACCTCTCTGGATAATAAGTCCAATTGGGCTTTTAAATGCATGAGCTAAAATAAGCCTCAGATAGCTCAACAAAAAGAGCCTCAGATAGCTCAACAGGCTAGATAGCTTGTTATTAACATTCAGCTGTCTGCAATTATTGCAAGTTCGAGGCTCAAGGTTGACTCACCTTTCCATCCTTTCTAAGGTGGGTAAATTGAGGACCCAGTTTGTGGGGGCAATAAGCTGACTTTGTATAAATATACAAAAGTATGAAGGCTATTGCTTAACGCATTGTAAGCCACCCTGAGTCTCTGGAGAAGGGCGGCATATAAATCGAACAAACAAACAAACAAATAAATACATCTTTCCAAGCAGTCTCCATGTTTCCATTGTCTTTCTCCTCACTTGGAACTGAACGCAGATGGACATTTCTTCCAACAAAGGATACAAGGCATATTATTTTTTTAAAAATCTTCCGACTGATTACAGTTATACTGCAATGGATGGACGAAATCCTGAATCGATACATTGCCTCTTCCTAGGCACCAATTTAAACAATTTAACACAACTCTGGCAAATCCTTGCTGAACAAAAGAGTGAAAAACACAAGCCAGGTTTTTGCAGCCAACTGGAATCAGGGTCTGGATCAACTCTATTGAACCAAGCGTTTCTCAGAATTTAATTTCCTTAATCTTGATGATTAAGGTACCCCTGTATTTTCTCTTGAATTCTTGAATTGTCAGGATTTGAAGAATATTTGCTATTCTTCATCCAACATTTAGCAATTGGCCTCACAGGTGTCATGCAGCAGCAGCGGGCAATACCTGGCACTTTCTGATGAACGATGTGTAACAGACTTTAGTGAAAAGCATCGTAATTCTTTTATAGCACATTGTTAAATGCACACTTTGTTCGCCCATGATGGCGAAGCCATGGCACGCATGGCACAGATGGACTCTGTGGGCACACGAGTCATCACCTCAGTATTAAAAACACAATAAAATAAATAAATAAATCACCCTAGCTCAGCTTCAGTGCGCACATGCGCGCACCTCCCGCCAACCAGCTGATTGTTGGGTCTCTGCCATGCATGCGTGGAGGGCAGGGGGCATACGGAGGGCATGCAGGCGGCATGTGCATATGCATGGAGGGCATGTGGGGGGGCCACGTGTTCATGTATGGAGGTGGAGTGCATGCATGGGGCCATGCACCCATTGCATTTTGGGGGTTTGGCCAAGCATGCGTGAATTCACATGCAGTCCAGAAAAGGTTAGCATCACCAGTCTATGGAGATTCTCAGCCATCCAGGTCACGATTGTCCCAAAGAATTGAAGAAGCTTCTTGGATGACGAGCGAAAGATCTTCAAGGAAACACAAAGAAAGTCCAGTTGCCTCTTGAAAAAGCAGTTTTGGGGGATCTTGCATTGATCTTCTCAAATGCAAATATAATTCAACCATGGTTAGCAGTTCCTCAATTCTTCCATAGATGCACGCGCACACCTTCTGCGCAGAAGGTAAAAAAATATTACTTCCTGGTTTTAACAAGGAAGTAATGACACCTGGGTGGCGATCGCTACCGGATCACCGAACCACAGGGAAAAATTGCTACCGGATCGGGTGATCCGGTCCAATCAGGAGCATTTCACCCCTGGGACAGAGGTGTGGACATCACACTCATCTGCTTTTCCTGGAAGCATCTCTCTCTCTCTCTCTCTCTCTCTCTCTCTCTCTCTTTGTCTTGTGGCTTGACATTGCACCTGTTACATAGCCTCCAGGAAACGTGCATATGGGTTAAGGAGTTACAGACGGACAGATGCTCTGGGAGTGACCTCATGCTCTTTGAAGCATCTTTGTGCCTTCAAAGTGAGAAGAACATACAGCCCCAGGAGACAGAATTTGATAGATACAACAGCAGGTAGAAGGAAGAATTTGCTGAAATTCCAGTTTCGATTGTTTGTCAATTCCCTCACCAAATGCCAAGCTAATTTTTCAAGCCATGCAAATAAAATTTGGTGGTTTTCATCCTCCTCCCCGAACGTCTAGGACACATTTTTTCCTTTCCTTTTCTTTTTCATTATTTGTACATTTCCCCCTCTAGCAACAAGCTGATAGCTTTGGGGATCTCCACAGACTTAAGCCTTAATTCCACGTTTGAATTCCTCGCAAATGCACCGTTTGGAGAAGCATAAATCTATTCTGAAATCCCCTAATTTTATTAGAAGGGTGAAAGTGTTCTGACCTGCTACATATTTGCCATGCTCCAACTGGTTAGTTAGTCATCCATGTTCACAACCCATTTCTTTGCTTGGTCACACATATTGATAAATAATTTCACCCTCTCCCCTCCCCTTTCCCCGTGTTTGCAAGAATGTCTGGGCAACAGTTCTTCTCCCCATGAATGCTTCTGCGGTAAGCTGCATGCTAAGAGAGAATTTGCATTGCTAATGTTGCTTTCTATTTGTCAGAAGGCTTCTCTCCCCATTCGCTTCTCCAAGTAACTGTTCTCCTCTTTGAAGATTAGAACAATATGATGCCAAGCATAGCAAAGGAAGAGAGAGATGAAGGGAAGCCAATTCTCTCCCTTCCTCCTTCTTTCTTTCTTTCTTTCTTTCTTTCTTTCTTTCTTTCTTTCTTTCTTTCTTTCTTTCTTTCTTTCTTTCTTTCTCTTTCCTTTTTTCTTCCTCTCTCCCTCTCTTTCTTTTTCTCTTTCTCTTTCTCATGCTCTCTTGCTCTTTCTTTCTCTGTCTCTCCCTTTCTCTCCTTATTTATCTCTTTCTCTCTCTTTCTCCCTCCCTCCCTCTTTCTTTTCTCTTTCTCTTTCTTTTTTTCTCTCTTTCTCATGCTCTGTCTCTCTTACTCTTTCTTTTTCTGTGTGTGTCTCTCTCTCTTTCTCTCTCTTTCCCTTTTTTCTCCCTTTCTCTTTCTCTTTGTCTCTTTCCCTCTCCTTATCTTTCTTTCTCTCTTTCTCTCTCTCTCTCTCATTCTCCCTCCCTCTTTCTTTCTTTCTCTTTCTCTCTCTTTCTCATGCTCTCTCTCTCTTGCTATTTCTTTCTCTGCATGTCTCTCTCTTTTTCTCTCTCTCTTCCTTTTCCCACGCTTTCTCTTTGTCTCTCTTTGTCTCTCCTTTTCTTTCTCTTTCTCTCTTACTTTCTCCCTTTTGCTTTCTTCCTTTCTTTATCTATTTCTCTTTCTTTTCTTCTTTCTGTTTCTCCTTCCCTCCCTCCCTCCCTCCCTCTCTCTCCTCCCCTACAGTTCACAGTTGCTCTGTGCTGCTTTTGTTTCATGCCATATTTATGACAAAGTTGCTGGTGCAAAGCAGGAAATTCAATCGTAACCTGCCTACAGTGAAGCAAAATGTGAAGCCGCTACGTGTTGCATTTTCTGGGTGTAGCCCTTTTGTCAAAACAATGACAGCAGCTTCACCCCATCATGATCCTTTGAGGGTGATGTCATCATGCACTCATAGAAGGGGAAGAGTTCAGCACAGTGCAACTGTCAGTATCTACCGCCCACCTTTGATCCCTCTAGCGATGACTTTTTCCCATTCAACGTTGTTTCCAAGGAAATCTGTTTTCAGTGATAAGAAGCATTCTGAATCTTAGCTTGGGACTTTTCTGGCCAAATTGTCCTGTGTGTCTATTTAAAACATATGAAGAACGGTTGCAGGAACTGGGAATGGCTAGTCTAGTGAAGAGAAGGACCAGAGAAGACATGATAGCAATCTTCCAATATTTGAGGGGCTGCCACAGAGAGGAGGGGGACAAGCTATTTTCCAAAGCCCCTGAAGGCTAGACAAGGAATAATGGATGGAAACTGATCAAGGAGAGATTCAACCTAGAACTTTCTAACAGTGAGGACAATTAACCAATGGAACAGAAGTTGCCTTCAGAAGCTGTGGGAGCTTCATCCCTGGAGGCTTTCAAGAAGAGATTGGGCTGCCATCTGTCAGAAATAGTGTAGGATCTCCTGCTTGGTTGGAGGGTTGAACTACTAGATGACCTACAAGGTCACTTCCAACTCTGTTAACCATCTGTTAATCAAGTAACAAGTTCCCAATCATTCGTGTAGGAGTTTTAGTGAATCTATCAGTTCTAGGCTGAGAACTCTGCATAGCTAGTAACCAAAGTAGAATGTTCTAGGTAATGATTATCTGAGTTACCCCAACTAAGAGAGGACTAGACCATTTTAACCACTTTGTTCCAGTCTGGGTCTTTGGAAGGCAGGGGGAGCTTAGAATAACCGAGTGAGCCTCCCTGGCTGAGGGTGGGACTTCAGAGTGCCAGTTAAGACAGTTAAGACCAGAGTGCCAGTTAAGACATAACCACTATATCACACTTGTAATTGTACATTTTGAATGCAAATTGTTGATTAAAACCAAGTTGAGGGTGAAAAGAATAGTAAAGTATCATGCTGTCCTAGTAGAGTTTGTAACCATGTCTGTGATTGTCTGCCTACCATGTTTTTTTTTAAGTACACTTAATCTCATGAATGTTGATACTTTCAGTTTAGCCTTAAGAGAGCCAGACACTCAAGGTAAAATCAGAGTCCCTCTGCAATCAATATCTGTAAATGTCTTGAAAGAAGGCTGTAACAGAGCCTGAGTGACGCACAGACTAATGCTACTATTAAAGGTAGTATTTAGCTTCCAGCTGCCTGCAATTACTGAGAGTTCAATTCTCACCAGGCTCAAGGTTGACTCAGCCTTCCATCCTTTCTAAGGTAGGTAAAATGAGGACCTGGTTTGTGGGGGCAATAAGCTGACTTTGTATAAAAATATACAAAAGTATGAAGGCTATTGCTTAACGCATTGTAAGTCACCCTGAGTCTCCGGAGAAGGGAGGCATATAAATCAAAATAAATTTTTAAAAAATTCTCTTCAGAGGACATGCTGGCCAAGCAGTTTCTGGTTCTTCCAAGTGGGATGGATAGATAGATAGATAGATAGATAGATAGATAGATAGATAGAGGGAGAGAGAGAATTTGATAAGGGGAATGGATGGATGGATGGATTATTGGATGGGTGGGTGAGTAGGTGGGTGGGTGGATAGATGGATGGGTGGCTGACTGGCTGGCTGGTTGATTGGATGGATGGATGATTGGATGGATGATTGGATGGATGGATGATTGGATGGTGTATGGATGAATTGATGAGTGGATGCATGAATGGATAGACAGATGGAAGAATTCATCTGAATCTGCAAATCTCCTTAGAAATTGGAGGGAAAGAGTTTGAGATAAAAAGAATTCAAAAGTGGGAGAAAGTCCAATGATCGGATTTGCACTTCCAGACAGAGCATTGTGTGCTTCCCTGCTCTTAGAACTCTGTATCTAATCAACATATTCAACCAGGCTTGTTGGTCTTTTTCCTTTTTCTGCCCTGTTTTTCTTTACCGAATGTATGGAAGGGAAGCATAACCCAGGTTTCGTATTCCAAGGAACAACTGTTACCTGTTCAGAATACATTGGCACATTCATTCCTACATTGCACAAGCAACTTGAGATTTTTATTGATGTACTCCTTTGTATTCAAAAGACTAGATCCTGGCCCATATGAAACTGACAAGTTTTGAGCATCCCTAGCTGCGAGCTCCTGTTTTGGCTCTGGTTGTTAGGCTCTGCTGGGTGATTGATTGCCCCCTCCCCATCCTGCAATCTCTGGCAGCCATCAAGAAGACCAAGAGGTTTATTATGCCACCGGTGGGGCTTCCTGATAAGACTGTAGGAAGTGTTCAGTTTGGTGAGCTGTAACTCAGGCAGCCCTTCCAGGGTGCAGGATGACTGTCCCTTAGGCTCCAGGGTGAAGGAGGCCATGAAGAGTGTAAGCATGCTGGAATTGGAGTAAAGTTATTGACTGTGACCAGTTGACAGATAGGTCAATGAGGATTATGACAAGAGCCAGAGGCTCATGTGAAATGATCACTGCCGAGTGTCTTTAGCCCCCTCTGACAACAGGACAGGGAGCTGATAGCCCTCTGCATCTCGGAAATGCCTCGAAAATTTCATTCTCAGAGCAAGCCTGTCTTTCTCAATTGCATTCCCTCCTAGGAGCTTCATCCTGACATTTCATGCCTTGTGTATTTTTATAAAGCAGAGAACATCAATTGGGTCTTTACTGCCTATTTTCTGCCTGGTTTTCTTTTTTTTTTCCCCAGCGGTGCCAAAGGAACATTGTAGAAACAAAGAAACAAAGAGCCAGTGAAGGTCGGCCTCGCAGGTGTTGTTGAAAAGGGGGAGGGCTTGGAAAAAGGATTGAGTGCCTGCCCACCGATGTTTCATGGTGCCGTCCGATTTTAAGGTAGTAAACTACTTCACCGCAGGGAAGAAATGGGAAATTTTGGGGATGATTGCACACTGTGGATTCTCCAAGGGGAGCAGAGAAAGTAGCACACGGGTTTCCATTAACTGCGATGCCTCAAAATAGTGAAGAACCTACCGCCGACCTGAAACTCCCCAGATTCTCAGACTAAGCAACGTTTAAATAAAGCACATATGTAAACAGCTTCACTTAAGTCATAACAGAGATTTTTAAGAGGTGTTTTGGTGAGCCTTTGTTTGTTTATTTTGCAACCTTCATAGAGGGTCTCTGCGAGTTACGGTTCTGCAAAAAAACCAAGCAGTAATACATAGAGAAAATTAATATCAGAATAATCACCATGGTACAATTTGTGTGGGTGCACCTCAAATACATGCCCACAATCAATTAGAGTTTTGCAAAGGTGCAGTGAAATGATACAGTTTTAACAAGGGGACAGGGTTATAACATATTCCAGATGATATGTGTTCAAACTGTCCAAGGAGCTGCTGATCCAGTTCTGCAGAGCAATGATTGAGTCTGTCATCTGCACCTCCATAACTGTCTGGTTTGGTTCTGCAACCCAACAAGACAGACATGGACTTCAGGGGATAATTAGAACTGCAGAAAAAAACAGTGGCTACTAACCTGCCTTCCATGGAGGACCTGTATACTACATGAGTCAAAAAGAGGGCTGTGAAAATATTTACAGACCCCTCGCATCCTGGACATAAATTGTTTCATCTCCTATCCTCAAAACGATGTTATAGAGCACTGCACACCAAGACAACTAGACACAAGTACAGTTTTTTTTCCCAAACGCCATCTGCATTTCTAAAAGCTGGCCTCAGCTTAGTATCTGCTTGGGGGCAGGGAGCTGGGCCTCTGAGTTTCTGTCTCCCTTACGATTTTTATTTCTCTTTTAGGGGAAATATTTTATCCTGCCTTTTTAATATTTCCCAAAATATTTCATTCTTCTAGGAAAGGGGGGTGGGTTCTAACTTTCTACAAAATGTTGTACACACTTCAAAAAAAACCCGGCAGAAGCCTGACCCAGTTTCCAGATTCAGAGGTCATCAAGAGAATGATGAGGCCTATTGCTTGGAAATTACATCTTACATCTTTTGGAAAACTCTTGAAAGATTGACTTTTTAAAAAAAAACAAACTATTATCTGATAAAGAATATTCTGGGATCTTAGCCAGACATTTCTTGGGTCCTTATAAAATATTATCTACCAATGAAATCACTTGATCTCATGTCATGAGCGAACAACTCTTTCCCAACCGATTCCTTGCCTCCTGAAGGAAACACAAATCGAGACTCAGAGCTATTATGGTTATCCCTGTGGCCTATTGAAATTAATATGTGAAATACAGTTCTTAAAAATGTGCAGAATGCATAGAATGTTCCTGGGAGTATCCTTGTAATGAAAGCAAGATTTGAATATTTGAACTAATAAGTGTTAGTGGTTCTTAGTCCACTTTCTTTTCCTTACGTCTTTTGGTTTTCTACAACCCCAGGATCAACATGCAAGAGAGAACGAAGCAACCAAATTCAGAATAGCAGCTGAGTTTGATTACAATTTCCTATTTCATTTTTTTTTCTTTTTTTCCTGGGGATGAAATGAGTCATTGAATTGGCTGCTAATCTGAACATGGAAATTTACGCAAACCTGGAAACCTATGTTTCAATAGGCTCAAAATGGGCTTTTATTCACATCACCTTTTTTTTTAATAGTATTGTTTTGTTTCATTTCTGAATCTTTGGGAACTTCCTTATTAAGTCCAATATTATCATACGCATGAGAATATGTAGGAAGTCTTTGAGTAGAAATGACCGTTGCATGCAAAAAATTGTCCATTTTGTGTTGTGATGACAATGTCACACCATATTTCCTTTAATAACCGAGCATACTCTATATTCATTTTACCAAAATACGGCCAATTCTTTTATGTAAGGCAAACCTCTGAGCATGGACAAAGTCACTGGGTTTGTTTGTTTTAGCTGTCAGCAACTGCAGTAACCACATAGATCAACGTCCCCAACCTTTCCACCTTGGTGGCCTGACCTGACTCCCAAACATGACAAAACCTCTGTAGTTAAACAAATGTTCCCTTTATTAAGAGTGCCACCAGCCACAGCCTGTGGTCCCTCTCATCGCAGGGTAACAAGTCCGTCCCTCCAGAAGATGAATAGTTGTTTGCCACATCTATTCATCTCTGCCCCCTGCCTTTTATCCCCAGAGCTAGGGTGGGGCTTCACTAGCAGCGGTGGCTCTTCCATTCCAAGGACCAGCCCATAGATTTCCACTGTTCTCCTCTCCTCTGTTTTCTGCATATCTGTGTGTCAGACACTGGACCCAGCTGTTCCTCCTCTTCCTGATCAGCCACCTCCAGACCTGGGAGCTGTTGACTCTCCATCTGAGGGCTGACGGATGGCCAAGGCTCCGCCTCTGTCTCTCTCTCTCTCTGCTAACAAGTCCAGCCAGCCGGAAGATGAATAGTTGTCTGCCACAGCTATTCATCTTCATCCCCTGCCTTTTATCCCCAGAGCTAGGGTGGGGCTTCACTAGCAGCGGAGCAATTCCATTCCAAGGACCAGCCCATAGATTTCCACTGCTCTCCTCTCCTCTGCCTTCTGCGCATCTGCACATCAGGCACTGGACCTAGCTGTTCCTCCTCTTCTTCATCAGCCACCTCCAGACCTGGGAGCTGTTGACAGACAGCCCAGGCTTCGCCTCTGTCTCTGTCTCTCTGCCAGCTCCATTCCCTCTTCCCCCTCGGAGCTCTGAGATTGCCTTGAAGCTGACCCTTACTCACACGCTTCTTCCTCCTCTGATTTGGCTGCTGGAGGGGCTGGAGGCCAACAGGCCACAACACTGGCACAGGTGTGTGTGGGAGAGAGAGAGAATGGCAGAGACACACATGCACGCACAACTCCATGGGTGTACATGGTGGGCGCACACGCCCTACACTTGCACAAGAGCAGAGGGCACTAGAACTCACGCACAAAGCTCCACTCACGTGAACGGAGGGTACTTGTCATCACACATGAAGCTCCCTACGTACGAATGGAGTTTCACATGCAAGTGGCCTCCACTCATGTGAATGGTGCTTCACACACAACCACAAGGGCCCAACCGTTGTGCAGCCTGATTTTGAACAAACTGCAGCCCAGTAATGGGACACGGACACGGCCAAGGAGTTGTAGATCCCTGACATAGATTGTTTACCTAAATTTCTCCCACTGTATTAAAAGGGAACTTCCCACCTCCCTTCAGTATGTTTCCATACAGTAATGTACCGATACTTTTTTTATGGCATGGACTGAAATGTTGCTACACACAATGGCTCCATCTTCATTCTCTGCAAACATAATTAGCCTTCCTACTAAAACGTTAACAAAAACAGGGGTTATACGTTTCCGCAAATCAAGCTTTGATTCCTATAAAACCGTCATTCATTTCGTCTAAGGGTAATCTTTGGAAGGGGATGGCCACCTTGGGAAGACAAATGTTTGGAAATAAAGAAAGTCGAGAAATAGAAATAAATCTTCTTAAGAATATTGCTTTGCTGCTCTAAATTCCCAAGAATCTTGGTATTAATGTTACTCAGTAGAAACTCAACCCTTTCACATTCAAGTTGGATCTCTACTGCTTATTTCTGAATTGTAAACATGCTATGAAACTTCCGACTGATTCCTTCTTGAGACCAATAGACAATATTCCTTCTCTTGGGAATAGGTGTTGTAGAGAAATTTATTCAGGTACCCAAAATAACTTATTTACTGCTTTCCTATTCCAATTCCTTCTTTCCTTCCTTCTTCCATTTTCTTCCTTCCTTTTTTTTCCTTCTTCCATTCCTTCCTTCCTTCCTTCCTTCCTTCCTTCCTTCCTTCCTTCCTTCCTATTTCATTTCCTTCCTCCCTATTCTGTTTCCTTCCTTCCTTCCTCCATTCCTTCCTTCCTTTTTTCCTTCCTTCCTTCCTTCCTTCCTATTTCCTTCCTTCTTCCATTTCCTTCCTCCATATTCTGTTTTCTTCCTTCCTTCCTTCCTTCCTCCCTTCCTTCCTTCCTTCCTGCCCTCCCTTCCTCCTGCCCTCCCTTCCTATTTCATTTTCTTCCTTGTTATTCTATTTCCTTCCTTCCTTCCCTTTCTTTCTCTCTTTCCTTCTTTCCTTTCCTCCCTTCCCCCTCTCAGTTATACGACAGCCCTAAATACAGGGTTGTGTTCTCTTTATTTTTAAATGAGAACTGCAGCCAATCACCATATGCCCTTAGGGCGCTACTTATATTCCAGTCCATGAATAAGGGACCAGTATGACTCCACTCTAAAAATATACCCCTCCAGTTAAGCAAAGCACTGCTTCATTTTTCTCCCTATTTTTTACTATTCAAGTCGAAAGTTTAATTTTGAAAATCAATTTTGAAAGGTCTGGCTCATTCATTTGAGCTCTTCGTGCAACCTTTGGCTTGGTTGAGATTTCCTTTTCAATATTAATGTTCAGGTGAGCATAAAGGTCTTTGTTCATATCCCAACCACTCCCCCATTCTTTCTCCTATTATTCTCAGACTGTGATATATTTTGAGCAATAGCAGGCTTGTATCACCCCAGAAAGCATCCTTACTTTCAGCCTCCTTAAAACAAAACAACCCTGCAATTGTATTCTATCTAGAGATCAGTTATAAACAATTTGCCTGCACAGGAAATCAAATGGATTTTCTGCCACCAAGGTGCATCTGGCAATATTCTAATATACAGTCTGGGTCACAGTTGAGATAGATGAACCATTATGCTATGTTACAGAATATGGCCAGAATACTGAGTGTTAAAACACCCAGACACAAACTGAGCAATATGATATATGCCATACGATGAACTGTCCATTGGACAGACAAAATAGCCATTTTCTTGCATTTTCTTTGAATGTTGAAACTCTGGAAAGAATGCAAAGAAGAGCAACAAAAATGATTAGGGGTGGGAGGTGAAGGCTAAAACATTTGAAGAAGGTTTGTGTTGTGGCCCGTATGTGGCCTGTGCAGCTAGTAGCTGATTCAGACAGCAATGAGGCTGGTGTGGTGCTGCGCCAGCAGCCTGTGCAGCTGGCACTTGAGTCGGACAATGAGGAGGCTGGAGAAGATGTGCTGCCAGAGGCGGGGATTTAGCCAGGGCCTTCGGAACCTCCAGAAACTCGTTTAAATGAAGAGGAGGAAGAGGAGGAGCCTCTTCTCAATGCACAGGTGCGCAGAACGGCCAAGAGACAGGAGTGGATTCTCAGGAGGAGGTCTCCTCGAGAGTAAGGCTTGGGGCTAATTGGCCACTCCCTTAGCCTATTTAAGGAGGAACGCCGATTGAAGCAATTTGCAGGGAACAACTTCATTCACATACCTTCGTGTCTTGTCTTGCTTATCTTATCGGCTTCCTGCAAATTGCTTCTGGGAATTCTGCCAACCATAGTAAGCTTTCAGTTATTATCCTTTGAATTCTTGGTGGCTGTTAATGCAATTAATTAACAGCCGTTGTTGTAAAAGACTGGTTTATTTAATAAACTAAGGTTTGAACGGACTCTGTGTGTGCTGTGTTCTTTGGGGTCCGTAGCTGGGGCAGAACAGTTTGCAGGAATTGGGTATGTCTAGTTCAGGGGTCAGCAACCTGCGGCTCTGGAGCCACATGTGGCTCTTTCACCCCTCTGCTGTGGCTCCTTGTTATTCAAAATACGCATCACAACTGCCAATGTGAAAAACCCGCTGGCATGCGATTTGTTGGAGCTTTTCAAACCCCAGTAGGCCAACCATGGATAAATCCAAGAAAAGAAAAGTTTCAGAAGAAAACAGAAGGTTTAATTCAACTACATATCCTAGTTTTGTGGTCGCTCAAGAAATAGGCAGGGGAAGGGTTTTGTGGCTCCCGGTGTTTTCTTTTCTGTGGGAAATGGGTCCAAATGGCTCTTTGAGTGTTTAAGTTTGCAGACCCCTGGTCTAGTTTAATGAAAAGAAGGATTAGGGGCAGAGGTGGGTTTCAGCAGGTTCTGACCAGTTCTGGAGAACCGGTAGTGGAAATTTTGAGTAGTTCTGGAGAACCGGTAGTAAAAATTCTGACTGGCCCCACCCCCATCTATTCTCTGCCTCCCAAGTCCCAGCTGATTGGGAGGAAATGGGGACCTTGCAGTAACCTTCCCCTGGAGTGGGGTGGGAATGGAGATTTTACAGTATCCTTCCCCTGCCATGCCCACCAAACCATACCCACAGAACCAGTAGTAAAAAAAATTGAAACCCACCACTGATTAGGGGTGACAGGAGAGCAGTCTTCCAGTATTTGAGGGGCTGCCACAAAGAAGGGGGGGGATCAACCTATTTTCAAAGCACCAGAAGACAAGACAAGAAACCATGGATGGAAACTAATCATGGAGAGAAGCAACCTAGAACTAAGGAAAACTTCCTAACAGTGACAACAGTTAACCAATGGAATAGCTTGTTTCCAGAAGTTGTGGGTGCTCCATCAGTAGAAGTTTTTAAGAAGAGACTGTGACAACCACTTTTCTGGAATGGTATAGGGTTTCCTGCCTGAGCAGAGGGCTGGACTAGAGGACCTCCAAGGTCCCTTCCAACTCTGTTTTTCTGTTATTCTGAACCGACTCCAGCTTTTCTGTCCCTTTTAAAGTGAGACGTCCAGAGTTGGAGATGGTACCTCAAATGCATTTTAAATAGTACGAAGTACAATGAACTGGATAGAAAGCTTCCGTTAATGCAGCTCAATATCAAAATGACCTTCTGTACCCCAGTGCTTACTTATTAAATTAAATGCATTACTTCTTTGGAAGTATTTATCCCATTCTTTATCTAGAAGTTGGGGGGGGGAAGTGTATAGGAAAGCAATCTAACAAGCAACAGCAAATTGGAAAAAAAAACCCACCATGCATTGCAGCTGAAATATCTGGAAGGTCAATGCTCTAATTAAAAAGTGTACATAACACAGGCCAACCTCTTTTAAATGCAAGCATGAAGTAACCACAAAGAGAAGATCTTAGGGATGGAGTTTCAGAACCAGGGAGTGCCACACAAAAAAAGGAACTCTCCTATATGACCACCATTTGACACATCTTGGAGGCGTAACAACATCCCTGGTAGAGATCAGCTTTTGTGAAAGTGTTTCATTCTCAAAAAGAAAATACGGAGGAAGAAAGACATAGGGTTAAAGGAGATCAGTGAAAGGATTCCAAATTGATAGAAGTTTCTGTGTAAAGGCAGCTGTATCTTGCTATTATCTATCTATCTATCTATCTATCTATCTATCTATCTATCTATCTATCTATCTATCTATCTATCATCTATGTATCATCTATCATCTATCTTCTATCATCTATCTATCTATCTTTCATCTATCTACCTATTTATCTATCTATCTATCTTTCTATCTATCATCTATCTATCTATCATCTATCTATCTATCTATCTATCTATCTATCTATCTATCTATCTTTCTATCTATCATCTATAGATAGATAGCAAGCAGACTAAAGTGCTGTTAAGTAACACTTAGCTGCCAGCTGCCAGCAATTACTGCGAGTTCAAATCTCACCAGGCCCAGGGTTGACTCAGCCTTCCACCCTTCCAAGGTAGGTAAAATGAGGAGCCGGATTGTGGGGGCAATAAGCTGACTTTGTATAAAATAGGAAACCACTTGGGGGGGGGGGGGCTGAAAGCCCTATTAAGCAGGTATATACAAAAGTATGAAGGCTATTGCTTAAAGCATTGTAAGCCGCCCTGAGTCTCTGGGGAAGGGTGGCATATAAATTGAAGCAATAAATAAATAAATTGTCAACAAGTACAAGGAAACAAGTAACAGTATAGACATAGACGTAGACACATAACAAAAAAAATTGGCACAAATAAAAGGCTATACATAGGCAAAACATAGCCATAGAATGATTACATATTAATGGGGACAGTAGGATAGGGATGGTAGGCATGCTGATGCGCCTTATGCACGCCCCCTTAGGGACCTCTTAAGAGACATGAAAGGTCCACGGTTGGCAGTTTAAGGTAAAAGGTATGGGGATTAGCAAGACTAACAACAGGATCAGGTAGAGTGTTCCAGACATTTACTACACTATTGCTGAAGTCATATTTCCTACAATCAAGATTAGAGCGAATTACGTTGAGTTTGTATCTATTGATAGCCCTTGTGTTATTACGGTTGAAATTAAAGTACTCATTTACAGGTAGGACATTTTGGTAAAAAATCTTATGAACTAAACATAGGTTGGAACCAGTGGTGAAATCCAATTTTTTTTTTTACTACCGGTTCTGTTGGCGTGGTTTGGTGGGTGTGGTGTGGCTTGGTGGGCATGGCAGGGGATGGATACTGCTAAATCCCCATTCCCTCCCCACTACTGGGGTAAGGATATTGTAAAATCTCCATTTCCACCCCACTCTGGGGCCAGCCGGAGGTGGTATTTGCCGGTTCTCTGAAGTGCTCAAAATTTTCGCTACCAGTTCTCCAGAATCTGTCAGAACCTGCTGGATTTCCCCCTTGGTCAGAATGTCGACAGCATATTCGAGGCTGTCCAGGCCTAAAATTTCAAGTCTGGTGGGATAGGGAATTTTATTTCGAGCAGAAGATTTGAGGACTCTTCTAGTAAAATATCTCTGGACCCTCTCTAATGTATTGATGTCTGAAATACAGAGAGGGTTCCAGGCAGGTGAACAGTATTTAAGGATTGGTCTGGCCCTAGTTTAAAGTATAGCGTTACCAGAGAGAAAACTTCATAAAATAAGACTGACAACTCTTAATGCCTTTTTTGTAATGATGTTACATAATCATCAAGACATGAATGGTTAAAACAGGGATAGCCAATCAAAACTTTTCAAAGTAGAAAAAAAGGTTAAGCAGGGCCAATCCTAGTAAAAATGTCCTCTGTCCAGTCATGTCTGACTCTAGACTCTATCAGTGCTCATCTCTGCTTTTTAGCCAAGGGAACCCACATTGTCCAAAGATGCTTCCATGGTCAAGTAGCCAGCATGACTATAATCCAAGCACATAGAATGCTGTTACCTTCCCACCAAAGTGGCATCTATTTATCTACTTCAAACTGCTAGGTTGGCAGGAGCTGGAGCAAGGAACGGGAGCTCACCCATTGTGCAGTGCTCAGGTCTCAAACTCAGAATGTCAGCTTTCCAGCTGACAAACTCAATTTCTTTAACTGCTGAGCCATCACGTCCCTCTACTAGAAAGGTGGATCAAGGACAGCTAGTTAGTTATCCAATCTCTTCTTTAAAACTTCCAGTGTTGGAGCATTCGCAACTTCTGGAGGCAAGTTGTTTCACTGATTAACTGTTCTAACTGTCAGGAAATTTCTCCTTAGTTCTAAATTGCTTTTCTCCATGATTAGTTTCCACCCATTGCTTCTTGTCCTGCCCTCAGGTGCTTTGGAGAATAGCTTGACTCCCTCTCCTTTGTGGCAGCCTCTGAGATATTGGAAGACTGCTATCATGTCACCCCTAATCCTTATCTTCATTAAACTAAACATACCCAGTTCCTGCAACCATTCTTCATATGTTTTAGCCTCCAGTCCCCTAATCCTCTTTGTTGCTCTTCTCTGCACTCTTTCTAGAGTCTCAACATCTTTTTTACATCGTGGCGTAGTCTAGAAGATATTTTTTAAAATCTCAGAAGAAAACTATAGTGATTTCCGTAATGTTTCAAAAACAAATTGCATGGAGTGGAATTCAGCATGAGAATCTCTTTATACAGAAGACAGAATAACAAAGTTGGAGAGGACCTTGGAAGTCTTTTAGTCCAACCCCCTGCTCAAGCAGGAAACCTTACATCACTCCAAACAAATGCTTGTCCAATCTCTTCTTGAAAACCTCCACAACTTCTGGAGGCAAGTTGTTTCACTGGTTAATTGTTCTAACTGACCTCTTTAGTTCTAGGTTGCTTCTCTCCTTGATGAGTTTCCATCCATGACTTCTTGTCCTGTCTTGGGTTGCTTTGGAGAATAGGTTGTCTCCCTCTTCTTTGTGGAAACCCCTTAAATATTGGAACAATGCTATTATGTCACTCCTAGTCCTTCTTCTAGCCCTCAATATTTAGGGCTCAGCATTATCTTCTAGCTCTCAGCATTTAGTAGCATCTATCTGATCTCATCCAGACTTGGAAACTAAAGAGGGTCTGTATATGGGTAGAAAACCATCAGGAAATATTGCAGCTCTAGGCTAGATTACAAAAGCATTGGAAGTTGTAAAAAGCAAACAGGACGGCATCATGCTTCACTGGAGGGCATCTTTGATCATGGGTCATGAGTTGATTGGATCTTCTATCCATCAAAGTGCATCTGAAAGAGGAAAACAATGTCTAGACACACTCGGATGCTCTTCAAAAAATGTAGCAAACATGTTGTAAAAGAAGGGCACTCCAAAGCTGTAACATAGACTTGCAGTCCCTAATACAGAGGCCTTTCCAGAGGTGGGTTTCAGCAGGTTCTGACCAGTTCTGGAGAACCGGTAGAGGAAATTTTGAGTAGTTCAGAGAACCCCGTAGTTAAAAAATTTGACTGGCCCCACCCCATCTATTCTCTGCCTCTCAAGTCCCAGCTGATCAGGAGGGAATGAAGATTTTGCAGTAACCTTCCCCTGCCATGCCCACCAAGTCACGCTCACCAAGCCATGCCACACCCACCAAGCCACACCCACAGAACCTGTAGTAAAAAAACCTGTAGTAAAAAAAATTGAAACCCACCACTGGGCCTTCCCAATATTTGATCCAGTCATAAGTACTTATAAATATGAGTACTCATATATGTTTTGAAGAACTAGAATAACAGAGTTGAAAGGGACCTTGGAGGTCTTCCTACTCCAACACCCCGCTTAGGCAGGAAACCCTACACCACTTAACACAAATGCTTATCCAACATCTTCTTAAAACCTTCCGGTGTTGGTGCATTCACAACTTCTGGAGACAAGTTGTTCCGCTGATTAATTGTTCTCACTGTCAGGAAATTTCTTCTTAATTCCAGGCTGTTTCTCTCCTTGATTAATTTCCACCTGTTGCTTCTTATCCTGCCTTCAGGTGCTTTGGAGAATAGCTTGACTCCCTCTTCTTTGTTGGCAGCCCCTGAGCTATTGGAACGCTGCTATCATGTCACCATAGTCCTTCTTTTCATTAAACTAGAGATAACTAGTTCCTGCAATCATTCTTCATGTGTTTTAGCCTACAGTCCCCTAATCATCTGTATTGCTCTTCTCTGCACTCTTTCTAGAGTCTCCACATCTTTTTTACATCGTGGTTACCAAAACTGAATGCAATATTCCAAGTGTGGCCTTACCAAGGCCTTATAAAGTGGTATTAACCCTTTACGTGATCTTGATTCTATCCTTCTGTTTATGCAGACTAGAATGGCTGGCTCATATGTCCAAATTAAACATTAATTTGGATTTTATTTTTTTTTAAACAAAAATAGTGGTATGTTCAACTAATTTGGACTTTGTATGTGCAGAGTAGCTCCTTTCCCTATATTTTATCAATCTGCCTTATTTTTAGGTCTCCACTTAAACCTTTAAAAAATGCAACCTAAGAACTGCCACAAAGAAGAGGGGGTCAATTTATTCTCCAAAGCATCTGAAGATAGGACAAGAAGCAATGGTTGGGAACTCATCTAGGAGAAGACCAACCTAGAACTAACGAAACATTTCCTAATGGAGAGAACAATGAACCCATTAAATACCTCACCTTGAAAAATTAACCAGTAAAACAGCTTGCCTTCAGAAATCATAGCTGCTCCATCATTGGAGGTTTTCAAGAAGAGATTGGACAACCACTTGTCTGAAATGGTATAGGATCTCCTCATTGAGAAGTGAACTGGACTAGAAGATCTCCAAAGTCCCTTCAAACTCAGTTATTCTGTCCTGTTATTCGGTCAAAAAGGTATAACAAAGTCTACTCATCTCCAGTGTACAGAATCACAATCCTGTTACGTTCTTATTTCCAGCATCATTGTGAAGCCATGTGTTCGTGTGATTGAAGAATGTTAAGGATCCTTAGGGGTCCTTAAACTCCATGTGCGGCACATGTAGCCTTACATCTACAATGTCATGGAATAACAATTGTGAAGAATCCAGTAATGGCACCGTGTGGTTTTTCTGCACATATGTAGAGTAACACATGTCGCCGGGAAGGTGAATTTGATAGCCTGTGTCTTCCTTTTGAAAATGGAAGCTTAAAAAACGATAGAAGTAGACTTGTTGATTCCCCAAGAGACAGAAGGAGGTCTAATGATAGAGGAACAAGCTGCTATGTCTATCAAAATATTGGCTTTCCAGCCAACCATCTGGTGTTGGTAGAAACGTCCTGAGTAAGTTTCTCAGCTGGAACATTTCAAAAATGAATGGCTGTCATTGAAATCTAGCATCTTCACCATCATGTTAGCAATAATGTAGCTGATTTACCAGATGTTACACAAGTCTCTGGCACAGCAGCAAGCTCCTATTTTTACAAAGAGTTCTGTGTTATGTTATAATGATAGTCTGATTAATATCGCTGTAACGTAACTATTAAGCACCAGAGTCATTTTTTGTTGGCCTTCAAGGGAAGTGATGAACACATATTGGACGCCATAACTTTTCGTGATCCATTCCTACCCAGTTTTCAAGCTGGAGTAAATTAAAACACATTAATGCTGTGTTGCTTCTTCCACTTCGATCGCTCGTTATTTTTCCAAATAATTTAGCATTCCAGAGAGTCGTAAACATTTTTTAAGAAGGGTGTATTTTTTGTTTAAATAACAGTAGGTACTCTGATAGTAGTTAAAAATTTAAGTCTGAATGGAGAGTGGTCAGTTCACTGACCATAGAATCAGAGTGCTAGAAGGGGCCCTTTAGGACCAATGCAAAGATCCAGATTAAAGCCAGCCTACCAGATGACCAGGTTCTCTAGATTTTGTTTGAAGATACTCAGTAAAAATGACTCATTAATTTTTTGATAATTAATGCTGTATTCCAACTGGGCTTAGCTTAGAACCTTTCTTTCCCTGATATTGAAGTATAATTCTGTAATTCAAATCCATTGTTCCATGTTCTGCGTTCTAGAACAAAACTGAATCTTGGCCTGTTTAGAGACACTTTTAGTATTTGAAAACAGTTCTTACAGCTCCTTCAACCTTGTCTTCTCACAGATAAATATCCCAAACTCCTCCAATTTTTCTTTAGATACTCTCATGAAACTGTCTTTCCTCAAGGAGATCCATTACCCTGTTCCAATGTGTTGAGGTGCTTCACAGAGGAACAGTCTTTGGTCAATGCATACTCAAATTGTGCAGTCACAAATGCACATCACACCAGTGTTGATATGGTGGTGATAAGCCTTATAGAAGCACACATTCCTACCTGCACACTCAACACAGAAGAAAACCCCAGGTACCACTGCTTCTTGACAGCAATGGAAGTGGATTCTCTGATTGCATGACCCATGTGCAAAACTATGTTGATGGTGCTTCAAAAGCCAGACCATCCCAGCACTTCGTGGAAATTCTTTGAAGCAACACTTCATGGCAATCTTTGTCAAAGTGAAATGACCTCCGAAGGTTCTGATGATGAGGATCACATCAGAAGGCCATTTTTTTTCTTCTTTTACAGAATAACAGAGTTGGAAGGGACCTTGGAGGTCTTCTGGTCCAACCTCCTGCTCAAGCAGGAGACCCTATATAATTTCAGACAAATGGGTTGTCCAGTCTCTTCTTAAAAGTCTCCAGTGATCCACAACTTCTAAAGGGAAGCCATTGTTATGGCCCGCTAGCAGCCTGCACGGATCGTGGCTGATCCTGACGATGAGGAGGCTGGTGTGGTGTCGCGCCAACAGCCTATGCAGCCGGCGCTCACGTCGGACAGCGAGGAGGCTAAAGAGGATGTGGTGCCAGAGGCAGAGACTCAGCCTGGGCCCTCAGAACCTCCAGAGGCTCCTTCAAGTGGAGAGAGTGAAGCAGAGGAGCCTCTCCTCAATGCTCGCGCATGCAGGACTGCCAAAAGGTAGGAGTGGCTACTCAGGAGGAGGAGGTCTCCTAGAGAGTAAGACTTGAGGATAATTGGCCACTCCCTTAGCCTATTTAAGTCACATGCTGTTAGTAAGTTTCTTGCTAGAAACAACTTGTAATTATCATCAGAGCATTTTTTGGAAAAGTCTTATCGTATCTTGCTTTCTGGGTTGGTTGCCAACCTTTGCCGGACTTTGGTTTATTCTTGCTACTTAATAAACTTGATAAGGACTGTTGGTGTGTGTCAATATCCTTGGGAATCAGGAGCTGAGGCAGAACAGCCATTCCACTAGTTCAGGGGTCAGCAACCTGTGGCTCCAGAGCTGCATGCAGCTCTTTGGGCCCTCAGGTGATCCCACCATTGGCTGGCCCCACCCCTTGCCCTTCCCTCACAGTCACTCCTTGCCTGGCCTAAGAAGGTAAGGGTGACCGTGGGGGATGGAGAAGCGGCCAGGGCAGAGACAGGGAGATACAGACAGAGGGGGAGAGAGAGAAACATAGAGAGATACAGAGAGAGAGGGAGAGAAAGCAGGGAGGGAGGGAGGGAGGGAGGGAGGGAAGAGAGAGATATGCCTAAAGGATTTTGTGGTTCCCAGTGTTTTTTAACAATTGGTTCTCTGCCCTAATGACCGGCTGGGTAGGTGTGGCAAAGGGGGGGGGGGTCATGTGACTGGTGGAAGTGAGTGACATCAAGTTGGCCACGCCCACCCAGGTTTTGTGGCTCCCGGAGTTTTCTTTTCTGTGGGAAATGAGTCCAAACGCTCTTTGAGTGTTTAAGGTTGCAGATCCCTGCACTAGTTAATTGTTCTCACTGTTAGGAAATTTCTCCTCAGTTCTAGGTTGCTTCTCTCCTTGATTAGTTTCCATCCATTGTTTCTTGTTTTACCTTTTGGTGCTTTGGAAAATAGGTTGACCCCTTCTTCTTTTTGTCAGCCCCTCAAATACTGTATTGAAACAATTTTATCACATCACCCCTAATCCTTCTTTTCATTAAACTAGACACACTCAATTCCTGCAAACCGTTCTTCATATGTTTTAACCTCCAGTCCCCTAATCCTCTTTCTTGTTCTTCTCTGCCCTCTTTCCAGAGTCTCAACATCTTTTTGTAATACGCTGACAAAAACCTCTTAGTCTCATAACTGATTGAAGTAAGCAGACTGTGCTCAAACAGAGGGAAACTAACACCTTGGATTGACAGCAAATAGTCACTTCAGAAACTCAATCATTTCACTCTTACATTCATCGACAACATGAGTCACCAGTTCAAACCAAGTATTAATATAGTTCCTACCAGATTCCTCCAGGACCTTCTGAAAGCCTTGTTGTTTCTGGGGGCCTAAAAAGCAAGTAAAAACGTTCCACTTTAAAGGTACCTTTTTCTCATCATGGCTTTGCTGATTTCTGCATCCTTTGTTGGGTTCAACCCGTGCATTTTCTATAGACTCAGAAGGAACATTCCCCCCCCTCCTTGTTCTCTGTCCTCCATAAATGTTTTGGGGCTGACTATTTGCTATTTTTTAAAAAAATTTGATTTATATGCCACCCTTCTCCGAAGACTCAGGGCGGCTTACAATGCGTTAAGCTTTTGTCCTAACTCTTCTTCCAAATTAGTCCTCACTTTTTTTTACTTACCTTTTGATCCTCCGCAGTGGTGGGTTTCACATATTCTTACCATTGGTTCGCCTCGTGTGCACATGCTTGCTTTGCTTGTGAGTGACTTCCTTGCATGTGCTTTGCTCACACGCACACCTTCTGCGCATGTGCCCTGCCTCGAAAATGTGGCTAAATAGGATGGCATTACGCCCAGGTGGGTGAGGCGGGGACAGGCCTACCCACAGTCGCTGCTACCAATTCACCCGAACTGGCTGAATGCCATCTCTGATCGTCTGCGTAATAATCATGAATTTGCGGGCTTGTTTCCCACGGGAAATCTTTTGATCCCTTGAAGCAGCATGTGTAACAAATAGACCATCATACGTTTATGGATGATATCCTTACTAGTACTGTGGCGGCTAAAATATGGCCATGCTTTCACTGTAATCATTCTGCATAATTGCAGGTTGTACGGCGTCCTTTGGGATGTGAGGCTTAGGGATAAATTGTCCTCATCCATTCTCTCTCAATCTCTCCCCTGGTGCAGTCGGTTGCTTCTCCTTTCTTATGGCTGCTAAGTGATAGGGGCTGGTCGAGATCAGCTGATGCATTTTGTAAATGGAGAACGTTCTCACACCTTTTCTGCATGGCTACTGAACTGGCTGTGTTGTGACAGGAAGCCTGTTCTCTCCTGCTCAGATTAATGAATACAGCTCTAGCTGTTAATCCAAAAGCAGTCAAGCTTACATCCAACAATTAAGAGTCCAATTTCTATATTCAGATAGCATGCATGTTATTTGGCAGGCTTTCCCAGATGTCGCTTTGGGATAAAACGGTGACTCTGGCCTGGAAAATGGCTTTGTAATAATTGCTACTCGACTCAGACAGCGAAGAGTAGGTTGCTGAGGCTTCAAGCCAGGATTAACAATCTGGGTTTCAAAGATCTGGATAAGCAATAGGGGGCAACCAAAGTGTCCCCCCCCCCTTTGCTGTTAAATTGATTTTTTTAAAAAAAAGCTGCATATGAAAATCCCTACTTGAATAAGGTACCTTCCTGGAGAAGATATAATTAATCCGAGATCTACATCTAAGCAACGTAACATTTGTCTCTAATGATTTAATCTTCCCTTCAAGAAGCTCATCAGACGCCTCTCTCCCTGACCTGAAGATCAGGCCAGATCTATCTCTGCCTGATCTAAACACGGTTAAATTTGGTAATCACCACTTTAATTGGAATTGTTTCCAAGAACAGACGGGGAGATGTAAACAACAAGGTGGAACAACTACTGTTCTACTACTGTTGGAACTCAACAGTAATCAGGCCAACCAGCAATTGGCCTGATTACTTATTACAGCAATAAGAACGTTGGTAGCGCAGCAGACTAAAGTGCTGTTAACTAGCACTAGCTGCCTGCAATTACTGCAAGTTCGAATCTCACCAGGCTCAAGGTTGACTCAGCCTTCCATCCTTCTGAGGTAGGTAAAATGAGGACCCAGATTGTGGGGGCAATAAGCTGACTTTGTATGAAAAAAAGAACACTGCTTGGGGGGCCCGAAAGCCCTACTAAGCAGGTATAAACAAAAGTATGAAGGCTATTGCTTAATGCATCGTAATCCGCCCTGAGTCTCCGAAGAAGGGTGGCATATAAATTGAACCAATAAATAAATAAATAAACCAGAAGTAATTAATTGAGTTCTGATCCAAGTGATATGCTTGTGATGGCGCAGTGGTTAAAATATAGTACTGCAGGCTACCTCTGTTGACTGCTAGCTGTCAGCTGTTTGAAGGTTTGAATCTCACTGACTCCAGGTTGACTCAGCCTTCCATCCTTCTGAGATCAGTAAAATGAGGAGTCAGATTGTTGGGGGCAAGAGTAAACTGCTGTAAACTGCTTAGAGTGGGCTGTAAAGCACTGTAAAGTGGTATATAAGTCTAAGTGCTATTGCTCTTGCTCTTCCTTTTTCCCTCCCTCCCTCCCTCTCTCCCTCCCTCCCTCTCTCCCTCCCTCCATCCCTTCCTTCTTTCCTTCCATTCTTGGTGCACAGTGATTAGAATGCAGTATTTCAGGCTGACTCTGCCCACTGCCAAGAGTTCGATCATGTCTGGTTCAAGGTTGACTCGGCCTTCCATCCTTCCAAGATCGGTAACATGAGGACCCAGATTGTTGGGGTCAAAATGCTGATTCTGTAAACGGCTTAGAGAGGGCTGTAAAGCTCTCTGAAGCGGTATATAAATCTAAGTGCTAATGCTATTCTCAAAATTATCAGAGATACCTGAAATGCATTTAGAGGGGAGTTTGGAGTCAGCCAAAAGATATGATTGAAAGCAACAATAACAACAGCCACAAGAAAAAGAGTCACAAGAAACACCAACTCTTGGAGTTCAACTTTCTCTATTCAATCTCCAGGGTATTTGTTCTTTGTTTCTCTATGCTGCTTCTATTGATTTTGCCTTTTAAATAATGTTTCCTGTGTTTTAAAAAAAATCATTTTAATCTGTTTTCAGATTCCGCAAACTGCCCTGAGAATCTTCCTGAAGGGCGGTACATGAATCCTTTATAACTAACCAACATCTCCAGGATGCCTGACTGCACTGTCCCCATTTGGTTTATTAGATTCATCGGATTAAAAATTAAATTAAATGTGGGCTTTATCAACTAAAACCAGAGACCTCCTCACAAAGATTATGCCCTGAAAGCATTTACATATGGAAGAGTGTTTGTTCTTTTTTGTGGCTGAAAGATACTGTCACTCAGTTCTCTTCCATAACTAGAGAGTTCCTATTCCCACAGACTGTTCGGACCTGGGCTTCCACAGCAGCACGAAGCCGAGTCCTCACCCCAATAAACCCCTTTTATTTAATTGACAGTGAATTCCTCTCCAGCAAAGTCTTTTCTCTTCCGCAGTCTTTCAAGATAGTTCACAATTACCGACCTTTATGAGGCTTGGAGAGTGGCCGATATCTTTCAGATGGTGCAATACTTAGCAAGAATGCAGGAATGAACTAATTGTCTCCTGCAAACTCCCCTCCCCTTTCACTCCTCTTTTATTCCCTTTGGGAGGGGCCATTCATCGTCCACCTGTGGCCTTACTCCCAAGTCGACCCTTGCTCTTTAGCTGTTCCCTTCGTCTGGCAACTCTGCGCATGCACACACTGGGAACAGGCTTCAGCTGTTCATCTGCCTCACTGATCTCTGACTCTGAAGGCAGCTGATAACTATCATGCAACCCTAGCTCCCTCTCTGCCTCTGATGCAGAGCCTTCCCCAGACTCCAGAACTGGCCATGTTCCTCCCCAACCTCCTCAGTGTCTGAATCTACTGCCAGATCCACTGGCGTGCCACAACACAGAAACGGCTTGCCTCTTTCATTACATTTTATTTTCTCCTAACAGTCAAACACCCACAAGTTCTTTCTCTCCAGCAACTACATATGTCATTATAATATCCCTGCAACGGGGGCAGAAGGAGTCAGCACTGAGCAGTAGAAAGACAGAGGGAGGCAGGAAAAGCAGAGAGAAGCCAATTTGTTTCATAAAGGAAATCAATTTGGGAACTGTCCCTGAAGTGAATGTCCAGCTGTCCAACTCAGGTCTACTGCGGGAATTATAATATAATGTTCAGGGTGAATTGAACTGACTAAATCTAACAGAAAAAAAATTGGCCGAAAAAAATGCTTTTAAAAGTTAAAAAAAAAAGCCTCTGATGATCGCACGGTTCAGCTGGGATCATCAGAGCCTTTTAAAAGCATTTTTTCTACAATCTCTTCGGCCAAAGAGTTTGTAGAAAAAATGCTTTTAAAAGTGAAAAAAAAAAAAAAGTTGGCCACGCCCACCCAGTCACATTACTCCCAACACCACCAAGCCACACCCACAGAATTGGTAGTAAGAAATTTTACATTTCACCACTGCTTTGCGGGGTGGAGTCTGGGCAACTGAATGGAGCTAGCAAAGTGTTTTAATGGCCAGATGCCCTTCCTGTCACCAATGAGGAGTTTTGTTCGGCAGATATATTCTCATTGTGCCCAGAGAGAGAAATATCTGCCTCTACCTAGGATCGAACTCACACCTTCCTGATTGTGAGGCAAGAGCTCCATCTCTAGGGCCACCGCAGCACTCTGGTGAACACAAAGTTATATTCTGTTCCATATCCATGTTCCTAATAAAATGTTCCCCTAAAAAAAAAAAACCCTTAGGAAAGAACGGCCTGTAATTTTGCTGCAAACAACAACAACAACAAAACTTTGCTGGCCTTTTAGCGCTTTGAAAAATGTACAGGGATAGCCTGCTAAGAAAAATAGAATCAATCAGTTACGTGAAATGCCTCATGTTGCCAGAAAACAGATTTCGTCACAACAAACAAAAGTTTGAAAAGTATTAGGTATTTGGCCAGTGGTGAAATGTAAAATTTGTTACTACCGGTTCTGTGGGTGTGGCTTGGTGTGGGGAGGATTATGTGACTGGGTGGGCGTGGCCAATTTTTTTTTTATTATTTTTAAAACCATTTTGTAAAAAAATGCTTTCAAAAGGCTCTGACGATCCTGGCCGAGTTGTCTGATCGGCAGAGGCTTTTTTTCTTTTAAAAGCCTTTGACAATCCCAGCTGAGCTGCGTGATCATCAGAGGCTTTTTTTTTTTACTTTTCAAAGCATTTTTTCAGCCGAAGAGGTTATAGAAAAAATGCTTTTAAAAGTAAAAAAAAAAAAGCCTCTGATGATTGTGCGGCTCAGCTGGGCATGGCAGGAGGGGAGGGCAGGGATTTTTTCTACTGGTTCTCCGAACCACACGCCTCCGTCACTACCGGATCAGGCAATCCGGTCCAAACCGGGAGCATTTCACTCCTGTGTTTGGCTCTATCCACATACAGCTCAGAATTGGGAAAAACAGACATGGATATTTAGCATTTCTGGAAGGCAGAAGTCTTCTCTTGAAACTTGTAGGGACACTGTGAGGGAACTATCATGAGGATTACCTGTTTTGACTATTTTTTTTAAATTTATTTATTTATTTATTTATTTTATTTTATTTTATTTTATTTGTCAAGCATGTATTAGACAACGGATATAAGGATAAACATGATTATGAATACAGGAAATGGAAACGAATCAATGGGGACAGTAGGACAGGGACGGCAGGCACGCTGGTGTGCTTATGCACGCCCCTTAAAGACTTCTTAGGAATGGGGTAAGGTCAACAATAGACAGTCTAAGGTTAAAGTTTTGGGGATTTGGGGAAGAAACCACAGAGTCAGGTAGTGCATTCCAGGCATTGACCACTCTGTTGCTGAAGTCGTATTTCCTGCAATCGAGTTTGGATCGGTTTACCATGAGTTTGTATCTATTGTGTGCTCTTGTATTGTTTTGGTTGAAGCTGAAGTAGTCATTGGCTGGTAGGAAATTGTAGCAGATGATTTTATGTACTATGCTTAGGTCAGACGGAAGACGGCGATGTTCAAAATTGTCTAAGCCCAAAATTTCAAGTCTGGTGGCATAAGGAATTGTGTTGCGAGCAGAGGAGTGGAGGACTCTTCTTATGAAATATCTCTGGACTCGTTCAATTATATTAATGTCCGATATGCGGTTCGGGTTACAGACAGATGAGCTGTATTCAAGAATTGGTCTGGCAAAAGTTTTGTAGTTTGCAGTTCAATATTACCGGAGAAGAAACTATGCAAGATTAGGTTAACAACTCTTAATGCTTTTTTAGCAATGCCTTTACAGTGAGCTCTGGCACTTAGATCATTTGAGATGAGTACTCCAAGATCTTTGACAGAGTGAGGGTCGTCTGTTAGGTCGTATCCATCCAGCTTGTATTTTGTGTTCTGGCATTTTTTTGCCAATGTGTAAGACAGAGCATTTGTTGGTTGAGATTTGGACTTTGGAGCAGTTTACCTTAAGTTTGTATCTATTGTGTGCTCATGTATTGTTGTGGTTGAAGCTGCAGTAGTCACCAACAGGTAAGACATTGTAGCAGATAATTTTGTGTACTATGCTTAGGTCAGACCAAAGGCGGCGTAGTTATCGCCTCCCCTAAAAGAATATTAATTTAATCACACAAATATTCTAACTGCCATTCCTTTTCTACCCTGTTCCCATTCCATTGCACTATCCTGGATAGATTAATTGGTCCTGAAATGTAACCTGATTTTTGAACGGATCTTTGGTTGAAAAAGAGCGTTCGAGCATGTGCATTACTCACAAAATGTCTTTTGGAAAGAAAAATGTTTCCCTTGATAATTACATGCCTGTTCCAAAAAGTAATGAAAAGTGAGTGACTGCTGGCTTTTGAGTTAAGAAGCAGAGTAGCTATCAAGATTTATGTCTCTTTAGTCGAGAAGAAAGAGTGTCCTAAAAAATACAGACAGGCCCTCTTTAGAAGGGACTTGAGAAGGTCTGGGTAGTCTTCTCAAGTCAACTTTGATTTATTCTCCAAAGCACCAGAGAGCAGGACAAGAAGCAATGGATGGAAACTAATCAAGGCGAGAAGCAATTTAGAACTAAGGAGAAATTTCCTGACACTGAGAACAATGAATCATGCACACACACCCAGCTCCATTTTCGCTGGCAGGGGGCTAGGAAAACAAACTAAAAGCTAAACAAAAGGAGAAATGTTTTCCCCTTTTTGCATTTGAGCATGCAAGAACACATTGCTTAACACATTGTAAGCCACCCTGAGTCTTCGGAGAAGGGCGGCATATAAATCAAATCCCCCTCCCCCCAAAAAAAGAGGGGGCAGGAAAGGAGAAAGGGAAAGAAGAAAGAAAAAGAGGGGAAGAGAGGGAGGAAGGAAGGAAAAGTAAGGAAAGAGGGGAAGAGGAAAGCCAGGAAGGAAGGAAAGAGGAAGAAGAAAAGAAGAAGAAGCAGAAAGGAAAAGGAAGAAAAGGAAGGAAGGAAGGAAGGAAGGAAGGAAGGAAGGAAGGAAGGAAGGAAGGAAGGAAGGAAGGAAGGAAGGAAGGAAGGAAACTATAATGAGAGTGAGGGAAATTCTGCACTTGGCTACCACAGGTGCCCCTAAAACAAGTCCTGTTTCTTGCCTACCATGGCCACACCCACCATGGCCACACCTATCCCTGGACATGCCCACTCGGGCCCTCTAAGGTTAACACAACCCTGATGTGGCCCTCAATTAAATTGAGTTTGACACCCCTGGTATAGAGTTTCCTGCTTGAACAAGAGACTGGACTAGAAGACCTCCAAGGTCTCTTCCAAATTTATTCTGACACACATTAATTTGTTCTGTTACTCTACGTATACATGAAGGCATAGAGCACACATACATACGCACTGAAATTAAACCTACAGAACAGGCTGGCAGCATACAGTAGTGGCTAAAATTGTGGAAACCTTTTGGGAAAAGTGTATTTTGAGATTTGATGGCTAATAACACCCTTTCTTTCTTTCTTTCTTTCTTTCTTTCTTTCTTTCTTTCTTTCTTTCTTTCTTTCTTTCTTTCTTTCTTTCTTTTTTGGAGTTTCAAGATAATCCTATTCCACTGCTGGAATGCCTGAGAATAGCCCAGGCCTTCACCCAATTGAAAATCTATGGAGCTGACTAAAGAAACTTGTTAGTCAGAAGCGACCCAGCAATAAAACCCAGTTAATAGAAACAATCATTCAATCTTGGTTTCACATGATCACAGCTGCAGAACTCAAAGACTTGGTTCACTCCAAGGAAAGATGTAGTAAGGCCGTCATTCATGCTAAAGGTTACCCAACTAAGGATTAACTGACATGGGGATCATTTTTGTATATCTCATTTTTTTCTATGGTGATCATTTTTGTATATCTCGTTTTTTCCATGTGTTTCACTTTTCTTCGTTCTACTGTCACTGCTATTCTAATAGCAAATCCTTCCTAAAAGTTATTGCATTACATTCTTGATTAAATGATCTTTCCATTGATATACACTGCTCAAAAAAATAAAGGGAACCCGAGCAGAAGACATCCGAGATCTGAATGAATGAAATAGCCTTATTAAATACTTTGTTCATTACATACAGTAGTTTATACACTGCTCAAACAACTAAAGGGAACACAAAACTACTGTACGTAACGAACAAAGTATTTAATAAGGCTATTTCATTCATTCAGATTTTGGATGTCTTCTGCTCGTGTTCCCTTTATTTTTTGGGGCAGTGTATAATTTTATGGTACCACTCCAAAGAAAAGTGGTGTTATTAGCTAAGTTTAGAATGTACACTTTTCCCAAAAGGTTTCCACAATTTTGGCCACTACCGTTGCACAAATAAAGCAAAAAGCAAAAACAAAAAATAATAAATTAAGATGCTGCCATTGTCCCGAGGGATACAAATCTTCTATAAACTGATTGATGGGAGAAGACCAACGAATGGGCCAATTTACATCTCCTGGCTTGATGTATGAAATGCAAAGGTTCTGAAGCTGTCACTTAAGGTGTGCTAGAATTGAATGCACTGCAACATTCACCCCCTTTTCTCTCAGACAGGCCTTCTGTTCTGAAGACTACGAAGACATGACAGATAAAGAAAACCAGAAGTGACCTTATCATTCTGAGATGGAAATTGTCTGGTGGGGGGATCGTTCCATTCTAAAAGGCCAACAGATGGGCTTAAATAAGAGGAGGAGAGCAGTAAATATGCTTATGCAAAGAAGCAATAAATTAAAGACATTTATCATGCTAGGAAAGAGAAATCACCAAGACCGTTATTGTAAGATGTCCAGCAAATAAAAAATTATGCGGAAATCCATCTGGTTTGACATTGCGTTTTTCACTGGAGTGGCTTCCAGATGCATTGAGATTTGGACGGGCTTCCAGGCTTCAGTGGGGTGAAGAGGAAGTTCCAAGCAGTGGTGAAATCCAATTTTTTTTTTTACTACCGGTTTACTGTGGGTGTGGCTTGGTGGGTGTGGTGTGGCTTGGTAGGTGTGGCTTGGTGGGCATGGCAGGGGAAGGATACTGCAAAATCCCCATTCCCTCCCCACTCCTGGGGGAAGGATATTGCAAAATCTCCGTTCCCATCCCACTCTGGGGCCAGCCAGAAGTGGTATTTGCTGGTTCTCTGAACTACACAAAATTTCCACTACCGGTTCTTCAGAACCTGTCAGAACCTCCTGGATTTCACCTGTGGTTCCAAGTAACACCCCCAATGTTTCTGGGCTTCCACGTCTGACACTAAAGCCACCCCAATATTCCTACCCCAAATTCAGCCATTTTTTTCTTCAGGGGGTGAGATTTTCTGAGGAACATTACAAGAAATGAATTGTTTGCTGATATTTTCTATTTACAATTTAGTCACAATTGGTCTGTTGCAGTGGTGAAATCCTTTTTTTTTTTTTACTACTGGTTCTGTAGGCATGGCTTGGTGGATGTGGTATAGTGTGGTGTGGCTTGGTAGGTGTGGCTTGGTGGGCATGGCAGGGGAAGGATACTGCAAAATCCCCATTCCATCCCCGCTCCTGCGGAAAGGATATTGCAAAAACTTCATTCCCACCCCATTCTCCCATTGTCCCGTGCAGTCTCACAGAGCAGTCCTCCTCAGGGTGCCGTCAGCCAAACAATGTCGGCTGGCGGTCCCCAGGGGGAGAGTGTTTTCTGCCAACCTCTGGAATGGTTTGCCCACCGAGCTCAGGGCAGCCCCCAATCTCTTCTTCTTTCACCGCGAACTGAAGACGTGGCTCTTTCACCAAATGGACTGATCCGTTGGGGGTTTGTACACTGTAATAATTTTAATTTGGTTTTAATGGGGATTTTAATTTGTATTGTGGTTTGTATTATCGATTGTTGTTCTGTAAGCTGCCCTGAGTCCTTCAGGAGAATGGCGGCATATAAATCGCAATAATAAATAAATAAATAAATATAAATAAATAAATAAATAAATAAATAAATAAATAAATAAATAAATAAATAAATAAATAAATAAATCTGGAGCCAGCTAGAGGTGGTACTTGCCAGTTCTCCGAACTGCTCAAAATTTCCTCTACTGGTTTTCCAAACTGCTCAAAATTTCTGCTACCACTCCAGAATCTGTCAGAACCTGCTGGATTTCACCCCTGGTCTGTTGCCAATGGTGAAAGCAGATTATATCCTACTTTTGGGTAAGGTAAAGGCTTCCTCTATCCAGTCATGTCTGACTCGCGTGCGTGCGTGTGTGTGTGTGTGTGTGTGTGTGTACTTAACTTCATTTCTTAGCCAAGAAATAAGTAGTAAGTGGTGATATTCACTTACCTTTCCCTACCGGTTTGCAAATGTGAGTGTACGTGCCCCATCCACGCATGTTCCTGGCCTTCCATGTATGTACTTTGCTGGCACACGCACCTTCCACGCATACACTCAGCCTCAAAAATGTGCCTAAATAGGATGGCATAGAGCCTGGGTGGGCGGGGCCACCCCAATTTCCACTACTGGTTCAGGCGAACTGGTCTAAACTGGCTGAATAACACCTCTGGAGCCAGCATTGTCTGTGGTCATGTGACCAGCATGACCATATGTTGAAGTGCATAAAACATTGTTAACTTTCCCACCGAAGTGGTACCTATTAATCTACTCACATTGACTTGCTCTTGAACTGCTAAGTGGGCAGGAACTGAGGCAAGAACAGGAGCTCACCCCATCTTGTGTGGAGTTTGAGTCTCAGACTTTCCAGCTGACAAACACAGTGTCTTTAACAGCTGAGGGCCTTTTGGCTAGCCCCAAGTTATCCAGCATGCAAGATAAAAGTCACTTCTTCCATTCATTCAAATCCCTGGCTTCTCTCCATCCTGCTGATGCCAGTTCTCCCATGGTAGATATCTCTTTCTGGCAAAAAAGCTTCCATTCTCTTAATCCAACAGCTCCGGGGCCAACAATAACGACAACACAGTTCTTATCACTCTCTTTTTGGATCAGTGGAAATGATTCAGGCTCGTTGGCCTGAATTGTCAGTTTTTTGTCTCCAGAATTAGATCTCTGAAAAATTCATGAAAAACTCTCCTTTTACATGCAGGAGTAAAAGTTGTCTTAGAATTAAGTCCCGATATTTTTTTTTTCGCAGCTGCATATGCTACCAATTTTTGCTTGGCAATTGTGAAGCAATTGTGTGGCTAGTTTTAATCCCCGTTTGTGAGTAGAAGCAGCCCCCCCCCGATTGTCCAAATCTCAGAAAACTGAACAACCAACTCATTCTGAAGACACAGTTTGAGCCTTTCAAAATCTGAACTTCCACAAAGTTTAGTAAAAATTTTTTCTCTATTATATCCTCCACGCTATCCATTTTGTGCGTCTCCTGTGATGAAGAATTGCCTGTGCGTTTTAGAATTTATTATGAACTCCCGTAAAGTATGTGTTGTGTTGCTCCCTCAATTTATTCAGCTTTAGTTCTTGGGAATAAATTCGGCTCTTCCAACTTGAAATGCCTCTCACAAGTAAAGACAAAATGAAAAAGCATAATCAAGCCACCCACTGACTCACAAGGGAACCCAAAATACATCTATAAAAGAGGAACAAGCGTGAAGGATAGCAATGAAGCTTGTCATAGTCTGGTCACACTTTAAGCTGATACATGTGTACCTGTTGCAAATTGTACCTCTCTCGGAATCACTTTTGTGTGGCTGGCAGTCACTGGTGTTGCAAGTTGATTTCTCAGGTCATAGCATCTGATCTTCTTCTTCAGAAAGTCCAGATCGGCTGGAATAACAGAACAATAGAATCAGAAGGGACCTTGGCGCTCTTCAAGTCCAAGGGTCACCAACTTTCGGACCTCAGGGACTACTAAATTTATAATTTTAAATCCCGCGGACCACTAATATGATCTGCCTAATGAGTGGGTGGGTGGGCATGGCAAGGTGGCCATGTGACTGGGTGGGCATGGCCAATTTGATGTCACTCACATCAAGGGGCGCCTTGCCAGATTCTACTCACTACTCCTCGCCTGCCCGTCCGGGATCCTTAGGGCCCCAACAGGAAGCAGTTGCTGGAGCTAAGCAGCCACCATGAGAAAGAATTGGCAAAACAGCTGGCTCAGTTCAAATTGGATCTGACCGAGAAGGAGGCTCAGCAGAAGCACCTTGCTGAGGACTAGGAACATAAGCTTTCTAAGCAGAGGGAAGACTTGCAGGAGCGCAAGGCCAGGTACTGGCACCTGGAGACTCAGTGGGCTGAGATGGTCAGCCAGTTCCAGGCCATGATGCAGCCCCACTGGAACGAGGTCCTCCGGCTCTTTGCCACCAGTGGTACTTTCCTCCAGCCTTCACCCAAAGCCCCACATCAGGAGGCTGAAGCAGACCTTGAGTTGGAATTTCTTTCCCCCTCCAACTGACACAAAAAGACCCCAAAGGGGGAGACTCTCTGTAACAACACAAAAGTACATTGCACGTATCCAACCCAGGGGCCGTAGTCTGAGGACCCTTGATTTAGTGCAATATAAAAAAATGCAAATAATTTTTCTGTGGACCACCAAAATATTCTCGTGGACCACCAGTGGTCCACAGACCACCAGTTGGTGACCGCTGTTCCAGTCCAACCCCCTGCTCAAGCAGGAAGCACTATACCAGTGTTGGTGAACCTTTTCAGCATCAAATGCACACTGGCCACCTTGTTTTCTAGGTTCTCTTGCGCATCCAAGCATGAAGACCAGCTGGTCAGTGCCCATGTGCGCACCGGAACCAGAAGAGCAGCCACCCAGTGCACATGCACACACTAGGAAGATAATCTTCCAGTCCCCGGTGCACACATGCACACCAGCCAGCTGGTCTTTTTATGGTGTGATCTTCCAGTTCCCGGTGCATGCATGCATACCAACCACCTGGTCTTCCTGTTTATGGTGTGTATGTGTGCATCACATGCACACCATAAACAGGAAGACCAGGTGGCCGGTGTGCATGCATGCAACGGGAACTGGAAGATTATTTTCCCAGTGTGTGCAGCTGCTCATTCGTTTTCCGGCATTCCCACGCACGTGAAAACTTCCCAACCTGGAAGAGCAATGGACAATGGCTCGTGTGCCGGTAGAGATGGCTCTGCAATGCCACTTCCACCACACGTGCCATAGGTTCGCCATTTTATGTATTTATTTATTTAGTTATTATTCGAATTTGTATACCGTCCCACTCCCAGGAGGGACTCAGGGCGGTGAACAGCCAAGATAAAATACAGTAGCATATAAAAGTTAAAAATTGTTTAAAATAAATTAAATAATTAGGCTAGGAAACAATTTAAAAATCCAATTGTATAAAACGTTTTAAAACCCAGTATAAAGAGGAGGTTCAAGCCAGACCAGCCTGTTGGAATAAGAACGAGTTTACTACCAGTTCTATAGAACCAGTGCGAACCGGGGGCCAGCCACCACTGCCTTCCCCACCTTGTGCAAAGGAAGCTGTTCAAAATCAGAACAGAGCCCTTTAAAGATGAATTCAGCAGTTGCTTTTTCCCTTGGAATAAAAAAATACACCTGAAACGATCAAGCTGGGAATTTTCCCAGAGAATTCCCGAATTCTCTGGGAAGCTTTTTTAAAAACTTTTGATTCTGAGACAAGAGAGATCTTTGTGTTAGATTTCTCCCATTGCTGTTATCTAACACAGGAACTTTCAAAACTTTATCAACTTTCAACTTTCAACGGGTAATTTGCGAAGTTTGAAAGAAAAAAAATCCCAGATCAAGAGGCAAGGTCCTGGTGGACAGAAAATAGGCTCCAGGAGAGTAATGTTTTTTTTTCCCCTTACTCCTACATAGAATCCAGGGAGACAGTCTGGAAAACACTACTCTAACATATGCAGTCTTCTGCATTTCAAATGAAGCTTTTCATTTCATCCCAAATCTGTTTTGTGTGATCTTTTCTGTGGGAAACCACATTCAGCCCCAAAAGTATGTGGGAAGAAATATCCATTTGGTTTAGTTCCAAGCCGGGAGAAAGGCAATGGAAACAAAATGGAGGCCGGAGGCTGATTGGAAAGATGGTTCAATGATGAAGCAGAAGGGCATGGGTGGCTCTGGGCAGCTGACCACATGGAGTTGAGAGTGAGGGTTTTTTATACCTTGTCTTAGGCTTTGCACTTGAACTTCCTGTTCCTGTGCAAGAACATGGCTATTGTCAGACACCCATGGGGCCATGGAGGGGTTATGGAGGGGTCATAGCTGGCTCTATAGGCAATGGACAAATCCTAGGTGTTTGTATGAACCAGAGTGGTGCAGTGGTTAGAGTGCAGTACTGCAGGCTACTTCTGCTGACTGCCGGCTGCCTGCAAATTTGGCAGTTCAAATCTCCCCAGGCTCAAGGTTGACTCAGCCTTCTATCCTTCTAAGGTGGGTAAAATGAGGATCCAGATTGTTGGGGGCGAAAGACTGACTCTGTAAACCATTTAGAAAGGGCTGGAAAAATACTGTGAAGTGGTATATAAGTCTACGTGCTATTGCTAAGTTCGGTTGAAGTTTCTGAGGGTAATGCAATGAAGGGGCTTGAGTTCTGAAAGGGTGTAGGATAATCCCTATTGTGGCTTATTGGCATCCGTCCTGTTTTGGCTCTTTGGTGAGGGTATTTGCTTATGAATAGAGCTACCTAGATACTTGGCTTTTTTCAATAAACTCTTTATTTCTTAAGTGCTGCCATCTGCTGAGGGCTATTAAGAAAGGTGAGGACAGCTTTCTGTCTCCAAGAGCATGTTTCTACATTCCTCCTTTAGGGAAATATAATATTCCACCTTTTTAATATTCCCTAAACTATTTCATTCTTCTAGGAGAGGGGTAGGTGCTAACTTTCAACAACTATATCACTGTGACAGGATAACAATCTTCCTAAGAATCACATCTTTGCTCTCTTCCAAACAGGAAAATGCCCCAACTTTGTCTCCCATGCATACGCAAATTTATTTAATGTTCCGAAATTTGATGGTAATTCACTATTGTTGACTTACAGATTCTGGATATACCCATGATGGCTAACCTACGGCACGTGTGCCCGAAGCGGCAAGTGAATCCATGTCACCTGGAATGGGCAGCATCGCCCATTCTTCTTCTGGGCTTCTGGTGTGCATGCACGCACAATGATCAGCTGACCTTTTTGCATGCGGCAATGCTGGAAACTAGAAGAGTTGGTCTTCCATTTTCCTGCCTCAGCATGCACAGCCAGCTGATCGTCGCATGTGGACGTGGATGCCCACCAGAAACCTGGAAGAGTAGCTGGCTGAAACCAGACATTCAGTAGCTGAAACCGGAAGTTCATTTTCATTCACGTGCACGCACTCGGTGCTGAAAGGGTTTGCCATCACTGGGATATACTAAGTCAAAATGCTCAAATACAACTTGGTATCACCAAGTTGGTAGGCTGTATGTCATTAAAAGGGCACTGAATTATGAAACAGGGGTAAATATTTTAGTTCAAAATCTTGAACAGCTTATCTCCTTGAATTTCTTTTAAACTATATTCGGTAAACTTAAATATCTGGTCCTATTTTTATTTTATTTTATTTTATTATTTTGTCACTGGGATTTTCTGCTGCCTTTAAATTTGCAATCCTTCTTGTTTCCTTTCCCTCTCTCCTTCAGCTCCCTAGAATTAGTAATGAACATTGCATTTTCTCTGAATGCTATTAATCACAACCACTGTGGTACAAAGTGAATTATCTACTCTTCACGGGGATCTTTAAGGATGCCATAAAAACTTGTCCGTACCAACACTTCATAAACAAGCCAGTGAGCTTGGCAAAATCAGCATTCAAAGTATCTCTTTTGCAGCTTTTATAAATTCAGGGTGTCAACAGCACAGGAAGCAATTCTTCTTGTAAAGTTAATATTATAACTCCTCCAAATCCAACTTTAGAGAGTCTAATAAAATAAATGATCAAAGCATCTCTCTCTCTCTCTCTCTCTCTCTCTCTCTCTCTCTCTCTCTCTCTCTCTCTCTCTCTCTCTTCACACACACACACACACAGAGAGAGAGAGAGAGAGACCTAATGGTAAATAGAGAGAGGAGAGGAGAGGAGAGGAGAGGAGAGGAGAGGAGAAGAGAAGAGAAGAGAAGAGAAGAGAAGAGAAGAGAAGAGAGAAGAGAAGAGAAGAGAAGAGAAGTTTTTATTGGCCAAGTGTGATTCGACACACAAGATTTTGTCTTAGTGCATATGCTCTCAGTGTACATAGAAAAGATACATTTGTCAAGATTCATAAGGTACAACACTTAAGGATAGTCATAGGGTACAAATAAGCAATCATATCATATTAGGAAACACTCAATATAAATCATAGGGATACCAGCAATAAGGTTACAGTCATACGGTTATAAGTGGGAGGAGATGTGTGATAGGAACGATGACAAGATTAATAGATGACAATATTAAGCCTTGTGTACTAAAACTAAGGTAATGGCATCCAGCCATCTCAATTCCTGGCAAGTAGATGGGAAAGAAATGGAGGTAGTGACAGATTTTATTTTTCTTGGGCTCCAAGATGGGGACTGCAGCCAAGAAATTAAAAGGCACTTGCTCCTGGGGAGGAAAGCTATGGCAAATCTAGACAGCATTCTAAAAAGCAGAGACATCATCCTGCCAACAAAAGTGCATTAAGTCAAGGCAATGGTTTTCCCAGTTGCCATGGATGGCTGAGAAAATTGGACCATAAGGAAGGCTTAACACCAAGGAATGGAGGCCTTTGAACTCTGGTGCTGGAGAAGACTCCTGAGAGTCCCTTGGACTGCAAGGCCATCCAACCGCTCAGTCCTAGAGGAGATCAACCCTGACTGCTCTTGAGAAGGTCAGATCCTGAAGATGAAACTCAAATCCTTTGGCCACCTAATGAGAAGGAAGGACTTCCTGGAGAAGAGCCTAATGCTGGGAACGATGGAGGGCAAAAGAAGGGGACGGCAGAGAACGAGGTGGCTGGATGGAGTCACTGAAGCAGTTGGTATGAGCTTAAATGGACTCCAGAGGATGGTAGAGGACAGGAAGGCCTGGAGGAACGTTGTCCATGGGGTCGTGATGGGTCAGACACAACTTTGCAACTAACAACAACAAAAAAAAAACTTCTCTAGACACCTCAGAAACTGTTATAAGAAAGGATACAGAAGCTCCAGATTGTCAAAATATTCAAGAGTCTGCAACCATAAGATTAGGACACCATCTTAAGATTTTTTCCAAGAAAGGAAGAGCGAAAACACCATCAACTTCCATGTCTTGTAGAAGTACGTGAATGGAATCACAAGTCACTCTTTTGATCTATATGGAATGTCACGAACACGGTATTAGCAAGATGAAATAGTCACGCCTTGATTAATGGTGGGCCAGATGTTTAAAGATAGTTGAGTAATTTGACCTTTGCAATTCCTGGTACAAAGCGAGCTGATCTGCATTTTCTGGTCTCTATCATCTACCGAATTTTGCTGGGTTTTTGTTTTTTGTTTTTTCTCATGGTAAGATAGCCATTCTTCCGGATGTCAAAGTATCAACTTACATTAAGTGTGCCTTGAAATTGCACCTGGCTGAAATTGTAATAGAAAGTTTTCCAACGGGTTTTGAAGAGGGGAAAAAATAAGTCAAGAGTTGGAGACCAGTTTGGCAGTGTTATTCTTCTAATTATTTAATGAACAGTACACTGTATATGAAAGTGTCTGTTATTGTAAACTATTTCACATATTGTTGTGGTGCACAGCAATGGTATGTTCCATGTGTTTAGGAGAAATGTGTAAAGATAGAATAACAGAGTTGGAAGGGATCTTGTAAATCATTTAGCCCGACCCCCTCCCCATCCAAGCAGGAGATCCTACATCATTTCTGACAAATGGCAGTCCAGTCTCTTTTTGAAAGCTTCCACTGATGAAGCTCCCACAACTTCTGAAGGCAACTTCTGTTCCATGGGTTGATGACTCTCACTGTCAGAAAATTTCCAGATTGAATCCCTCCTCAGTCAGTTTCCATCCGTTGTTCCTTGTCTGGCCTTCAGGTGCTTTGGAAAATAGCTTGACCCCTTCCTCTCTGTGGCAGCCCCTCAAATATTGGAATACTGCTATCATTTCTTCCCTGGTCCTTTTCTTGACTAAACTAGCCATACCAAGTTCCTGTAACCATTCTTTATGTGTTTTAGTCTCCAGTCCCCTAATCATCCTAGTTGCTCTTCTCTGCACTCTTTCTAGAGTCTCAACATCTTTTTTATTGTGTGGTGACCAAAACTGGATGCAGTACTCTAGGTGTGGTCTTACTAAGGCTTTATAGAACAGTACTAATACCTCCCTTGATCTTGATTGTATCCCTCTGTTAATGCAATTTAGGATTGCATTGGCTTATTTGGCTGTTACTACACACTGTTGGCTCATATGTAATTGGCAGGGGTGAAATGCTCCCGGTTCAGACCGGATCGCCCAATCTGGTAGGGATGGAGGTGGGTGGTTCAGAGAACTGGTAGCAAAAATCCCTGCCCCCCCCCCCCCCCCATGCCCAGCTGAGCCGCACAATCATCAGAGGCTTTTTTTTTTAACTTTTAAAAACATTTTTTCTACAACCTCTTCAGCTGAAAAAAATGCTTTTAAAAGTAAAAAAAAAGCCGCTGATGATCTTGCGGCTCAGCTGGGATCATCAAAGGCTTTTAAAAGAAAAAAAACCCTTTTTTTTTCTTTTAAATGCCTCTGACGATCCAAGCTGAGTTTCCTGATCTGCAGAGGCATTTAAAAGATAAAAAAACCCTGCATAGATAAATCTCCAAGTGTCCTCAACAATCCTCAGAAAGAGGGCTAATGACCAGATGACTGCAAGGAATATATATCCTTCCATCCTCCATCCTTCAGTCAGAATTGAAGAAGCTTCTTGAATGAGAAGTGAAACATCTTCAAGGAAAACCAAAATCCAGTTGCCTTTTGGGGAAAAAAAAACATCTTTGTCAACAAGTTTGCAAATTCCCTGTTCCGTTCCGCTCCAGCACGTAAATTCTGAAGACACATTACACCACACCTGTGAAAAGCAATCAGAATGTTGGTATTTATGTGAAAAGGAAGCTGAGAAGATTTATTCCTTCCTTCCTACAGGTCAGGAAGATTATATTAAGAAAAAGATAGCAAAGCAAGAAACAAGTCTTCACATAAATACAGTATTTTTCAGAGTATAAGACACTCTGGAGTATAAGACGCACCTTAGTTTTGGGGGAGAAAAATAAGAAAAAAAAAACAAATTCTTCCTCTGCCTACCAGCGTCCATCGATATTCATCTGGATAGCATCCTGTCAGTGTGTGAGAGAGTTGGGGGCTGTTTGGAAACTGAAAAAGTATTTGCTGTGTGAGCAACAAGGAGACAGCAAGGAGCATGGGGTGGCTTAGCTCAATTATTCTATATACTAAAGCTGCATGCTGTGCTGAGGTCTGAAACTGAAACTGAAACTGAAACTCCTCTCCTCTGCTTGTGTTTTGCTTGTATTTACTACCACGTTGGAAAATCTGCTTTTGGTATTGTATATTTTACTTCCTGTGTTATATTATATATAAAAGAGAAGTTATTGAAACCTGCTGAATCAGTTACTTGTGTGTGCTTTCTGGATGTGATTGCTGCTACAAACTCTGACACGTCATTGCGGCAAATAGGGAACAGCCAGGTCAGCTTCAGCACATTATTGTAACCTGATTCAGCACGAGCGGCTGATTGGCGGGTGGATTGGCCTCCTGGAATACCTGTTCCACGCTGCAGGGTTTGCCACAAACCATCACCGCCTCCATGTCTCATGTTTTTGGCTACACTTGATGTATAAGACACACCCAAATTTTCACCCTCTTTTGGGGCGGGGGGAAACAGTGGTGCGTTGCTCCCGATTCAGTCCAGTTTTATAGAACCGGAAGTAAAACTGGTGGGAAGCTCCGCCCACCCGCTATGACACCATCATGAGTGATCTGCAGATGTGCAAAAGCTTCTGTGCATGCAGAGAAGCACACGCCCGCAGTCCTATTGGGAACTGGTAGTAAAGGTAAGTAGAATCCACCCCTGCGGGTGGGGGGGGGGAGTGTGTCTTATACTCTGAAAAATACAGTACATATATTGGAAATTGGAAAGCGAGAGAGAATGGGTACATTTCCTGAAGGTGGAATCGTGGAATAGAAGGAAACAAGCCATTATGGGTAACTGCCTAGTTGGCTGCTATGAAATTCATGTTGCCATTAGGTGTTTGGACTTGTGCACTGTGGAATGAAGTCTTTCAGAAATAAAGCTACCCTCTTTTCATTTCAAAGACAAGCCATAAGTGGAATTATAACTGTTTCTCAACACCCCAAGCAGGAATATAATCAGCTCGTTGCAACCAGCCGACTGCCCGGAGGCTCTTAAAATAAGAAGTTTGCTTTATGGTCCACCTGAGAAATCTTGAGGATTTGCAGCCCAGGGATCCAGCTAGATGGAAGAGACTGATTATGTAGCTAATAAATAGAGCAGCCGGCAAGGAGAAGAGAGTATATAATGGAAGTAAATTAAGGCAGCTTTAAGATGGAAGGAAACAGTAGCAAATTTCGTTTGATATCCAAATAAATAAGGAACTTTTTATGGAGCACTTTATGCATAAAAATACTTTCCCTGTAGAGGAATAAGCGGACACTACAGAAATATCCTTTGGTTATCTGTTTGTTTAACCTGAACTAACAGCTGGTTTTAAGAATAGGTATTGCATAACTCTTGCATCTGCATTAGTTCGTAAAGACAGGTGCAATAAATAATTATTTTTAAAGCCTTATCTCTACTTGCTTAGCCATCGAAATGGCAAAGAACAGGTTGCTTCCTTTAAATGGTCTTCATTTATCATATTATTGCTATTATTTCTGATTTACCCAATACCCAAAGTATGGTTTTTTTTGTCTAAGTCCAGCTAAGTTACTAGATCCCATAATTAAGTTATTTATAGCAATAGCACTTATATAACACTTCATAATTCTTAGAGCAGTCTCTAAGCCGTTCCAGTAGTTTACAGAGTCAGCATATTGCCCCCCAATAATTTGGGTCCTCAGTTTACTGACGTCACTTTATAATCCTTTGGTAAGATCACACTTTGAATATTGCATCTAGTTTGGGTCTCCAGGAGGTTAAAAAAAAAGATGTTGAGACTCTAGAAAGAGTACAGAGGAGAGTAACAGAGATGGTTAGGGGCAGTGGTGGAATTCAATTTTTTTTACTACTGGTTCTGTGGGCATGGCTTGGTGGGCATGGCAGGGGAAGGATACTGCAAAATCCCCATTCCCTCTTGACTCCTGGGGGGAAGGATATTGCAAAATCTCCATTCCCTCCCCACTCCTGGGGGGAAGGATATTGCAAAATCCCCATTCCCTCCCCACTCCTGGGGAGAAGGATGTTGCAAAATCCCCATTCCTTCCCCACTCCTGAGGGAAGGATATTGCAAAATTTCCATTCCCACCACACTTTGGGGCCAACCAGAGGTTGCCGCTTCTCCAAACTACTAAAAATTTCCGTACTGGTTGTCTAGAACCCATCAGTACCTGTTGAATTTCCCCCTTGGTTAGGGGACTGGAGGCTAAAACATATGAACAATGGTTGCAGGAAATGGGTTTGTCTAGCTTAATGAAAAGAAGAACTAAGAGAGACATGATAGCAGTGTTTCAATATTTGAGGGACTGCCACAAAGAAGAGGGAGTGTTCTATCCCCAACCCCCACACACACACACACCAACAGACGTTCGAGAGTTAAAGACCAAACCAACCGGCAAAATCCTTTCCCTTAAGATAACGGAACTTGGCAACAACCTAGTGGCTGCCTGCCAAGAGTTTATTATTTACAAAGAGGAGAGATAACTTCTCCCCACTTCTGATACATCAAAAGAAACAGCTCAATAATTACGGAGTCAATCAAGTCCAGAGATAATCCAGCAAAGTCTATAGCCAAAAGTCTGACAATGCAGAATGGCATGGAAGCTTTCAGCTTTGTTCGTCACAAGGTTTGACTGGCCACCACGCTCCCTTTTATATCCTGTGGGGTGTGGTCCAGTGACTCAGTTAATCTCTGGCACGCCTTCCCCGTCTACTGTGCACACTTCTCCCTGCACCGCTGCTGAGGATCCAGCCAGCACTTATCTCCTTTGTCGCTGTCCACCTGTGGCTGCGGGGACGTGCTTGGCTCTGGGCCTATCTCTTGCCCTTTGGTGTCCTCCGGAGGCATTGCCAGAGAGGAGGGTCCTGGAGATGGAGGCCTTGCTAATTCCTCCCCCTCACTCTCAGAGTCTGTATCTGTCGATGACACAGGCTCAGGCAACGGAGCCACAACAGAGAGTCAAACTATTCTCCAAAGCATCTGAGGACCACACAAGAAGCAAGAGATGGGAACTAATCAAGGAGAGAAGCAACTTAGAACTAAGGCGAATTTTCCTGACAGAACAATTAATCAGAGAACAATGACTTGACTCCAGAAGCTGTGAATTCTCCAACCCTGGAGGTTTTCAAGAAAAGATTGACAACCATTTGTCTGAAATGATATAGGGTTTCCTACCTAACCAGAAGGTTGGACTATAAAATCTCCAAGGTCCCTTCTAACTCTGTTATTCTGATTATTTATTATCTTATCTTATTTCACATGATTGGCTGCTTGCTTCTTTCTGAAAATCCATCCACTCTTCCCTCCCTCTGCTGAAATGACTGTCCCCCAAGAGAAGTAGAGAAACATATATATATATTTTTAAAAGACTCATCTACCTGTCTCGGCTTCCCTTGTCAAAATTTGCCCTTCTTTATTTCACACTGGCTAGAACAAAAAGCCAAAGCAACGTCACCTGTTTTACGAACTTCCATCTTTCACTTGTTTTGTTTGAGACCTCTTTTTAGTGGCTGGCTGGTGGCTCTCTCTTTTGAATGCAGCCCTTCTACTTTACGATCTGAGCCTGGGTGCTAAATTTTAGGGTTTTAAGGGAGTCCTTGTGGAAGAATGGTATAATCTTATCGAAATGGCCTGAGAGCTAGTTAATGCTATGCTGGTCGTGACACTGTCACTCTGTCGGCACTCGGAGTTATTTGCTATATATTCAGAAGACCTGTGTCATCCTCCTGGCTGCTAGACTGTCAGGTTTTCGTAGGGAGGGGGCGGGGATGTCAATTCCTGTCTGGGTTGCCTAAATCTCCAAAATGCTGTCTGAATATAAAAACCTGCAAAACGCACCAACCTTCACGAGCTCGGCTTTTCTCCTCTCAATTTCAACGGTTTCATTGATGTTCCTCGGTTAATTTATCTCCCTTTCAACCGGTAGCGTTGGAAACATTCTCAGATCATCAATATTTGGAGAATTCAAATGTCTGAGTTGTTTATAGCGCAAAGTCCACCGAGACATGATGGCAAGGTTGCTCTGATAGCCAACCAGAGCCTTCATGATAGCTCCATCTGATCTGGCAGGCTTACCAATCGTTAATCAAATTCTCCCCCAGTTTTGCATGAAAAAAAAAAAGGAGAAGAAGTTGGGTATCACAAGAGACAGGGACAATCTGCAGTTGACAATGGCATCTTTTGCCATCTATCATATATACTATTTCATTTTTGGATGGAACGGATGGAGTCTGACCAGCATAAGAACAGGATTTTGCTCTATGTCCTCTCAAGAAGATAAATACTACCACTAAGCAACATTCGTATAAACATTCAAAGATGATGATGCAGGGGTGAAATCCAAAATTTTTCCCTACCGGTTCTGTGGGCGTGGCTGGGTGGGCGTGGCAGGGGAAGGATACTGCAAAAACTCCATTCCCACCCTACTCCAAGGGAAGGATACTGCAAAATGTCCATTCCCTCCACTCCTGGGGGAAGGATATTGCAAAATCTCCATTCCCACCCCATTCTGGGGCCAGCCAGAGGTGGTATTTGCCGGTTTTCCAAAGTACTCAAAATTTCCGCTACCGGTTCTCCAGAACCTGTCAGAACCTGCTGGATTTCACCCCGATGATGATGATGATGAGGAGGAGGAGGAGGAGGAGGAATAGGAGGAGTGGTGGAATGTTGCCGGTTTATCAACTGGTTCGGTGAGCACTCGTGCGCCTAAGGTGCTTGCATGCAGTGCTGAAAATGGAGCATGCTGCTTACCTTCCAAGTCAGCAATGGTAAATAGAACAGCGAGGGGGGGGGGGTATCAGCTGTGCCGTGTGATTGAAATAAAGGACAGGAAAGAGCAGGGCTAGATGGGCAGGGCCAATTTTATTTATTTATTTATTTATTTTTAAATTTGTATACCGCCCTTCTCCCTGAGGACTCAGGGCAGTGAACAGCCAAGTAAAAGCATAAACTACAAACATTAAAATACAATTAAAAAGATATATATAAATTTGGCCCCTTGATTAAAAATAATAACAAACCATTAAAAACATTTAGAAAAGTGTTAGGCCAGCCCGGCTTGCTGGAAAAAGAAGGTTTTAAGGGCATGATGGAAGGTACCGAGGTCTTGGATTCTCCTTAACTCTGGGGGACAGCTGATTCCAGAGGGTAGGTGCCCCCACAGAGAAGGCCCTCCCCCTGGGGATCACCAGCCTGCATTGTTTGGCTGATGGCACCCTGAGGAGGCCCTCTCTGTGGGAGCGCACAGGTCAATGGGAGGCCGTCGGTAGCAACAGACGGTCTTGAAGATAACTAGGTCCTATGCCATGGAGCGCAATTGATCATCGCCGCTACCATTTCGCCCGAACCGGTCTGAACCAGCTGAATTCCACCTCTGATGATGATGATGATGATAGAACAGTGGTAATAAGTGTCCTGTTTAGAAGGTGTAAAAGATCAGTTTATCTTTAAATAGTTTTAATAATTTATAATATGCCATACAAAGAGAATACAAAAGCAAATATTAGGGAAATGAGGAGAGGAGAGAGGGAAGGAGATAGTGGGGGAAAGCAAGGAAAAAAGAAAAGAAAAAAGGCATTGACTTCCAACTCCTTTGGTGCAGTAAAAGAAGGCATTATGAACTACCTTCAACTTTTTACTTTTTCATAATAATAGAAACTAGCCAGTTCTACAACAAATCTATCTCATTGGTAAAATCCAAAATCAAAGTTTCATATTTTTCCCCACCTCAAGCACAAAGTCCAAAAGCAGTTTCCAAGTAGAAATAAAAATATTTGTATATTTTTTCCATTAATTTAGCCATTTCTTGTTGTTGTTAGTTGAGAAGTCATGTCCGACCCATCGCAACCCTGTGGACAACATTTCTCCAGGCCTTCCTGTCCTCTACCATCCTCTGAAGTCCATTTAAACTCACGCCGACTGCTTCAGTGACTCCATCCAGCCACCTCGTTCTCTGCCAACCCCTTCTTCTTTTGCCCTCAATCTTTCCCAGCATTAGGCTCTTCTCCAGGGAATCCTTCCTTCTCATTAGGTGGCCAAAGCATTTGAGTTTCCTCTTCAGGATCTGGCCTTCTAAGGAGCAGCCAGGGTTGATCTCCTCTAGGATTGACCTGTTGGATCACCTTGCAGTCCAAGGGACTCGCAGGAGTCTTCTCCAGCACCAGAGTTCAAAGGCTTCCATTCTTTTGTGCTCAGCCTTTCTTATGGTCCAACTTTCACAGCCATCCATTGCAACTGGGAAAACCATCGCCTTGACTATAGGCACTTTTGTTGGCAGGGTGATGTCTCTGCTTTTTAGTATGCTGTCTAGCTTTGCCATAGCCTTCCTTCCCAGGAGCAAGCACCTTTTAATTTCTTGGCTGCTGTCCCCATCTGTGGTGCTCTTGGAGCCCAGGAAAATAAAATCTGTCAGTACCTCCATTTCTTCCCCATCTATTTGCTATGAATTGAGAGGGCCGGGTGCCATGATCTTAGTTTTAGCCATCTCTGCTAACTCCATCAGTTTTGCAGCCATTCATCCATTGTGGGAATCGAGGTGACCTTCCATTTCTGGGCGTAGAGTAGTCTTGCTGCCGTCAACATATATAACATCAGGGTTGCAAATTTTGTAAAAGATCAGTTTAAAGACAGATCATCATGGTACAAATCTGTCAATGTAGTCACCCCTGTTGATATCGACCAATGTTGACAGGGACCAGAGTCAATACCAACTCAGATGATGATGGATGATGATGATGATGATGATAGAACAGTAGTGATAAGTGTCCTGTTAGAAGATGTAAAAGATCAATTCAGAGATTGATCCTCATGGGGCAAATCTGTCAATGTAGTCCCCATTGTTGATACTGATCAGAGGTGGGTTTCACAAAATTTTACCACCTGTTCGCTGCGCATTGAAAATGTGAGAGCATGTGGCTTGCACGCATGCATGTGGCTTAGAAAATGTAGCTAAATAGGATGGCATAGCCCCTACTGCTTCACCCGAATTGGTCCAAACCGGCTGAATACCACCAATGATACTGATCAATGTTGAAGGGACCAGAGTCAATATCAATTTGATGATGATGGTGATGATGATATCCATTCAGTCATTTCTGACTCGTGGCAATTCTATGGGCCAGGTCTCTCCACATCTTCCAATCTTGCACTAAATCTTTTGAGTTTTTCTATGCTTTGATTGGTGTCAGTCTGATGGTGTCCAGCCACTGTGTTCTTCGCTTTTTTTCGCCACTAACTCTTCCAAGCATAATTGCTTTCTCCAGTGAATTCCCCTGAATGACATGGGCCAAAATAAGTGAGACCCACTTTTGTGCTTTGGCCAAAACACTTGAGGCTGCTTACAATAATTGAGAGCATAATATATCCACTGTCAGGAATTAAATTGAAGAGCAAATGTGAAGGATTCTTGGAACAACAGTTTCCTTTTTTTTCCCCTTGATCCTACAATTTCGTGGATAAGTATTCTGTAACCATGCTGACACCACCTCAAATCTTTGGTAGCTCAGAGGAGAGATAACATGCAATTAAAAAATAATAATAATCCTGTAACTGAACATCCTAAACCAACTCAACTCATATTGTGAACTGAAATGCGGATATCTATCTGCACTTAGATATGCAGTAGACTATACATCTAGTCTACTGCAAAATGTATTTGGAAGTGAGAGGATTATTTCTACACAGGGGAAAGTCACTGAAAATTAGCTACAGACCTGGCCAATTCCACAACATGGGTTTTCAGATCTGGGTCATCCCCCTTTCTGGTGGTTCAGTGGTGGTTTTAGAATAGAATAACAGAGTTGGAAGGGACTTTATAAATCATCTTGTCCAACCCCCCACCCAAACAGGAAACCCTACATCATTTGTGACAGATGGCAGTCCAGTCTCTTCTTGAAAGCTTCCAGTGATGAAGCTCCCACAACTTCCGCAGGCAACTTCTGTTCCATGGGTTGATTGTTCTCACTGTCAGAAAATTTATCCTGATTTCCTGGTTGAATCTCTCCTTGATCAGTTTCCATCCATTATTCCTTGTCTGGCCTTCGGGTGCTTTGGAAAATAGCTTGACCCCCTCCTCCTCTCTGTGGCAGCCTCTCAAATATTGGAAGACTGCTATCATGTCTCCCCTGGTCCTTCTCTTCACTAGACTAGCCAGGCCCAGTTCCTGCAACCGTTCATCGTATGTTTTAGCCTCCAGTCCCCTCATCGTCCTGGTTGCTCTTCTCTGCACTCTGGCTTTATTTGAACCCAAAGCAAATCTCTTGATGCAGTGTTGTAGCTTTGCTGGAGTTACAAGTGCTCCATTTTTTTTTTCATTGGCAGGGACTGTTGATTCACCTTGCCTTCCAGGTGCTATCCATACCATATCCATTAAAGCTCCAGGTTTCATGGTCTGTTCACCCTTCATCTAACCTCTCGGGCAGCTGGTTCCCAATGGCCAGTTTGTTGTCATCCTATCTCACAGAATTTGGATTTTGAGAATCAGTGAGATGTAGGGCTTAAGGCAGGGATGTTAAATTCAATTTAAGATTTTAAATTGGTTTTAAATGTGGGATTTTAAATTGGGGTTTTATATTTGAGCCAAATTATTTAATATTTTTAATTATTTTTAAATTTTGTCTGTCTTGTGCTTTTAATCAGGCTGTACACCGCCCCGAGTCCTTCGGGAGAGGGGTGGTGTAGAAATAAAATCATCAACATCAACATCAACATCATCGTTGAGGGACGCATCAGGTTGTGTTTGACCTCAGGGGGCTGGGGTGGGCATGGCCAGAGTTGGAGTGGCCAGCACAACATCACTTGTGTTGGGCACCTGTGGGGCCTGAGCACTCTGCAAGCAAAACTGGAGCTCGGAGGGGCCCCACGCAGCCCTCATGAGCCCCATTTTTGGCTGAGATTGCCTCCTGCAACCCTCTACCTGTGAAAACGGAGCTTGGAGGGGCCCTATGCAGCCCTCGTGAGCTCTGTTTTCACTGCCAGAGGCACCATGGGCCAGTCCTTTGCTATTTCCAGGACGGCCCCATGGATCAGATCTAAGCACCCTGTGGGCTGGATCTGCCCCCCCCACCCCAGGGCCTTGAGTTGGACACCCCTGTCTTAAGGTGTTGGCATGGGAGACTCAGGATCAAGATTCTGCTAGGAAGTAAAGTGGTATTAAAACCGGGTATTAAATGTAACACCGATTTATAGCGAGGTGGATCAGATATTTTATTCCAGGACCAGAGGTAATTTAAATCACAGCAGGGCACTGATTGGATTATATATGTATATTTAAATTTAGTCACCTGGAAGGAGGGCTGTGATGATCATGCCTTATTATTTGAGCTCTGAGATATTTAAAGTAAAGCCACGTTCCTCTTGCTTGCAAACTGTTTTAGGAGTAACTTAAAAGACTGGCAAGAATGCGGAAATGTAGAAAGGCACCCGATTCAGATTTGGATCCATATCTACATAATAATAGCTATTAAAGACTTCCCTTTCATCCACTATAAATATTACAATTCTTACAATCCGCCACACTATTATATGTCAATGGTTCCTGATTGAGACAATCCCACCTATACAGAAATCGGCTTTTTTAGAACATAGAATGTAGAATAACAGAGCTGAAAGGGACCTTAGAGGTCTTCTACTCCAACCCCCTACTCAGACAAATGGCTGTTCTGTCTCTTCTTCAAAACCTCCAGGGTTGAAACACCCACAACTGGCTAATTGTTCTCACCATTAGGAAATTCCTCCTTCAGTTTTAAGTCCTGTATTTATGGATAGTACTAGAAACATCTCAAATAAAACCTCTGGATAATGAATCTAATTTTTTTTAAAAAAAAAACCAAGCTTACGGAGAATTTATTTTATCAGAAAGGTTTGATCTAATATCTAAATACCTAATAAGGAAGTAATGAAGTTTTTTTTTTAAAAAAAAAAAGGTAACTAAGTGTCAAGTGATTTCTGCTGCTTGCGCTCAAAAATGTTAAAGCGTAATTTAAAAAATGTTTCTGGTGCATCAGTGCATAGCTATAAATAATTATGACAAATACAAAGAAGTTGCCCTCAAGGCTCTATCATCACCTGGGAGGGAGATGGGCAGATTCAAAATGTGATGGGAGAGAGAGAGAGAGAGAGAGGGAGGGAGGGAGGGAGGGAGAGGGTGTCAGTCAGACAGACAGACAGAGATACAGACAGACAGATAGACAGAGAAAGAAAAAAAATAGAGAAAGGGGAGAAGACAAAGAACTGAGAATAAGAATGGTAGATGAAAGATAGATAGATAGATAGATAGATAGATAGATAGATAGATAGATAGATAGATAGATAGATAGAGATAGACAGAGATAGACATACATAGAGACAGACAGAGAAAGAGACAAATGATAGAGAGAGGGGAAGAGACAAAGAACTGAGAATAAGAATGGTAGATGAAAGATAGATAGGAGATAGATAGATAGATAGATAGATAGATAGATAGATAGATAGATAGATAGATAGATAGATAGATAGATAGATAGATAGACAGACAGATAGACAGAGAAAGAGACAAATGATAGAGACGGACAGACAGACAGAAAGACACAGAGAGATGTTACAGAGAGGTGGGGAGGGGAGAGAGAAAGGGAGGGAGGGAGGGAGGGAGAATGAGAGAGAGAATTGGAAGGAGAATGAAAGAGAAAAAGTCAGTTTAATCTGCCTGACCAGATGTCGATTTGAATGTTGAGTTGGGTTTAAATTAAGGGCCACTTGCTATGGCTCCTTGATGCCAACTCTAGCACTCTTTTACAGTATTTCCTATTCACTTCTGTCCACCTAAAAGGCTGCACACACTTCCAAGAGGCATCCCTCCCATTTCGTTCTGCCGCCTGTCAAGCCAAGAGAATTTGGGGGGAGGGCGTAGGTCTAGCAATCCATTTTCTTAATGATGTTGGCTGAGGATGATGGACGTTCACTGCAAAAAGGATTTGCATTGCTTAGGTTGCCTGATGGGCAATTAAGTCCTTCATAAGGTGTATGTTCTGAATTTAATCTAATAACCTCCTCCTCCTTCTCTTCCTCCTCCTCCTTGCAAACCCCACTCCCTTATAGCACTGATGATGTTCCCTACTCAGGAAATGAAACAACTGCATGGAAACAGCCAAGGTGCTGCTGCTGCTGCTGCTGCTGCTGCTGCTGTTGCTGTTGCTGCTGCTCCTTCTCCTCCTCTTTTTCCTCCTCTTCCTCCTTCTCTTCTTCTCTTCTTCTTCTTCTTCTCCTTCTCCTTCTCTTCTTCTTCTTCTTCTTCTTCTTCTTCTTCTTCTTCTTCTTCTTCTTCTTCTTCTTCTTCTTCTTCTTCTTCTCCTTCTTCTCCTCCTCCTCCTCCTCCTCCTCCTCCTTATCATTCTTCTTCTCCTTCTCCTTCTCCTTCTCCTTCTTTTTCTTCTTCTTCTTCTTCTCGTCCTCCTCCTCGTCGTCGTCCTCCTCCTCTTCTTCTTCTTCTCCTCCTCCTCCTCATTCTCTTCTTCTTCTTCTTCTCCTCCTCCTCCTCCTCCTCCTCCTCCTCCTTCTCTTCTCCTCCTCCTCCTCCTCCTCCTCCTCCTCCTCCTCCTCCTCCTCCTTCCTCTGCTATATCTGTCATCAGAGGTTGGTGACCATGTTGGCAATCCCACTTTCATCAACAGCTGCACGAAAAAGCACTGCTGAGTTTTGTCCAAACCAGTCCCTTAGATTTTGAAGCCGTAATGTTCTTCTTCTGCCTGGACCTCATTTGCCTTCCATCTTTCCTTGGAGGATTAAATGCATATTTTTTTATGGGTGTCGTATCACATGTCCAAAATATTCTAACTTTCACTTTTTTTATAGCTTTGATGATTTCCCTCGGCTTTCCCAGGCGGCTTATCACCTCCTCGTTTCTGATTTTGTCAACCCAGCTTATACCTAACAGCTGCCTGTAAATCCACATTTCAAATGCTTCTAGTCTCTCCAAGTGGCTTTCCATCAGGGATCAACTTTCCACGCCGTAGAGCAGGCTAGAAAAGACGTAACATCTGACAAGCCTGATTTTCAATCTTAATTATCTTATTTTCTGAAATTTTAACACTGGCCAGGAGACTCAGCAAGTGGCAGCATCAAACTCATTGGGGATTCAAAGCTCAGAAAGAATGCAGCCAGAGTAGAACTTAGATGGAATTCCACCAAGAAAACCCAGAATTGTAGGCTACATTGAGATCACAACAGAAGAGGTTGGCAAGCCATTTGATTACCGTTACCAAAAAGAAAAAAGATAGGAATGTGTTCAATTACAAGATAATTGTGTCTTTGTGTTAGCAGGTGGACTTTCTGGACTGGGCTCTGAAGCTAATTAGGTTCTGGTCTAACTCATACTTGGTTGGAAACCTTTAGGGCAGTGTTTCTCAACCTTGGTAGATTGAAGATGGGTGGACTTCAACTCCCAGAATCCCCCAGCCAGCGGATTCTGGGAGTTGAAGTCCATCCATCTTCAACCTACCAAGGTTGAGAAACACTGCTTTAGGGAATCCCTGGGCTATAAACTAGACTGGACAATTTTTTAAGAAAAAACCTGGAAGAATACAACGCTTTTCCAAATTACTACGTAGAGTTTTTTATGGATATATCTGTGAAGTCACCAAGAGTTCAATTCGACTCAGAGGAGATTTTTACCTACTTTAATTAGGGGCATTAATAAGGCTGCCTTCTAACTTTCTCCACTAACCTTCTTTTTCGGAATTTCTAGAATTTGTTCTGAATGATCATCGCTTTCAAAAAATTAAACACCTCATTTACAAATGCAAAATAGTTGTTTGGGCAACTCGGATGGCACACATAGGAGGTTGCAAGGCCCAAGACTCCCTGCATCTCTGCGAAAAGCACGGCTCCCTCCAATATTCACTGCTGTATTTGAGCCATTTTGCATGGCCTTAATGACAGCAAAATAATTGCTGTAAATTGCTGAGATAAGACATTGGAAATTGCTATCGAATGCATTAATAACTTAACGCTAATACCTCCCTTTGGGGACTATTAAAATATGAAACAAGTTCTTCTTCTCTAACGCTGTATTCTTCTATCCTTGTTGCCCCTGTTTGTGATGCGGTAAATGGGAACTACAGCTAGTAAAGTTGATGAAAATATGGAGCATAAAATAATAAAGTTGGAAGGGACCTTAGAGGTCTTCTAGTCCAACCCCCTGCTCAAACCAGAGACCCTATATTATTTCAGACAAATGGTTGTCCAGTCTCTTTTTGAAAGCCTCTGGGGATGGAGCACCCACAACTTCTGGAGGTAATCTATTCCATTGGTTGATTAATTCTAGATTGCTTCTCTCCTTGGTTAGTTTCCATCCATTGGAAACTATGGATATGATAGTTCCATATGATCCATTCTGTAGATATTAACAGATTAACAGATTAACAGAGTTGGAAGCGGCCTTGTAGGTCAAACCTCCCATCCAAGCAGGAGATCCTACACCATTTCTGACAGATGGCAGTCCAGTCTCTTCTTGAAAGCCTCCAATGATGAAGCTCCCACAATTTCTGAAGGCAACTTCTGTTCCATGGGTTGATTGTTCTCACTGTCAGAAAATTTCCAGGTTGAATCTCTCCTTGATCAATTTCCATCCATTATTCCTTGTCTGGCCTTCAGGTGCTTTGGGAAATAGCTTGACCCCCTTCTCTCTGTGGCAACCCCTCAAATATTGGAACATTGTTATCATGTCTCCCCTGGTCCTTCTCTTCACTAGACCAGCCATGCCCAGTTCCTGCAACCATTCATCATATGTTTTAGCCTCCAGTCCCCTAATCATCTTGGTTGCTCTTCACTGCACTTTTTCTAGAGTCTCCACATGTTTTTTATAGTGTGGTGACCAAAACTGGATGCAGAATTCTAGGTGTGGTCTTACTAAGGCTTTATAGAGTGGTGTTAGTACCTCCCTTGATCATGAGTTGAGATGAGATGAGATGAGATGAGATGAGATGAGATGAGATGAGATGAGATGAGATGAGATGAGATGAGATGAAAGTTCCATATGATCCATTACATCCATATGATAGTCATTAGGCAATTTTGGACTACTTAATGTTAGGTTTGGAAACTGAATGTCAAGATGATCTGAATCTGATTTTGATCATCCATAAAATCTGATTCCCCTTCCCACTTCTTCAGACCCACTAGGTACCCACCACAGTGTGTTGCTACCAAACCTCCAAAGCAGGGGTGAAATCTAGCAGGTTCTGACAGGTTCTGGAGAACCAGTAGCATAAATTTTGAGTAGTTCGGAGAACCAGCAAATACCACCTCTGACTGGCCCCAGAGTGGGGAGGGAATGGAGATTTTGCAGTATCTTTCCCCTGCCACTCCCACCAAGCCACGCTCACCAAGCCACACCACGCCCATCAAGCAACACCCACAGAACCAGTTGTAAAAAAAAAAATTTCAGCACTGATCCAAAGCAATTAGCAGCACTGATTATTTTCATGAAACATGCACTGCTCTTGTCAAAATCTTTACCAGAACAACTTCCAAATTATAATACAGCTGTAACTGCCTATAACCACAGTGTTCACTGGAGGGGGAAATGCAGAAGGAACATTTCAAGAAACTGAAATTAATTAAACGGGGTAATGTTTTCAAAGCTCTCTGAAGATGAAAAGCTTTTTTGGCAGTTTTAAATTATAAATAAATCACCAACATGTTATTTATGGGATTTTATTCCATAAACCTTACTACAGCTATATCAGGCAGGTCAGCACCTGGCAGGAAAGACAGCTTCAGAGTTACAACCTAAATAACCATTAGCTGACAGAAAAGATGTACCCAAAATTATCCTAATGTGCCATCATCTCATAGTAATCTACCGTATATTTTAGCAATCCAGATTTCACCACCTTGCCTAGGATTTTCCAAAACATTGTTTCCAGATATGGGACCTCTAGAATAGAATAGAATAGAATAGAATAGAATAGAATAGAATAGAATAGAATAGAATAGAATAGAATAGAATAGAATAGAATAGAATAGAATAGAATAGAATTTTTTATCGGCCAAGTGTGATTGGATACACAAGGAATTTGTCTTGGTGCATACGCTCTCAGTGTACATAAAAGAAAAGATACATTCATCAAGAATCATAAGGTACAACACTTAATGATAGTCATAGGGTACAAATAAGCAATCAGGAAACAATATCAATCGTAAGGATACAAGCAACAAAATTCATACAAAACAGTCATACAGTCATAAGTGGAAGAGATCGGCAGTGGGAACGATGAGAAGATTAATAGTAGTGCAGACTTAGTAAATCAGTCAAGTGTTGAGGGAATTATTTGTTTAGCAGAGTTCAGGGAAAAAACTGTCCTTGTGTTTAGTTGTTCTGGTGTGCTGTGCCCTATAGTGTCATTTTGAGGGTAGGAGTTGAAACAGTTTATGTCCAGGATGCGAGGGGTCCGTAAATATTTTCCCAGCCCTTTTTTTGACTCATACAGGTTCTCCATGGAAGGCAGGTTGGTAGCCATTGTTTTTTCTGCAGTTCTAATGATCCTCTGAAGTCTGTGTCTGTCTGGTTGGGTTGCAGAACCAAACCAGACAGTTATAGAGGTGCAGATGACAGACTCAATAATTCCTCTGTAGAACTGGATCAGCAGCTCCTTGGGCAGTTTGAGCTTCCTGAGGTGGTGCAGAAAGAACATTCTTTGTTGTGCAATTTGGATCTAGAACAGGAGTGTCAAACTCAAGGCCTGGGGAGCTGGATCTGACCCACAGGGTGCTTTGATCTGGCCTGTGGGGCTGCCCTGGAAACTGCAAGCTGGCCTGTGGTGGACCAGACTGTGGTGCTTCTGCCAGTAAAAATGAAGCCTCCCAAGCTCCTATTTTGCTGGCAGAAGCTCCATTTTTGCTAGCAGAAGCACCACAGGCTGGTCTCTGGCTGTTTCAAGAGGATTACAGGAGGCTGTCACAGCTGAAAACAGAGCTTGGGAGTCTGTTTTTGCTGGCAGGGCACTTGGGCCACCACAGGCGCCCCCAACACAAGTGATGTTGAGCAGACCATGCCCCCCCGGCACACACACACACACACACACACACACACACACACACACCGGCAACCCCAAGGTCAAACACAACCCTCCTCTGAAACTATAAAGATACTGTGGGTGGTGCTAAAACGGTCTATAATTGAAAGGGGTGGTTGGATTCTGGATAGTTGAAATGAGATACAGAGTTGGAAAGGACCTTGGAGGTCTTCTGTTCCAACTCCCTGCTCTAGCAGGAATCCCTACACCATTTCAGACAGAGGGCTGTCACACCAATCTCTTCTCAATTCAAGTCTTATTCAAGTTATTAACCTCAGGAACCCTTGTTCTTAAGGAGAATGGATTCTGGAAAAGTTTTTATTGTTGTTCAGTCAGTAAGTCATGTCCAATTCATTCCATCCCGTTGACCATAGCATGCCAGCCATTGTCTCCCTGAGTCTGGCCAAATTCAAGGGAGAGGGTAAATTTCTTGCTATAATGGTAACACCTTTCTTTCTTTCTTTCTTTCTTTCTTTCTTTCTTTCTTTCTTTCTTTCTTCCTTCCTTCCTTCCTTCCTTCCTTCCATCCTTCTTTCCTTCCTTCCTTCCTTCCTTCCTTTCTGTCTATCTTTTTTCTTTCTTTCTTTCTTTCTTTCTTTCTTCTGTCCTCCTTCCTTTAGTCATTCTTTCTTTCTGCCTTTCTGTCTTTCTGTCTTTCTTTCTTTCTTCCTTCCTTCCTTCCCTTCCTTCCTTTCTTTCTTTCTGTCTGTGTTTACTTCCTTCCTTCCTTTCTTTCTGTCTTTTTTCTTTCTTTCTTCCATCCATCCTTCTTTCCTTTCTTTCTTTCTTTCCTTCCTTCCTTCTTTCTTTCTTTCTTTCTTTCTTTCTTTCTTTCTTTCTTTCTTTCTTTCTTTCTTTCTTCCTTCCTTCCTTCCTTCCTTCCCTTCCTTCCTTTCTTTCTTTCTGTCTGTGTTTACTTCCTTCCTTCCTTTCTTTCTGTCTTTTTTCTTTCTTTCTTCCATCCATCCTTCTTTCCTTTCTTTCTTTCTTTCCTTCCTTCCTTCCTTCTTTCCTTTAGTCATTCTTTCTTTCTTTCTTTCTTTCTTCCTTCCTTCCTTCCTTCCTTCCTTCCTTCCTTCCTTCCTTCCATCCATCCATCCATAGATTCGCCACTATCACAATATAACCCAGAAGGGAAAATTCATCAAACAGTGCACTACAGTAATCTGTCCAGTCTTTTTTGGTAGTCTAGAAATTCATCAGAGTTTCCTGAGGAAACTGAAGTGTTGCAAACAGGTGAGGATGTCAGCAGATAACAGGTAAGTGTGAGAAGAAAATGCAACTACAAAATAAAGCATCCTTCAGTTTGCTTAGAGACCTATTGTCACAAGAAGAAACTGTGTTCAATGGAAATGTCTTTGTGTGAGGGAAAAACAAAGTTGGTTTCACCTGGATAATTCAAAATATTACAGCCCTTCAAGGCATCTATTGGAATTCAAGTACAGTGTGATAATCCAAAGAGTAGAGAATGCTGAGGGTTAGGAAATGTGAAGCAATCCTGAGTGTTGGCTGCAGTCTTCAGACAGAAGTTTGTTCACCTATTTGGGGCCATTAGAAGTTGTGTTTCAATTTGAAACCACTGATGGAACATGTGAAGCAAATCAGAGAAAGAAAATGGTGGAGGGCAATATTGAATGTCTAGATCATGATCTTTTTTTCCTGTATTAATTTACAAACTTTGTCGGCAAGGAGCATCATTTCTGCCTCTTTCATCAGAGGAATGAAACATTTACAGAATAACAGAGTTGGAAGGGAGTTTGGGAGTCTTCAACCCCCTCCTCAGGAGGAGGAGCAGGAGACTCTATACCATTTCAGACAAATGGTTGTCCAATCTCTTCTTGAAAACCTCCAATGTTGGAGCACCCACAACTTTCAGATGTTCCACTGATTAATTGTCCTAACTGTCAAGAAATTTCTGTTTATTTCTAAATTGGATTATTCCTTGCTTAGTTTCCATCCATCACTTCTTGTTCCTGCCCTCAAATGCTTTGGAAAAATGTGCTTGATACCCTCTTCTTAATCCCCTTAGATAATGGAAGACTGCTATATCTAATTTTAATACACCAACTATAATTATTTCAGTTTGCATTCTGATACATTTGCACTATGCATCTGCTTTTCTAAAAATTCCCCTCCAAGATTTGAATGTTATCATTTCTTTTTCATGCTATAATTTCTTCTAGAACTTGAGAGCATAATCCAAGTTCTTTCTACCTAAGTCATTCTTTATCTCACACTGACAAGGAATTATTTGTCGTCCTGCTGTTGTTAGTGGTGAAGTCGTGTTGACCCATCACGACCCCATGGACAACTTGCCGTCCCATATACTCCGTGACAACATGCACCCTTCAGTATTGTAATCTGTCGTAGATTTCTGGGAAAGTTTCGTTTTCCAAAAAAGAATAAAAGCTCAGACGTGATGGCGTGGAATATCTGACTCGTCTGTAGGAAAACCAGGGTGCATAGCATTCTTTTTGGCTTTCAGAATTAATGCCCGTCAGATAACGTTTATTTTAGAAACTGAACATCTCCTTCCAGGAGCTTAGTTCATAAGAAAGACAATTATATGACAAGGTCTTGCCTGGTTGTCGGAGAATACAAGCATTTTTCAAGTTGGGGGCAAACCAGCTTACAGTTTGAAATGTCACACACCAGATCTTCCATTTCCACACTGCCCTTTCGCTCCGCTCAGAGAAGGCAATTAAGTTGTCAGGTAGAAGGCAGATTATGGAAGAAGACCACACAACAGGAACCGGGGGGAAAGAGAGAGAGTTAACGGCTGATTAATTCAAGTGGGAGCAAGCCCGTTTTCACCCAGGCACCACAATTACACAAAAGAGGGCAGCCTGGAGCATTGTGAGGGGAAAGGAATGAACTACGGTCAGATTCTGGAGAAATAAGAATGACCTTCATTAATTTTACTTTTATTTAAAGTGGACGAAGTCCAGCGGATTCTATAACACTAACTAGTGGTAGGATGGCTACTATTGGCATGTTCAGCAGAATTTCTTTGTTTCTTGAAACAAAACTTACTGAGAGATTTATGTCTGCAGTGTAAAATAACTGGATAATTTGTGAGAGTTCTTTCCCCCCCCCCCATATCACTCTCAAAAGATTCCAATGTCACAGAATAAATTAATTATGTATCAATTAGCTTAAGCAACTTCCTGATGGCAAGATCTGTACAACGGTGGAACAGTTCACCCAGGGAAGTTGTTGATTCTTCATCTCTGGAGTTTTTAAGAAGATGTGGCTGAGTACGGATGGTTTAATTAGTACTTCTACTCATCCCAAAGGGCTCAACTACATGATCCCTATTAACCTCAGAATTCTAGGAACTGGAAGTCCTTTCTGAGTTTTATTGCCTGTCCTACAGTACAATTTTTTAAAAACTTCAATTTCTTCTATTAATCTGTTCTGGTACTGAATCCTGATATTTATAAAATGGTCCATTGAAGTATCTCAGGCGTGATAATCTTTTGTTCATATATGTTTTGGTGCTTGTGTTTTGTTTAGACTTTAACCAAAAACTAACTAACTAACTAACTAACTAACTAACTAACTAACTAACTAACTTCCTGCCTTCCTTTTTCCCCTCTCTTCCCTTCCCTTCCTGTCCTCTTTCCTTTCCTTTCCTTTCCTTTCCTTTCCTTTCCTTTCCTTTCCTTTCCTTTCCTTCCCTTCCCTTCCCTTCCCTTCCTCTTTCTTTCTTTCTTTCTTTTTCTTTCTTTCTTTCTTTCTTTCTTTCTTTCTTTCTTTCTTTCTTTCTTTCTTTCTTTCTTTCTTTCTTTCTTTCTTTCTGTCTCCCTTCCCTTCCCTTCCTGTCCTCTTTCTTTTTATTCCTTTCCTATCCTTCCCTTTCTTTCCTTCTTTCTTTCCATTTGATATTGCCAGGAATAAATGGCCTTGAGTGACTCTGTGTGATACTTTTCTTGTTGACTGATAGATGCATGCCCAATTTTCTTGAGCAACAAGAACAGTTTACATTCCATTTCTAATTATGAATCACAGTGCCTCCAGGGTTTCAATGGTCCATTAGAGGAGGAGGAGGAGGAGGAGGAGGAGGCGGAGGAGGAGGAGGAGGAGGAGGAGGAGGAGAAGGAAACTGTGAAGAAACTAGATCATCTAACCCATCTAGCAGATCCAACAGGTTGTAGTAGCATCCCTCAAAAGTATTTGTAAATGAAAAATTAATTGAAAAGAAAGTAAAAATCAAGATTGCTTGAATACCACCTTCGAAAATACTAAATGGAAAGTGAATACAACAATAGAGAGAGAATGGAGAGGGATAGAGGAGAGAAGAGAGGAAGGAGAGAGAGGGAAAGAAGAAAGGGGAAAGGAGAGGAAGAAAGAGAGGGGAAACAAGAGTAGGAGAGCATGTTAGAAGGGGAAGGAAGGGGAAGTAGAGAAGGAAAAGGTGAAGAGGAAAGAAGAAAGTAGAAGAGTAAATGGAAGAAGGGAGGGAAATGAAAGAGAGGAGAGAGAGAAGAAGGATTGTTGTAAAACAAGGGAGATGAAATCGTAGAAGAGCAACCCCGAATATAATTAAATTGTTTAGGAAGAAGATTGTATTAGTATGAAAGTTAAAAGAAAATATGTATGTTAGATACGAAATTGTACATTTAAGGTATGTTTATGAGAAAGAAAGAAAAACTTTTTCAAAAAAAAAAGTATTTGTAACCAAACTTGGTCTTTTAGCAGACCATCTTTACTTCAACCAATCCAATAATTCTGAGTTTGTTTTCATTACTCAGAATGTCCCTGTTGATTTTATCTTGACCTGCGGTGAACATGAGTCAGAATTACTAAATCCTTTGAAGCTTCTATATATATAAAATAATAACCGTCCATTTCTCCGGGCACTTGTCTTCTCTCCATTTCAGCTTCTTTCCTGCTTACTCTTTGCGCTTACATTTTTTCCTCCCAGAGACTAGCCTCTTCGCTTTTTATTCATACCTTGTTACTCGTTTGTCATAAAGCTCCATTTCTGAGCCCAGATAAACCCATCATTTCTCTGTGGGTTGCCCTATTTTGCTTTGATCCTGACCATAAAAAGATTTTTATAAAGTGGCCCATTGAAGTATCTCAGGTGTGCCAGTCCTTTGTTGCTTTGTGTTTTGTTGCTTTGTATTTTGCTTAAACTTTAACCAAAAATTTTACAATGCAAAAAAAAACCAGGGAGGCCCCCCGTCTCTCACAACTTTGTTTCCCGCTCGATTTCCTTACATATTTCCTTCAATATGTAAGGAAACCCTCCTTCCTTACATATTACAAGGGCCCTGAGGACAACTTGAATGTAGTGTTGCCAAATAATATTTGTATTGGGGATAGGAGAAAAAAAAATCTGCAGTTATGGAGCTTCATTTATGGTATGTCTTCCTTAGAAAAACATACTTGTCTCTTTGGGTGCTTAAGATAATCCTCTTTTTCCAGACACTTTAATAGTTTTCTAAGTGAATTCCTTCCTTCCTTCCTTCCTTCCTTCTCTATCCAACTTCCTTTCTTCTTTCTTTCCTTCTCTCTTCCTCTCTTCCTTCTTTCCTTCCTTCTTTCCTTTCCTCCCCCCCTTCCTTCTTTCCTTTCCTCCTTCCCTTCCTTCTTTCTTTCTTTCCTTCCTTCCTTCTTTCTTTTTTCCTTCCTTCCTTCTATTCTTCCTTCCTTCTTTCCTTCCTTCCTTCTTTTTCTTTTCTTCCTTCCTTCCTTCTTTCCTTCCTTCCTTCCTTCTTTCTATCAAACTTCCATCTTTCTTTCTTTCCTTCTTTCTCCCTCTCTTCCTTCCTTCCTTCCTTCCTTCCTTCCTTCCTTCCTTCCTTCCTTCCTCCCTCCCTTCCTGGCTGCCCTATTTTGCTTTAACCCCAAACAAAAAGATTTGTTCGATAAACTGGATTGCCAATTTCCCACCCACCCACCCCCATCCCCCATCCTTTCGATGCCTAGGAGTAAGTACAATCTCTTTGTCTCGTTTTGAGACTCAGATTTGATCAAGTGCCATTATCCTTGGACAACTGAACAGAATACCGATCCAATTTGGCACGTTCTCAGGCTTATGAGCCAGATACAAATGATGGCAGTCGAGAGTGGTCTTCAAACTGCTTCGGGGAATAAAATGGTGTTGCTATCAAGTGGTCTCAGAATGATACTATCATGGAGTGTGGTTTCATATGTCATTCTTTAAGCTCATATTTGGGTTAAGGGTGGATATCTTTGGAGGTTCCTCGAGGATGATAGAATTTTCTGAAGGTTGAAGCTTCGTTCCTCAAAGTTGGTGGGGAGTTTGTTGACCATAAAGCAGGGGTAGGCATTTAATTTTCACAAGGGTCGCATGAGAAACTGAGACTGTTGTAGAAAGTTGAACCTGTTGAGACTGTTGAACCAATAAAGCTATCAAGGTGAATAGCCATGCACACATCCACACAGGTAAATTAATTAATCAATCAAAATAAAGCTGGAGGGGACCTTGGACGTCTTCTAGTCCAACCCTCTGCTCAAGTAGGAGACCCTAGACCATTTCAGACAAATGTTGTCCAATCTCTTCTTAAAAACCTCCAGTGATGGTCTGGAGCACCGACAACTTCTGGTGGCAAGCTGTTTCACTGTTAGGAGGTTTCTCCTTAATTCCAGGTTGCTTCTCTTCTTGGTTAGTTTCCATCCATTGTTTCATGTCCTGCCTACAGGTGCTTTAGTAAATAAGTTGAACCCACCCACCCCTCTTCTTTGTGGCAACTCTCAAACAGTGGAATACTGCTTTCCCCCAGTCCTTCTTTTCTCTAGACTAGCCAAACCCAAATCCTGCAACCGTTCTTCATATGTTTTAGTCTCCAGGCTGTTGATCCTCTTAGTTGCTCTTCTTTGTACTTTTTCCAAAGACTCAACATCTTTTTTTTTTGTAATGGGGTGACCAAAACTGGATGCAGTATTCCAGATGTGGTCTGACTAAGGCTTTATAATACTTCATGTGAATTTGATTCTATGCCTCTGGTTGTACAACCAAGGATTGTATTTTGCCTGCTGCCACAGACTGCTGGCTCATATTTAAGTGATCGTCCACTAGAAGTCCAAGATCCCTCTCATAGTTACTGCTTTAAAGCATATTTAAAAACATAGCAGTTGCCTTCAAACTAAAAGCAATGCAGTTGTATTGCATTCCTCGTATACACTTATTTACATTTCTAATTTCCAGTTGACCTCACATTGGCTGGACAAGGTCAGCCAAAGGCCAAATGTGACCTGGGCAGTGGTGAAATCCTATTTTTTTTTACTACCGGTTCTGTGGGCGTGGCTTGAGCATGGTGTGGCTTGGTGGGCGTGGCTTGGTGGGCATGGCAGGGGAAGGATACTGCAAAATCTCCATTCCCACCAGTGGTAGGTTGCCCCTAGTTCAAACCAGTTCTATAGAACTGGTAGTAAAAGCAGAGGGAGGCTCCACCCACCCACCCCAATGTCATCAAAACTCTTCTGCGCATGCGTGTGGCCCCGTTGCAAACCGGTAGTAAAGTTAAGTAGAACCCACCCCTGATTCCCACCCCACTCCATGGGAAGGATACTGCAAAATTCCCATTCCCTCCCCACTCCTGTAGAAAGGTTATTGCAGAATCTCCATTCCCACCCCACTCTGGGGCCAGCCAGAGGTAGTATTTGCTGCATAGAACTACTCAAAATTTCTGCTACCGGTTCTCCAGAACCTGTCAGAACCTGCTGGATTTCACCCTGGACCTGGGGGCTCTAAAATGCCCAGATCTGCCATAGAGGAACTGCAGTTATGGTAGCTGAGGATAAAAAGCTGTGACTGACAGCTCACGATTATTTACTTAAGTTTCCCAGGCTGAAATTAAACATTAACTTACTTATTGCCGTGGCTTGGGAGAGTAATTAGAGCTGACAACTTCTATAGCAGTCATAGCGTTACCTTGTAGTTGCTTTGGAAGCAGAACGAACCCCGCTTTGAAAGTGGCAGAAGGTTGGTAGTTCCAGGCAAGATGTCATAAAACAGCCTCATGGGGAATTTCAGGACCTTCAACTACATTTTCCTCCAGTATCTTCACACGTATCACGCTCCCAACAGCCCTTCAGTTCTGCTTGTATTTCTTGCACTTTTCAAAGATAATTTACAATAGCATCTATTGCTTTAACTATTTACAACAGTATTAGAGCTACAAAATAAAATAACAAAATAACAAAAGTAACTATTTACAATAATATTTTTCTCATCTTTCCTATTACTTATCTCCTCCTACTTATGACTATGGGGATGTGGTGGCTCAGTGGCTAAGTCTCTGAGCTTCTCGATCGAAAGGTCGGCAGTTCAGCGGTTCGAATCCTTAGTGTCACATAACAGAGTGAGCTCTGGATACTTGTCCCAGCTTCTGCCAACCTAGCAGTTCGAAAGCACATAAAAAATTCAAGTAGAAAAATAGGGACCCCCTTTGGTGGGAAGGTAACAGCGTTTAGTCCCACAGCATGACTAAACGCCATGAGCCTATGGCATTTAGTCATGCCGGCCACATGACCATGGAGACATCTTCAGACAGTACTGGCTCTTCGGCTTTGAAATGGAGATGAGCACTGCCCCCTAGAGTCAGGAACAACTAGCACGTATGTGCGAGGGGAACCTTTACCTTTATTAACTTACGACTATAACCTTGTGGCTTGTAACTTTACGATTTGCAATGTTTTATTTAGTTTCCTAGTATGATCTGATTACTTATTTAGTATCCTTTGATTACTAAGTATTGTTTCTTATGATTCTTGATGCATGATTTTTTTTATGTACACTGAAAGCATATGCACCAAAGATAAATTCCTTATGTATCCAGTTACACTTGACCAATAAAGAATTCTGTTGTGTTGTGTTGTGTTGTGTTGTGTTGTGTTCTGTCCTGTCCTGTTCTATTCATCTGTTCTATTATCTATTATCTACGTATTATTATCTATTATTATCCATTGTATCTTTACGGAAACACTCCCGACTCTATGCGTAATGGAAGGGCAGGTTCTCTTGTTTTCAAAGGAGGAGGAAAAGGTTGGGGAACAACTTCATTGCCTCCTGTCCTAAAATAATTGCAGAGAGAACAACTGGCTATCACTTGCCCAGTTACTAAACCAGCTCTCCTTCTAGAAGTCAGGTTTCTTTCAATACTGATAAGTTTGGATACCATTCCAGCTTCTTCTTCTTCTTTTTCACAGGCACTTTTATCTCTTTGGTGTGTTTTTTTTCCCTTACAAAGGCAGTGTTAAATTGTGCGGGGTCAGTCTCTTTTTCACAGCAGTGGAGAGCACGTAAAAGCAGCGAAGGTCAGAGATGCCAAAGCCAAACAAAGGAATGAAATATGAAGACCGTGAAGGAGGACATTTCAAACCAAGGAAAACGGGAAGGAAATATGAAGAGGGAAGACAAAAGCTCTTTAATCCAGAAGATGCTTCATTTTTATTTTTAAAGTAAAAGTAGGTGGAAGTAGAGATACCGCCTGGCTCAGCATGACCGATGAGTCTATTTGTTGTATCAGAGGGCGGGGAGTGGGGGAAGACATAGAAGGAAAGACAATGAGGTACAGTTCAGCTTTGTTGTGACTTTTCTGTCTGCCTCTACAGTCAGGAACAACAAAACCAGTAGATTTAAGAGATACTTATGTTTAAATTGCAAATGAGAGATAGTAAAGTTGAAGCTAATAGTAGCAATTCAAAACCAATATATCAAATCAATGGAGACAGCAAATAGACAGAGAGAGAGAGAGAGAGAGAGAGAGAGAGAGAGAGAGAGAGAGAGAGAGATAAAGAGAGAGAGAGAGAGAGTTAAGGAGATAGGTGAGAGAGAGAGAGAGAGAGAGAGAGAGAGAGGGAGAGGGAGATGATAGATAAAGAGAGAGAGAGAGAGAGTTAAGGAGATAGGTGATAGAGAGAGAGAGAGAGAGAGAGAGAGAGAGAGAGAGGGAGAGGGAGATGATAGATAAAGAGAGAGAGAGAGAGATATCTAGGGAGCTAGACAGATAGCTAAAAAGAAATAGAAACGTGGGAGAGAGTTAGGGAGATAGAGAGGCAAATAGGAAGACAGTGAGATCTAGGGAGCTAGACAGATAGCTGAAAAGATAGAGAAACAGTGAGAGAGATCTAGGGAGATAGAGAGACAGATAGAAAAAGAGAGCGAGATAAAGAGAGAGAGAGAGTTAAGGAGAGGAGAGAGAGATGATAGATAAAAAAGAGAGAGAGACACTAAGAGAGAGAGTGAGATCTAGGGAGCTAGACAGATAGTTAAAAAGATAGAAAAACAGTGAGTGAGAGCTAGGGAGAGAGAGCGAGAGAGATGAGAGAGAGAGGTGAAAGAGAGAGAAAGAGATACATCCTGTACATACACATTTACATATATATACACACACATACAGCATATCAGAGAGGCTATCATACTATTAGGATGTTACTCTCTTCTTCCTGGTTGTGTGTGTGTGTGTGTGTAAGAATTTTGATTATAGCAATAAACTGTAGTGGAAACTAAACTTAGAAAATGAATGGAGAACAGAGATAAGAACTAAAAAGTGCGACAGCGAAAAAGGGAAATAAAACGCTGAAAGAAAGGAGAAGCCTCTGTCATAATTAAGTGATTTTTCCTGCAGTTACTATTTTAAAAAAAAAACATCAAAACCCCTTAATTCTTTGTTTGCAGTGTTGCCTTTTTATTTTATTTTTTTATTTATTTTTTTGAAGGACAAAAAAACTTGAATGGAACGCTTGCTGAGCGTTTATCTGTCTAAGTGCTTAATGGGGGAATTAATTAACATTCATGAAGAACTCCGGAGTAAAGCACTGTAGGACACTAGGTTTATTAATTTATTATCTCTTCATTATTAAATGTCAAGTCCGCTCTGATCATTCTTGAAGGACGCTTAGCAGAAAAGCAAGTTTACGGTCCCCACCAACGTGGTGTGATGATTGCATTAGTCATTTTCATCTATCAATTTACTCCTTGTAATCACATTTTCATGGTTCACGGCATCAATACCTGTGGTTCCTTTCTTATTCTTTTGTTGGTATACAACACCAAATGGCTAATCTCCAATCAACCTTCCCAGGTAACAGGTTGCTCAAAGTAAATTGTCTTGCGAGGAAATTTGTCATTCAGGAAACCTTTATGGAGTGGAAACGAATCCATATTTTCCTAGGCGGTTCCCTGAAAATACCAAGTCTAAAATTAGGCTTCTGTAGAGCGTAAGTGGAAACCCCATTATCTGAGGGGTTGGGTGTTTTTTCCCCTTCTTTCTTCCTTTAAAAAAAAAGACACAGAGAACAAATTAGATTTTAACAATTGCAAGAATTGGATATGTCTAATCTAGGGAAAACAAGGACTAAAGGAGACATGATAGCAGTGTTCCAAGATTTGAGGGGCCATCACAAATAAGAGGGGCGGCCCCTCAAATTTTCCAAAGTACCTGAAGGCAGGACAAGAAACAATAGATGAAAATTAATCAAGGAGATACTAATCAAGCATTCTAAAAAGCAGAGACATCTTCCTGCCAAGAAAAGTGTGTATTGTCCAGGCTATGGTTTTCCCAGTTGCAACAGATGGCTGTGAAAGTTGGACCATAAGAAAGGCTGAGCGCCAAAGAATGGAGGCCTTTGAACTCTGGTGCTGGAGAAGACTCCTTTGAGTCCCTTGGACTGCAAGGTGATCCTACCGGTCAGTCCTAGAGGAGATCAACCCCGACTGCTCTTTAGAAGGCCAGATCCTGAAGAGGAAACTCAAATACTTCATCCACCTAATGAGAAGGAAGGACTCCCTGGAGAAGAGCCTCATGCTGAGAATGATGGAGGGCAAAAGAAGAAGGGGACGGCAAAGAACGAAGTGGCTGGATGGAGTCACTGAAGCAGTCGGCGTGAGCTTAAATGGTCTCCAGGGGATGGTAGAGGACAAGAAGGCCTGGAGGAACATTGTCCATAGGGTCGCGATATATAGGACATGACTTCGTGACTAACAACACTTCATTTTTTATTTATTTATTCATTTCTCCACATTCTAATATTTTCCTGATCACATTCTCATCTGTGGGGAGCTTTTCCGTTTTCCAATTTTGTGCAGATACAGAGTATTTTCGAACATAGTCCTTGTTTTATAAATGGTTGGATACAGCGGTGGATTCCACATATTCTTACTACCAGTTTCCCCCATGGGCACATACTTGCTTCACATGTGCGCACCTTTCGCACATGCATCAGGCCTTCCACGCATGCGCTTTGCTCACGCATGAATCTTCCACACATGCGCTCTGCCTTGAAAACATGTCTAAATAGGACGGCATTACATCCAGACAGATGGACATAATAAGTGGTGGGTTGCCGCCGGTTCGCACCGGTTCTATAGAACCAGTAGTAAAACTGGCGGGAGGCTCCACCCACTGACCCTGATGTCATCAAAATGCTTCTGCACTTGCACAGAAGAACACGCAGCCCCATTGCGAACCGGTAGTAAAGGTAAGTAGAACGCACCGCTGGGCATAATGCCATAATGTCATCGGCGGGTGGGCAGTCGCCGCTACAGGTTTGCACAAACCGGTATGAACCATTGAATACCACCTCTGGTTGGACTTTAGATGTAGAAACTAGGAGTGGGAAGAGTATTACTGTATTAAAAAAAAGTGACAATACTCTGTTCACTAAGCACTTTTATATGTAATGTGAAAATCTATAAATAAACTGTTAAAAAAAAGTTGTGGGTGCCCCATTGCTAGAAGCTTTTAGGAAGAGACTGGACAGTCACCTGTCTAGGGTTTCTTGCTCGAGCAGGGGGTTGGACTAGAAGACCTCCAAGGTCCCTTCCAACTCTATTATTCTACTTCTATGTTCTTCATGCAAAGATATATCCATTTTATATTTTGCAATCACATGTTAAGGAAGTGTGAGGAAGTACTGGGGACACATTTTAGTACAAGGAGCAAAATCCAATTTTTTTTTTCCCCAACGTAATTATAGGCACACCTACTGCAACCTACAACTTGCATTTGTCGTGTGATTAATGGCAGGAGAGTGAGTTGGAGAAGCAGAGAGTTTAAAAGGTCATGTGCCTTTTTTTCATTTGCGTTTCAATTCAGGAGCCGTAACGCAGGTTTAATGCTCAAGTCGCAACAGAAGTGGACACCTGCAGGCTGACCTTTCCTGCTCTTCCTTTCAGGAAGCATAGTAAATGCATGCACATCTGCACCGCTGGGAAGGGATGCAAATTTCAAAATGAAAATGTCGCACTACTCCCGTCCCGCAGTCCCTTGCATAGAAAAATGTTTTTTTAAAAAAAAGGTCTGGTTGATCAGCTAACCCTGTCATGAATTGCCCAAGTCCTCCTTTCTACTGGAGAAATAGAAAACAAATACTACAAATCTGGTTTTACCCTTTGAAAAAAGGAAATCCTACTAGTACGGTGTGTCAGAGTTCCAAATAATAGACCCATAGCAAGCAAGGTAGATTCCTCAAAGAATAGTTTTATTGGATACTAATTAGATGCCCGTGCTTTGCTACGAAACTATGTGATCAGGCTTGATAAATTGACACTTAAAGCCTGAAACATAAAGTAGAATGTGTAACCGTAGCATGTTAATAATATAAGGCATCTGGCAGTTGGAACAGAGGGAGAATAGAATGTCCCAGCCCGCAGGCTGGATGAGTCACATGCTGGCCATGCCAACGCCTAGTTTAGTGAAGGGGTAGCATCAGAGCATGTTAATATAAGGCAACTGGCAGTTGGGACAGAGTTCCTTTCAGGTGAGGAGGGGAAGTAGAACGTCTAACTCCTTAGCACCAGAGTGTGTGAATATAATACTGTATATGAAATACTAATGATCTGCTGGTCATTTCGAAAAATCCTTTCTTAGCGAGCACCTAGAAACCAAGAGGAACATACGTGCCAAATTTCAAGTTTGTAGGCTTTACCGTTCTGGAGATTTCATGATGAGTGAGTGGTATTTGGCTTTTATATATATATAGATATCATATTGGCACGGATCTGATGAAAACCGACTCTGGAGGTTTCTGTGTTTTTCAACTAATTATAAGTAAAGAAAGTTTGTCACTTTCTCAAAGTAATCAGCCAAGTGGTACAATCATGGCACTATCTGGTTGCCTGGTGACATCACTCCGCCTTCCTCTGACTGGGTGTGAGAATGTCCTTGGTTCCCAAGAGAAAGTGTTTTGTTTTGGCTACAAAATCCAAGCTATCCCAGATCCCACCTCCCTGTCCCTCAGCTCCAGTGTAGCAACACTAAAGAGGTCAAGGTGGCTTTGGTCAGGTCAGCTTCAGGGTTGGCACCATGATTTCTCTCCCTCAAAACTACAATTTGCTCTTTTGTAATGACAACATATTGGAAAGTGTCTATGGAGATTCTAGGTCATCCAGGTCATGCTTGTCCCAAAAGTTCTTTTTCAAGAGGCAGCTGGACTTTTTATGTTTTTCTTTGAAGGTGTTCAGATCTGCCCATTGGAGATACAAAACAACCACTTCACAAATGCATGGCACAACATAGGAGATCAAACCCATCAGGGCAAAGATTCATCATCTGCATTCGAAAGACAAAAGTCACTCTTTTGAAGACAGTAAAGTCCAAATTCTGGACAGAGTGGACCAGTGGTTTGAAAGAGGAATCAAAGATGCCATCTATGTCAAAACTGAAAAGCCTTCTCTCAACAGAGAGGGAGGTATGCGACATTATCTATCTCCAGTCTACAGCACAGCTTCTTTCAGCAGTTCCAAGAAGACTCCCCACACATTTGCACTATTCAGTTAGCTCTGAGGGCACAGATGAATCTCCAAGAGGTCTCAATGACTCTCAGAGACTAATGACTAGATGACTGTAAGGAATAGAAATCCTTCCGTTCTCCACCATTCCGTTAAAACTGAAGAAGCTTCTTCGATGAGAAGTGAAAGTCTTCAAGAAAACACAAAGAAAGTCCAGTGATTGATTGATTTGATTGATTGATTTATTAGATTTATATACCGCCCTTCTCCTTGCGGACCCAGGGCGGTGAACAGCCAGATAAAAAACAGTACATAAAAGTTTAAAAATTTTAAAAATCCATATAAAATTTGGCTAAGATTAAAACAATTAAATATTTAAAATACCACAACCCTACAATACAAAAGATCTTAAAAATTCAACAGGGGTCAGGCTAGACCGGCGAGCTGAAAGAGATAAGTTTTTAGGGCCTGACGAAAAGTCCGGAGGTCGGGGATCGTTCTCAGTTCTGGAGGAAGATCGTTCCAGAGGGTAGGGGCTGCCACAGAGAAAGCCCTCCCCCTGGGGGTCACCAGCCGGCATTGTCTGGCTGACGACACCCTGAGGAGGCCCTCTCTGTGGGAGCGCACCGGCCAGTGGGAGGCTATTGGCGGCAGAAGGCGGTCCCGTAAGTACCCTGGTCCTAAGCCATGGAGCGCTTTAAAGGTGATCACCAACACCTTGAAACGCACCCGGAAGTCCACCGGCAACCAATGCAGCTCGCGCAGGAGAGGTGTCACGTGGGAGCGTCCCGTCGCTCCCATAATCCCCCACGCAGCCGCATTCTGCACCAGTTGGAGCCTCCGGGTGCACCCCAAGGGGAGCCCTATGTAGAGAGCATTGTAGTAGTCCAGGCGAGAGGGGACGAGTGCCTGAGTGACTGTGCATAGGGAGTCCCGATCTAGAAAGGGCCGCAACTGGCGTATCAGGCGAACCTGATAGAAAGCTCCCCTGGCCACAGCTGTCGTGTGATCCTCTAAAGACAGCCGTGGGTCCAGGAGGACGCCCAAGTTGCGCACCCTTTCCGTGGGGGCCAATGATTCGCCCCCAATAACCAGTGATGGTGTCAGCTGGCTATATCAGGACGCCGGCAGCCACAGCCACTCTGTCTTGGAGAGGTTGAGTCGAAGCCTGTTTCTCCCCATCCAGGCCCGCACAGCTTCAAGGCACTGGGACATCACTTCCACGGCATCGTTGGGGTGGTCTGGGGTGGAAATGTACAGCTGAGTATCATCAGCATACTGATGGAACTCCACTCCAAAACCACGGATGATCTCACCCAGCAGCTTTACATAAATGTTGAACAGGAGGGGCGAGAGGACCAATCCCTGCGGCACCCCACATACTAGGCGCCTCGGGGTCTACTGCTGCCCCCCTGTCAACACAGATTGCGACCGGTCGGAGAGGTAGGAGGAGAACCACCGTAAGACGGTGCCTCCCACACACAATCCCTCCAACTGGCGCAACATGATACCATGGTCGATGGTATCTTGAGTGGCCTCTTGAGAAAGCACCTTTGGGACAACATATTGAAAAGCATAATTCTTTGCATCAGGAGTTCTCCATGCTTGTAAACCAAGGCCATCCCTCAAGCCCTGTCCTTGGGAAATTGCATTGTGTTCCATTTGTTGAAATATTTTATTTATGTGAAGCAAATGTTGATGTGTCTGTCCTCGGCATTGAGTGGGGGACGATGAATAGGCAAAAGATGAGTATGTTTTTGCAAAGACACCGCTACTGCAATGTATTTGTCAGATGTGATAAGAAGGGGCTAAACAAAAGAGAAGTTAGACACGTATTTTATATCAGCTTCAGAAGCTGTGAACTGGTTATTTCTCTATTAAACCTCATCGCTGAGTAAAGACACATAGCTCAAAGATGGCATCTTTGAAAATCCTTTTACAAACACGAGTTATGAAGTTCCTTCCCGAAATAAGCTTTGCTGCAGCTTGTCAAACTCAGAAACGGTGTGTGTGTCTATGGGTTTGCTGCTTATAGAATTTCCTGATGCTCCTTCATCCCTTCTTTCTCTATATTTTCTCTACAAGAGTACATTCTCTGCTATGGTGATTTGATCTCTTTTCCTTCTGCACTTCCTTTCACATATCACCCACCTAGAGATGGTACCTACTCTCACTTCTGCTTGCCCCATCACAGACTGGGTCCATTTTAACAGAATAACAGAGTTGGAAGGGACCTTGGAGGTCTTCTAGTCCAACCCTCTCTCAAGCAGGAAACCCTATACCTTTTTAGACAAATGGTTGTCCAATCTCTTCTTAAAAACTTCCAGTGTTGGAGCACCTGAAACTTCTGGTGGCAAGTAGTTCCACTGGTCAATTGTTCTAACTCTCAGGAAATTTATCCTTAGTTCTAGGTTCCTGTTGTTCTTGATTACTTTCCATCCATTGCTTCTTGTCCTATCCTCAGGTGCTTTAGAAAACAGGTCCCCGTCTTCTCTGTGACAGCCCCTCAAATATTGGAATATTGCTATCATGTCACCCCTAGTCTTTCTTTTCTCTAGATTAGCCATATATCCACTTCCAGCCATTTTTCTTTATATGTTTTAGTCTCCAGGCCTTTGATCATCTTAGTTGCTCTTCTCTATTTTTTTTTTCCAGTCTCAACATCTTATTTGTAATGTGGTGACCAAAATTGGTTGCAATATTCCAGGTGTTGTCTTACTAAGTTATTATAAAGTGCTACTAATACTTTGCGTGATTTTGATTCTATGCCTCTGTTTATACATATGAATATACATATGAAGAACGGTTGCAGGAACTGGGTATGTCTAGTTTAATGAAAAGAAGGTCTAGGGGAGACATGATAGCAGGCTTCTAATATCTCAGGGGCTGCCCCAAAGGAAAGGGAGTCAAGCTATTCTCCAAAGGACAAGAAGCAATGGGTGGAAACTCATCAAGGAGAGAAGCAATTTACTGTAGAACTAAGGAGAAATTTCCTGACAGTTAGAACAATTAATCAGTGGAACAACTTGCCACCAGAAGTTGTGAATGCTCCAACACTGGGAGTTTTTAAGAAGAGGCTGGATAACCATTTGTCTGAAGTGATGTAGGGTTTCCTGTCTAGGCTGGGGGTTGGACTAGAACACCTCCAAGGTCCCTTCCAACTCTGATATTATATTGTATTGTATTGTATTGCATTGCATTGCATTGCATTGCATTGCATTGCATTGCATTGCATTGCATTGAATGCATTGTATTATACAACAAAGGAATGTATTAGCTTCTTTGACTGCTGCTGCACACTGCTGGCTCATATTTCCATTTCCACATTTTCAGCTTGTATGGTGTACATAGAACTAATATGCATATAATAGTTATATGTACAGCGCAAGACAACAGCTTCTCAGGCCTGGAAGCCATCTTTGCATTGGACCTTCAGGCCTGCCACATTTCCTACTGTGGGAAACTGGGAGGGAGGATTGTATGGAGCAGGGGTGTTATATAGTCATAATAACATTCCTTTCTCAGGGAGTCAAGGACATCTTGCCCTGCACCTGGAGGGGTGTGACTGGGAAGCGTCTCCAGTTGGGACGGTGATTTGATTGGGCCATGTGATGAACATGTGGGTTCTGGGTAGGGACTTGGACTTTTCTATGGGTGTGGAAAACCTGGAAACTTTCAGATTTGGGTTTACCCAGATGTGCCAATAGGACATCTCTAATAAAATGGAACTTTGAGGAACTTCAAGCCTCGGAGTTTTCTTTCATTGGGGGTGTTACTTGGAACCCTGGCAAAGCTTTCCAAGTATTCTGAAGTGGCCTTCTTAGGATTGTCAAAGGAAGATGCTTTCTTTGCTAAATATGCTGGCACAAAATCAGAGGAAATTGTTGTTTCAAAGTTAAACTATATAGGAAAAAAAACCACAATTCGCTGTGAATTAGCTCTGACTTCATACTGTTTAATGAATTCATTTGTATGCACGCAGTCATTGGAGCTGGAGAAGACCTGCCAGCATCTCTTCGCAATTCTTTTCATTCGTATTGACTTGTAACCACAAACATAATTCTGAGATGGATTTAAAGGAAATAGATTGCTGCTGTCAAATGAGGTACAGATGCCTCCAGAAGACACACTTAAGCTTATGGATGGGTGGATCGAGCTTGAACAGATCAAGAAAGATCTCAGATCACCGGAGTTGATTTCCACACTAGCTGCTTTTAGCATCTTTATAGTTATTGCAGAGCCAAAGTCTGTAAATCTGTGATAGCGAATCTTTTCAGCACCGAGTGCCGAAAAGATCGCGTGGAAATGTAGTGTGTGCCCAGACACGCTCATCGGGGCTGCGCTCTGCAAAAGCTGAATTTTTGGGTTCTAGCATGCATGTACACCTGATAATCAGCTGTCCGGCGTGCATACGGAGGCTGGTTTTTGGCACTTCCATGCACGTGAAGGGACCGCACTCTGGAAAAGCCGAACTTCCAGGTTCTGGCGTGCATACTTATCTGACAAGTAGCTAGCCAGCAAGCATGCACACACTGGGTTTTGGCACTGCTGCACGCATGAAGGACAGCTGATCATTGCGTGTGCATGCACGACAGAAGCCCGCAAGGCAAACAGGCAAGGCTGTGCATGTCGGGCAACAATGCTTCGTGTGCCACTTTGAGCATGCGTACCATATGTTCACCATCACGGCTCTAAATCATTTTAGTGATAGGTGGATGACACAATAAAATATGATTAAGTCACCAGTGCCGAAAGGATTTTTCTGTTGCCCAGATCTTCTGAATCCAACTATCCACACAGACTAGATCTAAAAGGATCTGGCTGTTTTCAGAACTGTTCTGATATCATGATGCTCTGAGCCTCAGTTTCAGGTTTATAAATCTGCAGAGCTGAAAGGGAGGGTTAGCCGATCAAGCTGATTGATGAACACAGCCGGTTGATTAGAGTTCATTTGCTGACAATAACAAAAGTCTAGTCTTCTTCGCTTAGCTAAATGTAATGTTTTCTCTTCTACAGATAAAAGGAAAGAAATCCCTCACTGTAGAAAACTGTCGCTGCATTCAAATCCCCCAGTAATGGTGTGCAGAGAGTCCTAAATCCAATAATGCTGTTGGTTTGAGCTCCGAACTTGGGGATTTTGTTGTAAACGTTTCATCACCATTCGAGGAAACATTGTCAGTGAGTTTTGAGGTGTGCTCATCTGTCAGAACACAGGTCTTTAAATACCTTTTTATGCAAATGTTATGGGACAAGCGGGGAGGAGTTTCGGGAGACCAAAAATGGCTGTATTCAGTCTGCAAAATGCACCAATATCTCTACCTTCTTTTAGAGGGGAAAAAGTGTGTCTTATACTCCGAAAAGTATGGTATATTTGTTTCCCTCACAGTTGGAAAAAGGTTATTGAAGTTTACTTTGAGTTTATACCACCTAACCTCTGAAGACCTCTGGAACACATTCAGGTCTTCCATGCTTTGCAAAGGCCAGCAGAGTTGGGGGGCCAATCTAATCTTAACTCAGTCTCACAACTTACTAAACTGGAAGGGATAGAACCTCAGAAAAACAGCATTATTTTTTCCCCCGCGAAGAAAGTGTTAAAGTTTTAAAAAGGCTTAACGCCAAGACATGGTGGATGGTGGAACAGTCTTGTAAAATTGTTAATTTTCAGGACAAGTGGAAGATTTATACGAGTGGAAGAGAATCTAGACGAGTGTATCTTTTTTTTTCTTTATTCCAAGGGGTGACCTTTTGATTTCTCTGACAGTTAGTCCTGTCTAGCAGCAACAGCAACGAAAATCTAAAATTGTAGCTCAGACAGACACGGCCTGATGGAAATCCATGTACTTTGACCATAACTCTGAGGCTCATAGGGCATGTCCAAATAAATAGCCCTAGACCTTTCTGATCCAGCAGGGTTAGCTGTTTGAAAGATGGGCCGTTTTATTTATGATTGCAATTTTAAAAAAAAAAAATCACCGTAAAGCCAAACTTAAGGTAGACTATAGAATAGAATAACAGGGTTGGAAGGGACCTTGGAGGTCTTCTAGTCCAACCCCCTGCTTAGGCAGGAAACCCTACAACACTTCAGACAAATGGTTATCCAACGTCTTCTTAAAAGCTTCCAGTGTTGGAGCATTCACAACTTCTGGAGGCAAGTTGTGCCACTGGTTAACTGTTCTCACTGTCAGGAAATTTCTCCTTAGTTCTTGGTTGCTTCTCTCCATGATTAGTTTCCACCCATTTCTGACAGATGGCAGTCCAGTCAATTCTTGAAAGCCTTCAGTGATGAAGCTCCCACAACTTCTGTAGGCAACTTCTGTTCCATGGGTTGATTGCTCTTACTGTCGGAAAATTTCTCCATATTTCCAGGTTGAATCTCTTCTTCATCAATTTCCATCCATTATTCCTTGTCCTGCCTTCAGATGCTTTGGAGAATAGCTTGACTCCCTCTTCTTTGTGGCAGCCCCTCAAATATTGAAAGACTGCTATCATGTCTCCCCTGGTCCTTATTTTCACTAAACTAGATATACCCAGTTCCTGCAACCGTTTTTCATATGTTTTAGCCTCTAGTCCCCTAATCATCTTTGTTGCTCTTCTCTGTACTTTTTCTAGAGTCTAAACATCTTTTTTACATCATGGCGACCAAAACTGGATGCAAGATTCCAAGTGTGGCCTTACCAAGGCATTATAAAGTGGTATTAACACTCCACATAATCTTGATTTTCTTTAATCCTGAAGTTCTATAGAGTTAGGGAAGGTCTGTTTGTCCATTTGCAAGACCTTCTACTTCATCTTGCCTGTTGCATCCTGATCTTCCAAGGGAGAGGAAAAATGGCTTGAAGCAGGGGTGAAATCCAACAGGTTCTGACATGTTCTGGAGAACCAGTAGAAGAAATTTTGAGTAGTTCGGAGAACCAGAAAATACCACCTCTGGCTGGCCCCAGAAGGGGGTGGAAATGGAGATTTTGCAATATCCTTCTCCCAGGAGTGGGGAGGGAATGGGGATTTTACAGTACCTTTCCCTTGCCATGCCCACCAAGCCACGCCCACAGAACCAGTAGTAAAAAAATTTAGATTTCACCACTGGCTTGATGGCTTCTAAAGGCTTACTCATAAGAACTGAACTTTTCATTAAAAAAAAAAATCTGGACAATCGCAATCCTGCATTCTATTCTGCTCTGTGGAGTGGAGAGTTGGTCTCTGACAGAAAGCCACTTGAAGAGGCTAGAAGCATTTGAAATGTGGATGTACAAGCGTCTATTACATATAAACTGGGTTGACAAAATCAGAAATGAGGAGGTGATAAGCCGCCTGGGAAAGCCAAGAGAAATTAAGTCAATCAAGTATATTAGAATTCTTTATTGGCCAAGTGTGATTGGACACACAAGGAATTTGTCTTTGCTGCATACGCTCTCAGTGTACATAAAAGAAAAGATACATTCGTCAAGAGTCATAAGGTACAACACTTAATGATAGTCATAGGGTACAAATAAGAAATCATCAAAATCGTGAAAAAGCAAAAGTTAGAATATTTTGGGCATCTGATGTGACACCCGAAAAAATACGACATCCTTCACTTAATCCTCCAGGGAAAGATTGAAGGCAAACTATGTCCAGGCAGGAGAAGAACATCGTGGCTTCAGAATCTAAGGGATTGGTTTAGACAAAACTCAGGAGTACTTTTTCATGCAGATGTTTTTTTGTTTGTTTTTTTAATTTAATTTATATGCCGCTCTTCTCCAGAGACTCAGGGCGGCTTACAATGCATTAAGCAATAGCCTTCATACTTTTGTGTATACCTGCTTAGTAGGGCTTTCAGCCCCCCCAAGCAGTGTTCTTTTTTATACAAAGTCAGCTTATTGCCCCCACAATCCGGGCCTTCACTTTACCTACCTCAGAAGGATGAAAGGCTGAGTCAACCTTGAGCCTGGTGAGATTCGAATTTGCAATAATTGCAGGCAGTTGGTGTCACTTTAACACCACTTAAGCTGCTGCTTAAGCTGCTGCGCCACCAGGCTCTTGGTTGACAAAAATAGGACGGCCAACATGATCGCTAATGTCCAATGACAGATACGGCACAAGAAGAAGAAGAAGACAAATGCAAAGAATCCAATACCAATGTGCCATATTAATTGTATTTGTACTTGACATGAATAAGAAAGGAGAGAGAAGACTAGTTCCTTGGACTCTTTTCTCCTATTGTTGTCTCCATACGGGGTTCACACAGTGATCTTCCTGAGTTATTACCAAGATACGATGCTATCCATAAATAACATTCAACTCAATCAATGAATGTTGAGATTGTCTTATCTGACACAGACAAGCAGATGAAAGTTTGAGGCGAGGGTGGGAATATTTGAATGGTTTATGATAGACAAGAGACACACATCCTGGACACATGGGGTGAAAAACATTCCTGTCATATTGAAGTGAACGGTTTTAGGACATGGTGAATATGTAGGCTCCATGAACTAAAATGGTAGATACAAAGAAGAAAAATAGAAGACACAGAAGCAAAACATGTTTGCAGTTGTGTTTTCTGTAGAAAGGAAAAGAGCGATCTTCACTTCTAGGTTGTTAACAATAAAAGAAAGTTGGTGCATTTTAAACTCTTGGTTTTATGACCAGCATTTAAGTGAGGCCCAAAGGAGTGGTGCGGTGGCCTAGAGGTAGAGTTCTCGCCTTACAACCAGGAGGCTGTGAGTTCGATCCTAGGTAGAGGCTAATATTTCTCTCTCTCTCTGGACACACTGAGAATATATCTGGGAACAAAACTCCGCATTGGTGACAGGAAGGGCATCTGGCCATTAAAACACTCTGCTAGCTCCATTCAGTTGACCAAATTTTACTGTGCAAGGGCTTATGGGTCATTAAATGAAGATGATGATTTAAATGAGGCCTAAAGCCTTCTGTTTGAAGACAAGAAGCAATGGATGGAAACTAATCAAGGAGAGAAGCAACCTAGAACTAAGGAGAAATTTCCTAACAAGTGAGAACAATTAACCAGTGGAACAGGTTGCCTCCAGAAGTTGTGGGGGTTTCATTACTGGAGGCCTTCAAGAAGAGACTGGACAACCACTTGTCTGGAATGGTATAGAGCAGTGGTAGTGAACCTTTTATTCACAGAGTGCCGAGCAGTACACGCTTCACACGCTTCGCACATGTGTGCTTTCCACATGAAAATGTGGCTCTTTCCCCGTGTGCTGCATGCAGTCACACCATCTGCACATGCGCATGGCTTTCATGCGTATCCACAGTGCGCTGTGTCTACAATCGCATCATCTGCTCATGCATGCAGTTTTCACATGTGCAATACGTATGCACAGACACTGTCTTCACATGCACACACTGCATACAAGTACTTTGACATTGGCCCCCACGGATACGGCTCGCAACTTGGGCATCCTCCTGGATGCACGGCTGTCTTTAGAGGAGCATATGACGGCCGTGGCCAGGGGGGCTTTTTATCAGGCTCGCCTGATATGCCAGTTGCATCCCTATCTAGATCGGGACTCCTTATGGACAGTCACTCAGGCACTCATCATTTCCCGCCTGGACTACTGCAATGCTCTCTACATGGGGCTTCCCTTGAGGTGCACCCGGAGTCTCCAACTGGTGCAGAATGCAGCCGCGCGGGGGATTATGGGAGCAAGGGGGCGCTCCCATGTGACACCTCTCCTGCGTGAGCTGCATTGGCTTCCGGTGGTCTTCCGGGTACGCTTCAAGGTGTTAGTGACCACCTTTAAAGCGCTCCATGGCATAGGGCCTGGGTACTTGCGGGACCGCCTTCTGCCACCGATAGCCTCCCACCGGCCAGTACACTCCCACAGAGAGGGACTCCTCAGGGTGCCCTCAGCCAGACAATGTTGGCTGGCGACACCCAGGGGGGAGAGCTTTCTCTGTGGCAGCACCAGCCCTCTGGAACGATTTGCCCCCGGAGATCCGTACGATACCTGATCTCCGGGCTTTTCGCCGTGCCCTTAAAACTTTTTTATTTTGTCAAGCTGGGCTGGCGTAAAAACCCCCCCACCCCTCTTTTTAAGTTTAAAGTTTTTATGGGTTTTAAATTTTAATTGCCTATTGGTTTTTTAAATTTATTGGGCCAAAATTATTTAATTCTTTTATTAATATCTTAAATTTTGTATTGGAGTGCTTTTTATTCTTGGCTGTACACCGCCCTGAGTCCACTAGGAGAAGGGCGGTATATAAATTTAATAAATAAATAAATAAATAAAATACTCTCATACACATGCACAAACACATGCGCAGGAGAGCTCCAAAGACCATCTGGGTCCCCTGAATTGCTTACATGCGCACCGGAGGCCCGAACATCAGCTAGTTAGGCAACAGCTCACATGCCCGGAAAGGTGGCTCTGCATGCCACTTTGGGCACATGTGCCATAGGTTTGCCATCAAAGGTATAGGATCTCCTGTTCAGGCAGGGGGTTGACTACAAGACCTTGTTAAGGAATATGTGCAGAGTAACCCTTGAGTAGCAAGGTTGTGCACATGAGAAACGGCTGAGAGTGATTGTGACTAAGCACTATCAATACACAGACACACTGAGTTGTGATATTCTTTTACTTTTAGGAAAAAGTAAAGCAAAGTCCCATAAACAATTCAGGCCATACACAGATAAAGATAGTTAAATTGTCAATCCAGGGATATTCCAAGAACAAAGTCTTCTTACCAGTTGTTGTAGTCATATGCAATAAAACAGTTCTTTTTGAGTTTCAAACAGGAACAAGTTTAGTATTAAAACATTCAATAAATAGTAGAAAGCAACAAGTAGCCATGATCAAACAGTGATCATACAGAGAGAACAGGTAGAGAGTAACAGCAAATAAGCAGATAAAATGGTGTAGTGTCCACAAGCCATGATTTAGGCTTCCCCTTAAATACATTGGCTACAGAGCTTAGCCAATCAGGATACAGGATGATGCAATACAGCCTTAAAGCAATATAATACCTTTTGACAAACATGTATTGATAGTTTATATATTGCCTGACCAACCAGTTAGGCAATAGCCATTTCCTAACAGACCTCCAATATCCTTCCAATTCTGTTATTCTATGTTCTAATTAAGCACCTAAGAAACAATGAAAGAAAAGGCCGAAACATTAGTTTGGCAAGCAAATTGGTTCTTCAAGCAGATTCTGGCTCCCAAGATCAGTGTGTGTTTTATCAGAGGATAAAGTATTTCTCAAGGCAGTGAAGGAAAAAAAAATGGATGATTTTGTCCCTGAAAATAGAGGTTAAGTGCCAGATTGGTATTAATGCTATATAGGACTACAAAGAATCAAGAAGAATTTGAGGTCATTTAGGAGCTGAATCAATATATGAAGAGCTTAAGAAAAGCACTGAATAGACACCAAGGAAGAAGGAATGTCCGAATAACCATTTTAGACTAGACTAAAAGACACTTATTGGCTTTAAAATAAATAGTTTAAGGGTCGTAATGATTTTGGCCTGAATTTAGGATGGATAAGAACAAAATCAGTGAACAGCGAGAGGAACTTGAAGTAATTTTGTTGCTTTATAGCAAGGGTCAGCAACCTGTGGCTCTGGAGCCGCATGTGGCTCTTTCACCCCTCTGCTGCGGCCCCCTGTCACTCAAAATATGCATCACAACCGCCAATGTGCAAAACCCACCGGCACGTGATTTATTGAGCTTTTCAACTCCCAGTAGGCCAACCAGGGATAAATCCAAGAAAAGAAAATTTTCAGAAGAAAACAGAATGTTTAATTCAACTACATATGCTAATTTTGTGGCCGCTCAAGAAATAGTCAGGCACGGGAAGGGTTTTGTGGCTCCCCGTGTTTTCTTTTCTTTGGGAAATGGGTCTAAATGGCTCTTTGAGTGTTTAAGGTTGCAGGCTCTGTAGGGAGCTAATCATTATTCATGTGCTTTTGTAATGTGTTTGATTTGGTAAAGCTGCGGTGAAAACAACAATTCAGTTATTTGTCTTCTCTGGGCTCTGAATGGGTCAATTCAAGATGGAGATTCATAATTGGATCCTGAACACTTCTCTTTTACAACCATTTCTACTCCTTCTATTCCTTCGTGCTGATCGTCCTTGACTTATGACCCTATGTTGAGCTCAACATTCCTGTTGCCAAGTGAGACTTTCGTTAACACATTGTAAGCCACCCTGAGTCTCCGGAGAAGGGCGACATATAAATTGAATCAATCAATTAATCAATCAATCAATCAATAAGTGCTGAACAAAACTCTGCATTGGCGACAGAAAGGGCACCATTCAGTTGCCCGGACTCCACCCTGAAAAGGATTATAGGGGAAGAAGGAGAGGAAGAGGAGGAGGAAGAAGAGGAGGAGGAGGAGGAGGAGGAGGAGGAGGAGGTGGTGGAGGAGATAGAGACAGAGATACGAAAAGAAGACATTTCGCAAAACCCTGCAGGACAAACTACTGAGAGATTCTGCCAAATACAATTGAAAACTTCTCAAGAAATAATTCATGGAAAGCAAAGAAGGACCTGAAAATTGTATGTAATAGAACAGGAGACAAAAAAAATTAACAAAACAAAACATCCCTCATTGTGTTTGTGTTTGTCCGGAACACAAAGTAGAGAAATATGCAAACACCCTCAACAAGGGAAAAAAAACAACAACAATCCACTATACTTAGTCACCACTTTCACTCCAGAATAAGGGATCAGGAAATAAATGTAGATAAGCTTCTTAAGGCTTCCACAATTAATAGATCCACTTCAAAAGGAAAAGGAAAACAATTCACTGTAGAGCTGAAAGGTGAACAACCATTATTCACGGCTAATTACTTTTTTTTGACAATGACGGCAATGGTTGAGTTTTCAGTATATTGATGAAGAAAATCTCCCCAGGGAAATCACTTGCAAAGGTTACCAAGGATATGAATTAATATCAAGTGAGTGTGAGGTCTATGAACACAATGGAATGAGTAAAAGGAGTACTAGCACAGTGAAGGTCATTACAAACGGCTGACTGAGTAGCATAAATTACCATTTGTAGAAATTCAAACGAGCGGTTAATAGGTCTGGTGTTGAATTGCCATCAGGAAGAAATGATTTGATATCAATCAGTAAGATACATTCGAAGAATCGTTTGTCGCAAAATCCTGAACAAATTTACTTGTAAGTGACTTCCTACTGTGTTCAGCGATAACAAGTCCATGTGTATTGATGAATATGTTATTTATCCTAAAAATGTAATAGTAAAATAGTAATGCTGGACAATTTTTGATATTTTCTTGTCTTGAATTGCATTTCTTGAAGATATCCAGCTTCATAGCTTGAATTTCCTCTAAATAATGACGTTCGTGTGTTGTTTTCTGAAAAATGGATATTTTCTTTTGGCAGGTTTTTTTTAAAAAAACTTTGGTCATCAGAAATAAATAAATAAAATTGAAACCAGATTTTTGGCAAGTGTTCAGGCTACTTCAGGATTGATGCAGGGGTGAAATGCTACCAGTCTGGGCCGGTTTGCCTGAACTGGTAGTAAAAAATGCTTTAGAAAGTTTTTTAAAAAGTTCCGATGATCGCATGCCGCACAGCTGATCTACAGAATTTTTTTTTAACTTTTTAAGCATTTTTTTACTAGCAGTTCTCCAGAACTGGTAGTAATAAAATGGTTTTAAAAGTTTTTAAAAAGTTCCAAAGATCAGCTGTGTGACGTGCAATCGTCAGAACTTTTTTATTATTATTTTTTAAAGCATTTTTTTTACTACCGGTTCGGGCAAACTGCTCCGAACTAATAGCATTTCACCCCTGCATCAATCCTGAAGTAGCCTGAACACTTGCCAAAAACCCGGTTTCAATTTTATTTATTTATTTCTGATAACCAAAGTTTTTTAAAAAAAAAAACCCAACCAAAAGAAAATATCCACTTTTCAGAAAACAACATACGAACGTCATTACTTAGGGGAAATTCAAACTATGAAGCTCGATATCTTCAAGAAATGCAATTCAAGACAAGAAAATATCAAAATATCACTCCTGCAGATACAGTAGAAATAAGAGTGGAAAAAATGCATAAGTATGAAATTCTTGACTGAGAATGGCCCTGGCCTCATCTCTGCCTCTGACACAGAGCCCTTGTCCGGGCCTTCCCTGACTCCAGGTCTGGGCCATGTTCCTCCCCAGCCTCCTCACTGCCCAACTCTACTGCCAGCTCCACAGGCTGCTGGTGGACCGCAGCACAGATTCTGGAAGGAACTTCATCAAATCCCCACTTTAGTTTTGACGGGAAAGTTAAATTCTGTAAACTATGCTAAAGTAAGACCATAATAAAGATTTGACTTAATACTTGGGATTTTTCTCCATCTTCATCATCAATTAATTATCAGATGTTTGCAATTAGCCTGACTGGCGTAGGAGGCTAATGCCTCCTACTAAAGGCAGCATTTAACATCCAGCTGCTGCAATTACACCAGTTCGAAACTCCCCAGGCTCAAGGTCGACTCAGCCATCCATCCTTTCTAAGGTGGGTAAATTGAGGACCCAGTTGTGGGGGCAATAAGCTGACTTTGTATAAAATATACAAAAGTATGAAGGCTATTGCTTAACGCATTGTAAGCCTCCCTGAGACTCTGGAGGAGGGCGGCATATAAATCAAATTTTTAAAAAAAATTACTGTATTTTCAAACACAGGAGATTATTTGATCATGCAAATGTCCATGGAGATTCTCCATCATCCAGGTCCTGGTTGTCCCAAAGGTGCTTTTTTCAAGAGGCAACTGGGCTTCCTTTGTTTTTCTTTGAAGACGTTTCGCTCCTCATCCAAGAAGCTTCTTCAGCTATTTCCCTTCTCATCCAAGAGCTTCTGGTATGAGAAGCAAAAGGTCTTCAAAGAAAAACCAGAAAGTCCATTGCTTCTTGAAAAAGCACCTTTGGGACAGTTGATCATGTAAGGCAGGGGTGTCCAACTCGCATCATCACGGCGTCATCACGCGATATATCAGGACTTTTTTCTGCTTCGTTAAACTGGATGGGATCAAGGTCAGCACATGACAAATCCAGCCTGTGGGCCATGAGTTTGACACCCCTGATGTAAGGTATTTCTTACCTCCAGATGAAGGAGTGTTTTCGAAACTCTACCAGCATCACCCACGAAAAGCATTCTTGTTTGACTTCATGAATAAACACAGACGCTGGGTTAAAATAAGTTGATCAATTTTCCGTGTGGAAATGGAAGATGGCAACCTATCTGCATCATCTCTTAATACAGTACCAAGAGTTATAAATTCCAAAGCATAATGTTTGACACGAAGCTGTCATGGAAGCAATAGATTCATTATAAAAAATGCTAGAGGTGCGTATATCCCATTGACTGTTTATCATTAACTGCATGGAGAGTTGATAGGAAACGTCTGGCTCATAATTTATATTTCTGATGATTCTCAAATCTATTACTCACTTTTCCCCAGTTTTATAGCAGCTCTGGACTGAATAAAAATTGAACACTAAGCACAGTTTTTAGACTACTTTTTTATTATTATTATTCTATATTATCTGGAGGTGCCATATTGAGCGAGCTTTTCCCTTACCAACAGATCTCTGCTGACAGTCTGTTTCAAAAGTGAAGGGCAGGTGTTTGGGTTTTTTTTTTTCAAAAATAAAAATACGATGAAGGCAGAGAATGAAGGAATGAACATCATTCTGTTTACTGTCGGTTTAGTCTAAAACATAATAATAAATTAAACGGAATGCTAACCGTTAAATTAAAAGTAGAATTTAAACATAGAAGTTGGGACATAGACCCCCACCAATTACAAGTTCCAGACCATAACCCCTAAGATATAACTCTGCTCCAGGCTCTTTTCTTTATGACCTGAGATGCTGAATTGGCTTTCTATCCTGAATAGGTTGGCTGGGATCCAGCTGACCGAGGAGATCCCTGGAGTTAAATTTAGAAAGCCACAACTCCCTTAGATTGCTTTGCAACCATTTTTGAAAAAGGAAAGGAACTTAGGAAGCAATTGGTAGGTTCAACATCATGTAGCTGCTTGGAGTTCAAGTCATTACTTGGTCTTAAGGCTCACTGGGTTTCGTGGGATTGGATCCAGCTATTGTGTTTATGTGCAAAGTGTTGGAACTGGACTAAATCAATTAAATTTAATTCTTGTGGCACAAAATCTAGATTTTGGTTTTATTTTTTGGCACCCAGTTACAGTTGGATGCTTGTGTCAGGGTTCCAAGGAACACCCCCAACAAAATAAAGCTCTGAGGCCTGAGGTTCCTCCAAGTTCCAATTTATTAGAGAAGTCATGTTGGCACATCTGGGAAAATCAGAATCTGAAAGCTTCCAGGTTTTCTCCACCCAACTAAGAGTTCACAGCCCTGCTCCTCACCCACAAGTTCATCACATTGTCCAATCAACTCTTCACACTCCACCGGATACAATCTTCAGGCAGTCTCCATCAGACACAGGCAAAAGTCCTTGAATATGGAATGTTGTTATGACTAACTTTCTACCGCTCCAACAAAAGAAGCCAAAAAGAAAATTGTCTTCCAAAACTGACAGCTTGTCTTTCAAATATAAGGACTAACCCTTTGCATTAACGCATAACCACAGACCTACGGTCATAATGACCACAGCAGTTTTCCAAAATGTTTGGAACACCCCTATTTTTAGAAATGGACTGTTCCGCTTGCAAATAGCTTTTGTTTTCCCACCAGTAAGAGTGTATACAGCATCATACTTGCCTGAGTTATTTGATGTTTCCTGTAGTGGTGTTCGAATTTGAGTTGCAGTCATTTTTGACTGCAGATCTTTGTTAACATATATTTTTTATATATAACGTCGGGGCCACATTTTCCACCAAAAAGAGTGTGATTTGGTGATTCAAACTTCGAAGAAACTGTTCTAAAATAGTATGGAGAGGCAGGGAGTGATCTGAAAGAAGTGGAATTGGATGGTGATGAAAATTTTGTAGTGGATGATGAGGAGCCCACAGCCACCACCGATTCTGACATCAGC
>JAUDYJ010000004.1:126120436-126197936 GCA_030761175.1 Masticophis lateralis
TCCATCCCCACCCTAGCTTAATTTTTACTTGTGCACCTTGAAGTGGGCAGCGTCTTAATTAGGAGCTTATATTGGGTGCAAATGTAAAGGTCAAGCTAGGACTTCCTTTCTGAATAGGTCATATTTTCAGGAAAACATGGTATGTATTACAAATATGGTGTGATTATTCAAGGTAGACCTATTGATCAGGGGTGAAATGCTCCTGGATCAGACTGGATCACCTGATCCGGTAGTGATTTTTCCCTGCGGTTCGGCGATCCAGTAGAGATCACCGCCCAGGTGTCATTACTTCCTGGTTTTAATCAGAAAGTAATGTTTTTTTACCTTCTGCACATGCACAGAAGGTTTTGTTCATGCATGCACACATGATGCACAGGCGTGCTTCCAAACCGGTAAGGAAGGTAAGTAGATTTCACCCCTGCGATTGGTGTCTAGGATTTGGAATGATTAGAGCAATGGTGAAGCTATGCAGATTCTCCAATCTGATGGACATTGACCCAGAATCAAAAAAAGAGAGTTCTAAGTTTGCTGCACTCAGAAAATCTTGTTTCTGAGTATCGACCTCAACATAAAACTTTCAGTCACAGCAACAACACACTCCCAGTCATGACTTCTTCATGACTGGGGAGTGTTGTATTGTTGCTCTCCATCTCAACAGTAAGACCTTCAAGACTGTTGTAATGCATCTTTTGACACGAGGGTTGTGCGTAAATCAGAATGCAAAGGGCAAACAGTATAACACAACATTACAAACCTTGACCATAAAGTTACAGCTAGTATTTCTGGGTGTGCTTCTTGTCAGTACTACCTCGCAAGGCTGGCTGACTGATTCATATCACATGAAATTTGAGGTTCATGCAACCTACACAATGCAGCCTCTGTGAGGTTATGTTTTTTTTTTAAATTTGATTTATATGCTGCCCTTCTCTGGAGACTCAGGGCGGCTACAATGTGTTAAGCAATAGCCTTCATACTTTTGTATATTTATACAAAGTCAGCTTATTGCCCCCACAAACTGGGTCCTCAATTTACCATCCTTCCATCCTTTAGAAAGGATGGAAGGCTGAGTCAACTTTGAGCCTGGTGAGATTCGAACTTACAGTAATTGCAGACAGCTGGAGTTAAAATACAATGCATTAGTCTGCTGAGCTATCCAGGCTCCATCTGATCCCCAAATTCAGCAAAGGCAAATATGTATCCATACACTTGCAAGAGATGGGCTAACTACATAAACTAGCTTTCACACTTTGAAGCCCTAAAATGACAGGACTGTCAAACTCAAGGCTTGCGGGCTGGATCAGAACCATGGGGTGATTAGATCTGGCCCAGGGGACCGGCCTGGAAATGGATACGGAACGACCTGTGGTGCTTCTGCTAGTGAAAACTGGCCACAGAGAGGTCGCAGGCAACCTCACATGGCCCATTTTGGCCGGCAGGGTGCTACAGGAGGACATCCATCTTGTCTCCTCCATCACTACCACCCCCAGCCTGGCCAGCCTGCAGAGGACAACTACACTCAAGGAGAGAAGCAACTTAGAACTAAGGAGAAATTTCCTGACAGTTAGAACAATTAATCACTGGAACAACTTATTTATTTTATTTATTTATTATTGTGATTTATATGCCACCCTTCTCCCGAAGGACTCAGGGCAGCTTACAGAACAACAAATCGATAATACAAACCACAATACAAATTAAAATCCCCATTAAAACCAAATTAAAATTATTACAGTGTACAAACCCACAATGGATCAGTCCATTTGGTAAAAGAGCCACGTCTTCAGTTCGCTGAGAAAGGAGAGGAGGTCGGGGGCTGTCCTGAGCTCGGTGGGCAAACCATTCCAGAGGGTCGGCACTCCGACAGAGAACGCTCTCCCCCTGGGGGCTGCCAGCCATCATTGTTTGGCTGACAGCACCCTGAGGAGGCCCGCTCTGTGAGAGTGCACGGGACGATGGGAGGATGGCAGGAGATGGTCCTGCAAGTACCCTGGACCTAAGCCATGTAGGGCTTTATAGGTGAGCACCAGCACCTTGAAACAAACCTGGAGAACCACCGGCAGCCAGTCAGCTCACGCAGGAGAGATGTTACCCGGGAGTAACGAGAAGCCCCCATAACTGCCCGCGGGGCCGCATTCTGGACTAGCTGGAGCCTCCGGGTAATCCAACCAAGAAGTAACAAGGGCATGAGAGACCGTGGCAAGGGCATCTCGGTCTAGGAAACTTGCCTGCAGAAGTTGTGAATGCTCCAACACTGGAAGTTTTTAAGAAGAGACTGTACAACCATTTGTCCAAAGTGGTGTAGGGTTTCCTGTCTAGGCAGGGGGTTGGACTAGAAGACCTCCAAGGTCCCTTCCAACTCTGTTATTCTATTCTATTCCAATGCTGATCCAGCCCTCCAAGAAATCCAGTTGGACGCCTCTGCTTTAGAACTTACAAAATCGATATTAAAGCCACAACATTTAAAAATAAAAACCCCTGTCTCATATTTCAAAGGGGTGGAGGGGTGGGGGGGAATGCAAACGAGTAGATTAATTAAAAGGAACAGCAAGAGTGTGGGATGAATTCCTGCTCAGAGGTGTATCTCTGCTGGCTTTATGCAATGCCCGATGAATCCTTCTTATTTGCCATCAATGCACCAGCCTCAGTTTGGGGAGGGAACCTCTAATCTGAAAGTAAATAGCAGACTGGTCAGGAAATCAAAAGATAAATTTTTGAAAAGGTCAAGCGATTCAAAGCAAAGTCCTTAGTTTCATGCAGGGTATACGGCATTAAGAAAGGTTGATATTTTATTGTTGGGGAAAGATTGTAATGGAAACAGGAGCTGACATAACTTTTCTCTCTTCCCCTGCCGTTGATGATGTCAAAAATGAAAAGAGACAGTTGTGTGCGAGACTCAGATTATTGTTTTCACATTCAGAGCCTTTTGTCGTCATTTGGAAGGTTGCAGCTATCTTGGCTTTTCAGTTTCCTGACCCGTTTAGCCCGTTCCAATATCATTTCTAATTCAGGAGAGTGTGAAAGGAACAAAAGCCATCCTTTCTGTTGGTTTTCGCATGTATGGAAATCTACGCATGGTATTCTGGGCCCCATAAGTCTTACGAATTATCGATTGCTTTATTCCAATTGAAACCGAAAGGCCGCTCCAGCAAACTCTACAGGCAACGCCAAACTAGATGGCTAAATGGCCCTTCCTAACTGGCAAATTTCTTAATAAACATTTAGAGGAGTGGGTACCATAGTAGAAGTGGGCAAGGTAAGCAACTGTAAAACTTCAGAAAAGTGAAAGATACTTTAACCTCTGTTACTGCCTTTTGTTGTGGCCTGTTGGCCACTGACCCCTCCAGGAGCTGACTCAGATGAGGAGGAGGCGTGGGAGTCAGGATCAGTGTCAAGGCAACCTGAGAGCTCCAAGGGGAAAGAGGGAATGGAGGTGTGTGTGTGTGTGTGTGTGTGTGTGTGTGTGTGTGAGAGAGAGAGAGAGAGAGAGAGGTGAAGCCTGGGCCATCCATCATCCCTCAGTTGAAGAGTCAACAGCCCCCAGGTCTGGAAGTGGCTGATGAGGAAGAGGAGAAACAGCTGGGTCCAGTGCCAGACGGGTGGATGCACAGAAGGTAGAGGAGAGGAGAGCAGTGGAAATCTATTAGCCGGTCCTTGGGATGGAAGAGCCACCACTGCTAACAAAGCCCCACCCTAGCTCTGAGGATAAAAGGCAGAGGGCGGAGATGAAAAGGTGTGGCACACAACTATTAATCTTTCTGCCAGTCAGCCATTGATAGTCTGCACTTCCGAATCTTTTTGGAAATTATCAGAATTCTTCTTGGAATCTGCACTGCCTTCTTAGTGTGTATTTGTGTGTCTGTTGCTGGAAGAAAGGGAGCACACCTTCCAGGACTTCCTTTGCAAGTGTGTGTGGGGGGGAATAAACTCCTGGTATGTTGGGGCCATTTCAGGGGGAAAGAGAGTGAGTATCACTTTCCCCAGGACATAAAGACTTCATAGCCTGCTGTGAGAGAGGAGCTGCTGGTGCTCCTAATAAAGGGAACATTCCGTTAAATACAAAAGGCGTGTCATGTTTGGGAGCTAGGTAAGAACATCTGCAAGGATCAAAGATTGAAGGAAGGGATCCTTCTTCTTAAACAAGAAAACCCAGAAAGAAGGTAATGAGATGCTGAAAAGCCAAAGAAAGACATTAAGGAAGAGTACAGAGAAGAGACACCAAGATGGCAAAGGATCTGGAGCACTGATGGGTTTCAAAAAATTTTACTACTGGTTCTGTGGGTGTGGCTTGATGGGCATGGCATGGCTTAGTGGGTGTGGCAGGGGAAGGATACTGTAAAATCTTCATTCCCTCCCCAATCCAGGGGAAGGTTACTGCAAAATCCCCATTTCCTCCCAATCAGCTGGGACTTGGGAGGCAGAGAATAGATGGGGGTGGGGCCAGTCAGAATTTTTACTACTGGTTCTCCGAACTGCTCAAAATTTCCACTAACAGTTCTCCAGAACTGGTCAGAACCTGCTGAAACCCTCCTCTGATCTAGAGGTTAAATCATACAAGGAACAGCTAAGGAAACCAGGTATGTTGAAGAGAAGGATTAGGGGGTGACATGATAGCCACCTTTCAATACTTGAAGAGCCATCACAGAGAAGAGGGGGTCAAATTTAACCTCCATAGCACCTGAGCGCAGGACAAGAAGCAATGGGTGGAAGCTGATCAGAGAGAGATCCAACATGGAACTAAGGAGGAAGTGAGAACAATTCATCAACAGAACAGCTTGCCTCTGTTCTGTTGATGAATTGACATCTTCTTCTATTCAAAGAAGACTCCCTCTTCATAGAATAGAATAGAATACAATAGAATAGAATAGAATAGAATAGAATAGAATAGAATAGAATAGAATAGAATAGAATAGAATAGAATAGAATAGAATAGAATAGAATAGAATTTTTTTATTGGTCAAGTAAGATTGGACACACAAGGAATTTTCTTGGTGCATATGTTTTTGGCAGCCCCTGAGATATTGGAACACTGCTATCATGTCTTCCCTAGTCTTTCTTTTCATTAAACTAGACATACCCAGTTTCAGCAACCGTTCTTTGTATGTTTTAGCTTCCAGCCTCATAAGCATCTTTATAGCTCTTCTCTGCACTCTTTCTAGAGTCTCAACATCTTTTTTACATCGTGGTGACCAAAACTGGATGCAATATTCCAAGTGTGGCCTTACCAAGGCCTTATAAAATGGTATTATCTCTTCACGTGATCTTGATTCTATCCCTCTGTTTATGCAGCCAAGAATAGCCTAGAAGGAGATTTGCAATGTATGGGTATGGGAATGTCCGCTCTCTTGCTCTCTGATCTCATTCCAGTAAAAGAGAGTCTGAAGATAATGTGCATCACAGAATAGATCCCTGTAGATCCCGAAGGCATAATTGCTCAATTTTTGCCTATGAGGACAAGCAAATAAAGACTTAACAGCAAACGGTAATAACAATAGTCACAATAACGGAGGCAATCTCACACAAAAGCTCTTGAGTAGCTGCAGATTGGAGAATGAATTGAGTAAATACTGCACTTTACCAGTATCAAAATCCCATTTAACTCCTATCATTTGGTTTGACACCGTTGCTAGAGATTGATAGGCATGCCGGCTTTCGAGATCTATTCCTCTGCCAATATCATGACCTAGAACTGGAATAAATAAAAACGGCGCTGTCTGTTTACCTCAGCTATTCATTAGGAGTAGCAACATCCAAGGAAATTTGCAAGCGACAGAAATTAAAGCCTACTAATACATTAACGGTCTTAAATTACCGTTGTCCCCACAGAGCCAGGCCATGCAATGTTTCCTTGTGTGATCGCAAAGAAAGTTTGCAAAAGGTGCAGAATACAAACGCAGCTTCTGTTAGTGACTTTAACAGAATAACAGAGTTGAAAGCAGGGGTGAAATGCTCCCGGTTCGGACCGGATCGCCCAATCCGGTAGCAATGGTGGTGGGTGGTTTGGAGAACCAGTAGCAAAATTCCCTGTGCCCCCCACCCCCATGCCCAGCTGAGCCGCACAATCATCAGAGGCTTTTTTTTTTTACTTTTAAAAGCATTTTTTCTACAACCTCTTCGGTCGAAAAAATGCTTTTAAAAGTAAAAAAAAAAAGCCTCTGATGATCGCGCGGCTCATCTGGGATCATCAGAGGCTTTTAAAAGAAAACAACCCTTTTTTTTCTTTTAAATGCCTCTGACGATCCAAGCTGAGTTGCCTGATCAGCAGAGACTTTTTTTCTTATAAATGCCCCTAACAATCAGGCAAATCAGCTTGGATTGTCAGAGCCTTTTGAAAGCATTTTTTTACAACCTTTTCACTAAAGAGGTTGTAGAAAAAATGGTTTTAAAAGTTAAAAAAAAAATTGGCCCACCCAATCACATTACCCCCCCCCCCAACGAGCCATGCCCACAGAACCAGTAGTAACAAATTTTAGATTTCACCACTGGTTGGAAGGGACCTTGTAGGTCATCTAGTCCAACCCCCACCCACCCAAGCAGGAGACCCTAAACCATTTCTTGACAGATGGCAGTCCAGTCTCTTCTTGAAGTCTCATCCAGTGATGAAGCTCCCACAGCTTCCGAAGGCAACTTCTGTTTCATGGGTTGATTGCTGGTCTCACTATCAGAAAATTTCTCCTTATTTCCAGGTTCAATCTCCTTCTTCAGTTTCCATCCATTATTCCTTGTCTGGCCTTCAGGTGCTTTGGAAGATGGCTTGACCCTCTCCTCTCTGTGGCAGCCCCTCAAATATTGGAAGACTGCTCTCATGTCTCCCCTGGGTGGGTAGGTGGCTGGCTGGATGGATGGCTGGATGATGGATGGCTGGCTGGCTGGCTGGCTGGATGGATGGATGGATGGATGGATGGATGGATGGATAGATAGATGATAGATAGATAGATAGATAGATAGATAGATAGATAGATAGATAGATAGATAGAAGAGAGAGGGAGATATAGAGAGAGTATGGTATATACAGAGAGAATGAGACAGGGAATATAGAAGAGAGAAAGAGAAATAGAGTCAGAGACAGAAAGATAGAATATAGATGATAGAGAATATAGATAAGTGATAGGATGGATAGATAGATAGATGGGATGGATAGATAGATAGATAGATAGATAGATAGATAGATAGATAGATAGATAGATAGATAGATAGATAGATAGATAGATAGATAGAGATAGATAGATAGATAGATAGATAGATAGATAGATAGATAGATAGATAGATAGGAGAGAGATGGAGATACAGAGAGAGTACGATATATACAGAGAGAACGGGACAGAGTATATAGAAGAGAGAAAGAGAAATAGAGTCAGAGACAGAAAGATAGAATATAGATGATAGAGAATATAGATAAGTGATAGGATGGATAGATAGATAGATGGGATGGATGGATAGATAGATAGATAGATAGATAGATAGATAGATAGATAGATAGATAGATGATAGATAGATAGATAGATAGATAGATAGATAGATAGATAGATAGATAGGAGAGAGATGGAGATACAGAGAGAGTACGATATATACAGAGAGAACGGGACAGAGTATATAGAAGAGAGAAAGAGAAATAGAGTCAGAGACAGAAAGATAGAATATAGATGATAGAGAATATAGATAAGTGATAGGATGGATAGATAGATAGATAGATAGATAGATAGATAGATAGATAGATAGATAGAAGAGAGATGGAGATACAGAGAGAGTACGGTATATACAGAGAGAACGGGACAGAGAATATAGAAGAGAGAAAAATAGAGTCAGAAAGATAAAATATAGATATAGAGAATATAGATGATTGATAGAAAGAGAGAGACACAGAGAGAGAGAGACAGACAGACAGACAGACAGACAATAAGAGAGAAGGGGCAGGCAAGCAAACAGACAGACAGACCCAGACAGGTTATATCTTTAAACCCAGACATAAGTGGGTTTAAAGGGAATGGCCCACCATCATCTCTTTGGGATTCCCTAACTGGCAGAAGAAGTGTAAAGTTGGTTTTTCTTTCTTTGACTTTTTGTCTTTTATAACATTCTTAGATGGCTACCTTGTCTCGTTGTGTTATCGTCTTATGCTGCCTCAGAACAAGGCCTTAGGTTCTCATGCTGGTGGGGTTATTGTTTCTAAATCCCCCAGAACTCCTGATCCGAGACAGAGCAGTACAGATTCCCTTGTCATTGTGTCCTGGAAAGAGACACAACCCATTTAATGAGTCACAACACGACGTGTTCTTATGCAGTCTAAGGTCTCTCTTTCCATTGAGCTTGCTTGTTTTTTAATACCGCGATATTAAAACATGAGCATGTAGATCAAAAGGAATGGCTTTTTCCTAAAACAAACACCATACCTATAAAAACAATCAATCCTTTTGAATGAATTTGATAGAGATATGTTAAATAACATGTGCAGAACTCGGATGCCTGGCATTTATGGCGTCGATTTCTGAGTTTTATTTGCTCAAGTTATTGGAGGTTGTATTTATCTCATCCAACTCCGGTTTAAAGCAATCATCTACATTTTGACTCTCCTCGCAGGAAGGAGTATGAATCCAAAACTGCAACTTCTGTGAGTTTCCAGAGACAAAAAAAAATAACCCCGTTTATTCACTAATGTCTAATGAAAAAGCTGTTTGGTGTAAGGATATTTCTTGAAGTCTGGAAGAAGGTTAAAAAGTTGGAAAGGAGCAAAAGAAAGAAAAAAAAGATAATAGAGATTTTAAAAAAACAAGCATAATCAAAACAGGAGAGAATTTTACTCACTTTAAATGTGAGAGTCAATAGGATACTTTATATGAAAAACCTGTTTATTACTTTACTTTACTTTATTTACTTTATTTAGATTTATATACCGCCCTTCTCCTTGCGGACTCAGGGCGGTGAACAGCCAGATAAAAAACAGAGTACACAAAAGTTAAAATTTAGTAAAAAGAGCAAATATAAATTTAGCCGATAATTAAAACAATTAATTTAAAATAGATATCAAACTCTGAAAATTCTAAAAATTTAGCAGGGATCAGGCTAAGCTGGCAAACTGAAAAAAATATGTTTTTAAAGCCCAACGAAAAGTCCGGAGTTCAGAGATTGTTCTCAACTCTGGAGGAAGATCGTTCCAGAGGGTGGGAGAGTAGAATCTTATACAATTTATACAAATTATACAATTTCAGAAAAATGGCTGTCCTGTGTCTTCTTGAAAATCTCCAGTGATGGGGTGACCACAACGTCTGGAGGCAAACTATTCTACTGATGAATTGTTCTTACTGTGAGGAAATTTCTCTTAATTTAAATCAGATCTCCCCTTGATTATCAAATCAGGTTAACAGAGTTGGAAGGGACCTCGGAGGTCATCTAGTCCAACCCCCAGCCCAAACTGGAGAGCCATTTGTGACAGATGGCAGTCCAGTCTCCTCTTGAAAGCTTCCAGTGATGAAACTCCCACAAATTCTGAAGACAACTTCTGTTCCATGGGTTGATTGAATTGAAATCATGCAAGAATTGTCTTAGAAACTAGAGTGGAATCATCAAGGGCATTGACCATGTTTGATTTCCACGATTCTCCAAATATTTGACATTACTTCTTATTTCTAGATCAGCTCCAGAGGTGGTATTTAGCTGGTTCAGACCGGTTTGACCAAATCAGTAGCGGAAATCGTGGGTGGACCTGCCCACCAGCCCCAGCTCTATGCCATCCTATTTAGGCACGTTTTTGAGGCTGGGTACATGCACGGAAGGCAATGAAGCAAGCATGTGCAGTGAACCTGTAGTAACATTATCTGAAACCCACCACTGATCGGCTTTCTTCTTGATTATCAAATCATGCAAGGATTGTCTTATAACAGAATCTGGCATGGAATTGTGAAGGGCTTTCGGTTCTCCAAACAGGGCAGGAAGGAAAAGAGAAGATTATTACAAAGCAGTGAAACTGAGAAGTATACAGTGGTAGGAAATTGAGAGAACTTACGCAACGAATTGCAAATAGTAATTGGCTCGCCCTAACTTAGATATTACTAAATTCATGGCAGGAGTGGGTTCTAATTTTTTTTACTACCGATTCTGTGGGCGTGGCTTATTTTGTGGGCATGGTTTGATGGTCATGTGACAAATATGAGCCTGGATAGCTCAGTGGACTAAAAGCATTGTGATTAAAGACCAGCTGTCTGCAATTACTGTAAGTTTGAATCTCCCCAGGCTCAAGGTTGACTCAGCCTTCCATCCTTTCTAAGGTAGGTAAATTGAGGACCCTGTTTGTGTGGGCAATAAGATGACTTTGTATAAATATACAAAAGTATGAAAGCTATTGCTTAACGCATTATAAGCCGCCCTGAGTCTCTGAAGAAGGGCGGCATATAAATCAAATAAAAAACATTATTTAGGATTTAGAAGAGGTACTGGTCTACCAGGCTTTTAACTGCTTGCAGAACCGTACCGGTCTACCCATTTGTTTTTTGGAGTGCACTGGTCTACTACCACACTGCCTTTTACTGGTGATCAGCTGTAGGGCGGCCCTTTGAAGCACCACGGCAAGAATTTAAATAGTTTTATGCCGCTCTGCCATCACCAAGAGCATCAGAAACCACTTTCAGGCAGCTTGGCCTCAATTGCCAATCTACCGCCACAAAGTGATTTACAAGGAGAAGATTGGTTCTAGCCGATCAGTTGGGAGGCTTCTTGGCTTCTCAATTTAAAGCTAAGGTGTCTTGGGTTTTTTTTTCCCCTCTTCTTTGTCAAGGGAGCCCTGATTTTTTCCTTCTAGCCGATCAGCTGGGACTCAGGAGGCAGGGAATAGATTGGGGTCGGGGCCAGGCAGAGGTGGTACTCAAAATTTCCACTACCAGTTCACAAGAACCAGGGAGAACCAGTAGCAACCCACCACTGGTTCATGGGCCCATCTTCTTACTGTCCCCTATAATGACTCTACCCACTTACTCAAAAGAGTTTGGTTGCACCATCATTTCTAACTCCCACTCCTTCGGAAAAAAAATATATAAAATGTACGCAGTCCATCTTCTCATCTACTGACCCCACCATCTTGAGAACAAGAAGCCAAAATCACTAGTCTGCTCTGGGCTGGAACCAGTCCTACAAGCAACAAAAACCCACACCAAAGAAGTGGTGAAATGCTTTGTGAAACCCACAAAAATGAAGTGATTTTCATTTCTCCACCCCTCCATGTTTTACTCTTTGTCGTGAATATTTCTCTGGTCCACTCCTACGACAGGGAGCTTCAAAGAAACCCAGCCACCTTTCCCTTTTAGAGATCTACTAGGCTAGCTAAGGACCAAAAAGAGCCACAAAGCAGAATAAGACAAGAGTTTGTGTATGGTAAATGGAGAATGGAACTGCCCGCATAGGGTGTGTCATGCAACACCATATAACTTAATATACTGTTGTTACCCTCTAGCCATCTAGTGGCCAGAAAGACAAATATACCCCAAGTATATTGTTTTGAAGCTGACTCAACCCCATTTTACCCATCAGCCCATGCTCTCAAACCAAGTGCATGCTGGGAAGCCAGACTCCATTTTCCTTTAGCATTTGGAGAAGGCAGAATTACAAAGAAGAATCCATCTTAATCTGTGGCACATGGTCCTCCAAGGACAAGCCTATCATCCCAGATTTAACTTGCTTGTATTTATTAATTGTTATGTTCAGCAGTAACTTTCAAACCTGCTAAGGGGTCCTTTGTACATAGGGCTATAGAGTCCCTATGGAGAATATAGAGTCATAGGACTGGAAGGGACCTTGGAGGTCATCTAGTCCAACACCCTGCTCAAGAAAGGAATCTTATATCATCATCTTCAACATCATCTTTTTCTTTTAACAACTCCAAAATTCCTTGTGGCATTATGTCATTTAGTCTCGGCAATTAAATGGAGCTAGCAGAGTGTTTTAATGGCCAGATGCCTTTCCTGTTGCCAATGAGGAGTTTTGTCCAGCAGATATATTCTCAGTGTGCCCAGAGAGAGAAATATCTGCCTTTACCTAGGATCGAACACACAGTCTTCTGATTGTGAGGCGGGAGCTTCACCTCTAGACCACCGCACCACCCCCACTTTAATACTCTGGAATGGTTTGCCCACCGAGCTCAGGACAGCCCCCGACCTCCTTTCCTTCCGTCGTGAGCTGAAGACGTGGCTCTTCCATCAAATTAACTGATCCGTCATGGGTTTACATTGCCATAATTTTAATTGGGTTGTTGATTTTAATTTTATTGTGATTTGTATTGTAAATTGTCATTTTTGTAAGATGCCCTGAGTCCCTCGGGAGAATGGCGACATATAAATCGCAACAATAAATAAATAAATAAATAAATAAATAAATAAATAAATACTGTCTATCTTGTATTTGGTTCTCATTGTACATATCCCTATTTTCCCCAGTTTCACCATATCCTTTTCTCCCAATAAAACATCCAGATCTACGCGCATGGTCCATTTTATTGGAGGAGAGGTGGGTTTACCTGCATTTTGAGCTGCACACAGACTAACATGTAATAGGGACAGGACAGGGTGTTTAAAAGAAAACCTGAGGATTAGAGTCATCGCAAATACTCCACACCTGAGCCAGAAATCAATTAGCTCGCCTTTCGAACGCAAAATAGAACAAGCCAGCATTGTGAAGATAGCAGAGCTTTCGTCAGGCTGACACAAATACCCTTTATTAATTTATTTGACACACGGTGTTTTGTTGTCGTTTGTCCCGCTCAATGGAACTAAAGGATTCCATCCTTCACATCTTGATTAGCAGACTGCTCAGCTGTGAAAGTCCACTCTCTCCTCACACCCAAAAAGAGACGTGGCGGAGTGTGCATAAATACACAAAAGTAATCTTATTAACACCGGGAAGGATAATGGCTTTCTCGTTACGAGCAGCTTGAAAATGCTTCTGATCCTTTCCCTGGGATGAGATTAGTCTAATTACACCACAGTTGGGGTCATACAGGTGCCACAAATGAAGGCAATAAAAACCCAACCAGGTAGGCCACATGATGGGAGATGTACATCGGAGCCAACATGCGTGCAACTCACCTGTTGCACTCCAGACTCGTAAAACAAAGAAGCTGAAATGTGTGTTTTGCAGTGTCTCCTATCCTATTGAAAACGAGGCAGTGGGGCCTTATTGCTGCCAACACAATCTCAGCTCCTTTTAATCTATGGAGATGTTCATAGAAATTTTCACCACTTTCAACCATGGTGGCCTAATGGCAGTGGTGAAATCCAATTTTTTTTTTTTACTACTGGTTCTGTGGGCACGGCAGGGGGAGGATACTGCAAAATCTCCATTTCCTCCCCACTCCAGGGAAAGGATACTGTAAAATCTCCATTCCCACCCCACACCAGGGGAAGTATACTGCAAAATCTTCATTCCCTCCCCACTCCAGGGGAAGGACACTGCAAAATCTCCATTCTCACCCTACACCAGGGGAAGTATACTGCAAAATCTTCATTCCCTCCCCACTCCAGGGGAAGGACACTGCAAAATCTCCATTCCCACCCCACTCCAGTGAAAGGATACTGCAAAAACTTCATTCCCACCCCAGTCTAGGATCAGCCAGAGGTGGTATTTGCTGGTTCTCTGAACTACTCAAAATTTCCACTACCGAACCTGTTAGAACCTGCTGGATTTCACCCCTGCCTAATGGTGAAGATGCTTGCTTCCCAATTGGAAGGTTGAGAGTTTATTCCTAGGTAGCAGCAGATGTAGCTCTCTCAGGGCGCAAAAGAAAAGTATCTGCTGTGAACTCTATGTGGCATCAGGCAGGGCATCTGGCCAGTAAATACTCAGCTCCATTCAGTTGCCCTAACTCTACCCCGAATTAAGGGATTACAGAGTTGTAAAAAGTGAGGTGTTTTAGATGATATAGATCATGGTTGTCCCAAAGATGTTTTCCAAAAGGCAACTGGACTTTCGTTATTGTTGTTATTGTTTCCTTTGAAAACATTTTGTTTCTCACCCAAGAAGCTTCTTCAGTTCTATCTGACTAGTGGGGGAATGGAAGGATGTACGTTCCTTGCAGTTATTTGGTCCTTAGCACTTTGAAGGATGGCCCTTAAGCTCTCTGAGAGTCATTGAGTCTACTTTGGAGTTTACTTACATCCTCAGAATCACCTGAATCGGAGCACAAACGGATGTGGAAAGCCTGCTAATGACCAAAATGATTTAGGATTAATCTGCTAGAAGAATCATGACTGCGGAATGAATGGAGCATCCACCAAAATTAATCCAACGATAGTATATTCTGAGGAACAAGGCTATTTTCTATGCAATTACCACATCTTCCAACCACTAGGCCCATGATGACAAACCTATGGCACGCATGCCACAGGGGGCACTCGGTGCCATATCGGTGGCCACGCAAGCTCAGCTCCCGCCACCTGATTTTTGGGCCTTCTGGGCCTATCAGAAGTAGGGAAACACCTGTTTTCGGCCTCCAGAGGGCCTCCATGGCGGTGGAGAAGGCCATTTTCGGCCTCTCCATAAGGTAGAACCGGATATATGACCTTTGGATCACTTTATATATTCATTATATTCTAACTTTATATATTCATTATATTATAAAAGATATTCTAAAAGCAACCATATTCTGAAGACAAGAAATACGTGCAGCTGCAGAGAATACAAAGCCAACATGTAATTTCCTTTAACACTCTAAAGAGGCCCCCTAACTTGTCAGAAGAAAGGAATGATCCTAAAGACATATAGCTAGAGGTGGTTAGGTCATGGATACCGGTTTGGGCTAAAACTTGTCCTTCAACAAGAAGATAATTTGAATTTATGCTCCAGTGATTTACAGAAGAATTATGATTGTTTGGCGGGGATGATGTAAAACAGTAATAATTAAGACTTGTCAATGTATGGAAAGTTACTGTGATGGCAAGAATCCTTTGTTCTAAACTGTATAAAAGGCGTTGTGTAAAGATGGACTCTTCATTCAGAACTTTCAGATACAACTCTGATTCTGAATCTATTTTGCAAAATAAACCTGACTCTAGCTGCTCTTTGGGATGTCTCTTATATCCTTTCTTCCATAACACCCAGGCTCCTAGAAAGGCTCTGGAGCCTGGGGAGAGCGAAAACTGGGCCCACCGTGCCATCACATGCCAAAAGCAGGGGGAGTGCAGGGGGGTCATGCATGCATGCATGCGCAGGGGGCGGGGTGTGGAGAATTATGGGTGTGGGCATGCATGCGGGCAGCCCCCCCATACTCCCCCAACTTTTGGCACATGATGGCAAAAAAAAAACCTATTGATTCTGGCTTCTGCCTCTCTTGAAGATAATGCTGAGCATTCTTTGCCCAAATCAGCAACGGCCTGAGAGAAAAAAATGCAATTCCACAAGGAATTACAAATTTCTTTTTTTTAAGAATTAATCTTTATTAGGTATAAAAAGATAAAATATCACATTTAACTACACACATTAAAGTAATGAAAAAGTAATATAAACAGAAAAAAAGAAAAAGAAAATGCAAAATAGAAAATAGAAAATACATAGTATATTATTACCAGCTACAATATATATATCTATATACATATACATATATGTTATTGGCGGTATTTAGTTGTTAATTTTGTTATCTTGCAAACTTTGTTTTTGTTTTATCCATTCATGCCATTTGTTCCATACTACATAATATTTCAAGTCTACCTTATTTTCAGTGTTAACCTATCCATTTCAATGCAATTGTAGATTTTTTCGATTATTAATTGTTCCGTTGGAATTTGCTCCGTTTTGGAAAGCTGAACGAATGCCAGCCTTGCTGCTGTCATTATGTGCAGTATTAGGTATTTTAATTCTTCCCTAATATTTTTACTAATCATACCCAGTAGGAAAATTTCTGGCTTGAGTTCTATCTCTTCTGCTGTTATTTCCATTAGCCAAATTTAGATTTTTTCCCAGTATTTTTTTTGTTTTGTTTTGTTTTGTTTTGTTTTTGGGCAAAGCCAAATTACAAATTTCTAGCTCAGTAGTAAAATAACATGCTACACGCTGGCCATTCATATTTTATGCAGAAAATAATAAGATCCGTATTTCTTCCACACTATTTTTTTCTTTTCCTCCAGGATTTGGGCCCACTTGAGAAATGGACCTTTTTATATGAAATGTTTCAGACAAGTACCGAGATAGTAATAATTTGAAAATTGAATTAATTGAAAGCGGGAGGACTCTACTCAAAGTGGACATTAAGTGCTGATATTTAGATTGTCATCTGGCTTCATGAGTAAATGAGTACTCATTTGAGTAATGAGTAAATAAAAATGGGTCCATGTTAACAAACCCTGATATAGGAAGAAGGAAGTTTTGTAAGTCTAATTTATGGATTTCACATTTTAGAGTGACAAATGAACACCATGCCAGAGTCAGCCTGCAATACTGCATTTTAACCACTGTGAGAGGAGAGGAGAGGAGAGGAGAGGAGAGGAGAGGAGAGGAGAGGAGAGGAGAGGAGAGGAGAGGAGAGGAGAGGAGAGGAGAGGAGAGGAGAATTACAGACTGGAATGGAATGGAATGGAATGGAATGGAATGGAATGGAATGGAATGGAATGGAATGGAATGGAATGGAATGGAATGGAAGGGTAGGGTAGGGTAGGGTAGGGTAGGGTAGGGTAAGACAGAACAGCAATGGCAATAGCAATAGCACTTAGACTTATAAATTGCTTCACGGTGCTTTACAGAACTCTCTAAGCGGTTTACAGAGTCAGCCTCTTGCTCCAAACAATCTGGGTCCTCATTTTACTCACCTCAGAAGGATGGAAGGCTGAGTCAACCTTGAGCCTGGTGAGATTTGAACTGCCAAATTGCAGGCAGCTGGCAGTCAGCAGAAGTAGCCTAAACTACTGTAGTCCAACCACTGTGCCACCAAGGCTGTTAAAGTTTTCTATAACTTAGAATCTAGATATTTTAGGGACCCACCTTTCTCCAAGAGTTTCTGCCTGTCCTAACTGGTCCATTAGTGAGTACCTTCTCAAGGTGCCTACGTTACCAAGATGTTACAATAGTGTGAGCTGGCCTTATACTATCTGCTCATTCTTCCTAGAAATGATGCAAGTGACTTGTGACTTGGACAGTGATGAATTATTTTGGGAAAATCTTTTTTTCTTCTTCTTTACATCTGATAGGTATCTAAGGGCTTAAGCTTCACACCCTGAAAATTATCGCCAATATAGTGGAGATCCAAGAGAATAGAGTAGAGTAGAGTAGAGTAGAGTAGAGTAGAGTAGAGTAGAGTAGAGTAGAGTAGAGTAGAGTAAAGTAGAATAGAATTTTTTATTGGCCAAGTGTGATTGGACACAAGGAATTTGTCCTGGTGCATACACTCTCCGAGTACATAAAAGAAAAGTTGGAAACAGAAAATGTGAAGACTCATGCTTTGTATAATAAAATATTCATCATCTTTCTTAGGAAGGAACATCAAGAGGAACATGGGAGAACTCACAGTTGAAGGAAACTGTCAATATTTCTGGGCTAATACAGTGGAAAGATGCTGAACAACCAGATGCCAAAATAGCATTTGTTGGATGTGTACCAACCCAGGCAGGCAAAATATATGAACGAAGAGTCCCTGGTGAACACAAATCAGCTTATTTCTCCTTCTACCTCTTCATTCTGAGATAAAGAGTCGAACAAGCTAAATATTAATGAAAGCTGAAGTATCATCTAAGAACAAGAATTATGAACAGAAGGGGAGAAAAATGGGAAAGAGCTCATTTTGTCCTGTCTGGTTTCTTTGGAGGAAATTTTTAACTCTTTGCATCCACCAATTTATTTGTAAATCCATGATGGTGTGCTTCAAGTGTTGTGTGATGATCTCATGTCTGTGTCCAGGTGGTTTTTATTTATTTATTTTATTAAATTTCTATACCGCCCTTCTCCCGAAGGACTCAGGGCGGTACATAGCCACATTAAAATAACCAGGTATACAAAATTTAAAATCAATTAAAACCAATTAAATAATTTGGCTCCCCAAATTTAAAACCCAAGAATTTAAAAGACCCAGTCTGGATTCTGATCACTCTAGTCCAGCTTGTTGGAAAAGTAGGGTCTTAAGGGCACGGCGGAAGGTATGCAGATTGGGGATCATGTGTATCCCTGGGGGCAGTTCATTCCAGAGGGCAGGTACCCCCACAGAGAAGGCTCTCCCCCTGGGGGTCACCAGTTGACATTGCTTGGCCAACGGCACCCTGAGGAGCCCCTCTCTTTGGGAGCGTATTGGTCAGTGGGAGGCCATTTTCTTAGTAATTTTATGGAAGTGCTTTGTTACTGTCCTATTCCAGGAAGTTTTCTTTACTAAATTGCTTGAAATGAGATGGAAAATGGGAAAGAAAGAAAGAAAGAAAGAAAGAAAGAAAGAAAGAAAGAAAGAAAGAAAGAAAGAAAGAAAGGAAGGAAGGAAGGAAGGAAGGAAGGAAGGAAGGAAGGGGAAAAGGAAAGAAAGAAAAGAGAGAGAGAAAGAAGGAAAGAAAAGAGAGAGAGAAAAGAGAAAGAAAGAAAGAGAAAGAAAAGGAGAGATAGAGAAAAAAGGAAAGAAGGAAAAGAAAGAAGGAAAGAAAATAAAGAGAAAGAAAGAAAGAAAGTGAAAGAAAGAAAGAAAAGAGAAAGAAGGAAAGAAGGAAAGAAAAGAAAGGGAAAGAGAGAAAGAAAGAAAGAGAAAGAAAGAAAGAAAAAAGGAGAGAGAGAGAAAAGGAAAAGAGAGAGAAAAAGAAGGAAAGAAAATAAAGAGAGAGAGAGAGAGAGAGAAAAGAGAGAGAGAAAAGGAAAGAGAAAAGAGAGAAAGAAGAAAGAAAATACAGAGAAAGAGAGAAAGAAAAATAAAGAGAGAGAGACCGAGAGAGAAAGGAAGAAGAAAAGAGAGAAAGAGAAAGAGAGATTTAAGCACTAACTAGATCCAATCCTTTTTAGATCATCTAACCACTGTTACTAGCTGAGCATTTATTTCTAATTCGATGTAATATTGCATTGCTTTTAAAAAGGAGCCCAACATAGCCTCATCCAAACTTGAGTGTAGCCTGCATTCCTGTTCTCCATCATTAGGGATATATAGTCAGCATCCCATTGAGCAGCCATATTCATTGAAGCAATCGGATCTAGGCTGCAAAATTCCAACCCGCCACAAGAGGGTGGCCAAGAAAACAGAAATATCTAAGCCTTTGCTGCTCCCTAGTGGTCATCGGCATTCTGACCTGGCAGCTCTACACAGGCAGCATGTCAAACTTTCAAATCCCATTTAGATATTTATCACTCAAGTTCCTCTGGCTTGTATTTTTAGACACCGTTCCTGTTTGACCTACTTGGAGGGCTAATTCGGGCAAGATTTGAGTTATGCCACCAAGTCCTCCGAGTACCAGCGGTGGATGCCTCACCCTTCCCAAGGGGCCCTCAACGTCACGCTGAATAGAATCGAGGCGGAATCACCTTCCCATGTGCAACCTCCTTTTCCAGAAGCTGAATATTATCTAGGGATTACAATTCCTGGCATGATTCCTCTGCTGAGCTCGAAAAACAATGTACAGTGACTTTTGTCTCTTTCTTTTTAAATCAAGTACTCTTCCCTTTCATGCTTCAGCAGAGATACATCCCGGATGTGATGCAGCCAGCAGGACATTCTCCTTCAGAGGTTACCGGGTGAAGAAATTAAAGCTACTTTCCTCCTCTGAGTTGCTAATCCTCCCACACGGAAATTTTATATTCCTCCTTCGCTGACCATTATGAGTTCCATTTTCCCCCTGTTCCCTTAATCAATGCAGAGCTTGGTGAATTGCAAATATGAAGGTGGGGGGGAGCATTAAATGGAGAAAGGCCATCTTTGCTCATCTGTAATTTTTGTCAAAGTGACAGCTTGAAAATTACAAAGATAAATACAGTGCTAAATAGGGTTGGAAAGGTGTGATTTATCTTGGCGGCAGACTTTTATGCTTCTTTCCAAGTGCTCTTTTCTTTTAAAAGGTGAGGGCAGGCTGGCACTGCTGCATTTTTCCATCGCTCTGAGTGGTCGGAAGGAGAATATTAAATATTATTTTTGCATGTGGGAGTCTCAGCTACCTTGGAAGGATTTTTGGGTGGGGTAGCATAGAGCAATTCTTGTGCAAGGCATTGAAAGCGCTGCCATACCAAAAAGCAAAATTAAAGGAAGGGAGGGAGGGAGGGAGGAGAGGGAGGAAGAGAGAGAGGGAGAGAGAGAGAGAGAGAGAAAGGGAGAGAGAGAGAGAAAAGGAGAGTGAGACAGAAAGAAAAAAGAGAAAGAAAAGGGGAGAAAGAAAGAAAGAAAGAAAGAAAGAAAGAAAGAAAGAAAGAAAGAAAGAAAGAAAGAGAGAGAGAGAGAGAGAGAGAGAGAAAAGGAGAGTGAGAAAAAGAGAAAGAAAAAAGGGAAAGAAAAGGAGAGAAAGAAAGAGAGGAAAGAAGGAAGGAAGGAAGGAAGGAAGGAAGGAAGGAAGGAAGGAAGGAAGGAAGGAAGGAAGGAAGGAAGGAAGGAGAATGAGAAAGAGAAAGAGAGAATGAAAAAGAGAGAAAGAAAAGGAGAGAGAGAGAGAAAAGAAAGAAAGAGAAAGAGAAAGAAAGAAAGAAAAATGAAAGAGAGTAAGAGAGAGAAAGTCAGAACTGCCATCCTGAGCCTCAGCCTTGATTTGCTAGATGCCAGCCTGGCATAAACTATGGAGGAGAGAGCTGCTGGGAAAGGGGAAATCGAAACTACATGACGTGGCTTCCCGAGACATCGGCTCATCGCCCCAAGGCCAAAGGCCTGGGAAGGGAAACGTAACAGCTCACCATCTAGCTTGCCAATGCAGGGACCATTACCAAAACAATTCCTTGAAATGGAGCTGGGCAATAGTGAGTTAACAGGAGGGGGGAACGGGAAAGGAAACTGGGGAACAGCTTGTAGTTCTGGCTTTGCTTTATTGTAACCGCTTGGCTTTTAGTAAAAGCAGTAGCAAAATGTAAAATTTGTTACTACCAGTTCTGTGGGCGTGGCTTGGTGGGGGGGGGTAATGTGACTGGGTGGGTGTGGCCAACCTTTTTTTTTTACCTTTTAAAAGCATTTTTTCTGCAACCTCTTAGTGGTTGTAAAAAAAATGCTTTTAAAAGGCTCTGATGATCCCAGCTGAGTTGCCTGATCGTCAGAGGCTTTTATTTTCTTTTAAAAGCATTTTTTTTCGGCCAAAGAAAAAAATGCTTCTAAAAGTAAAAAAAAAAAAAAAAAAGCCTCTGGTGATTGTGCGGCTCAGCTGGGCATGTGGGGGGGAGGGAGTGCAGGGATTTTTGCTACCGGTTCTCCAAACCACCCACCGCCATCGGTACCAGATCGGGCGATCTGGTCCAAACCAGGAGCATTTCACCCCTGAGTAAAAGTATACTTTTACAAAAAAAATCAAGAGTTTTTCTTTCCTAGAGGACTGTGTGTGAGAGAGAGGGGGTGGGAGGGAGAAGGAGAAGGAGAAGGAGAAGGAGAAGGAGAAGGAGAAGGAGAAGAGCAATTAATATTTACAATGATATGTTGAATCAAGAAAAATCCCAGGGCTATGTGTTAGTGTTTCAGTCTCTTTGTTTAAGAGAGCATTAAAGATTTACTATGCCTGTTGCAGTATCTACATATGTATTGGCAGCTCTTGCTTTTGTTATTTCTGTTTGATTTCGGTAAGATTTTTGCAGCCGGGATTAGGCAGAGTTGTTTTTTCTCATTTATGATGTTTTCTGTAGGCCTAGAAACCCTCCCTAGGGCAACCTTACGCAGATCTCCTCCCTAGATGAGATTGCTTCTAGTGTGTTGAGTTAGTTTGAAACCTTTTGAAAGATTAGTTGTTGAGTGGTTGTCGCCTTGGTTTTTTCTCTTGGCAAAAAAAAAAAAAAAATCATTGCAAAAGAACAAAGTCAGATAGCCAGCAGTGTGTTTCCTAGTGTACTTTAAGACTTTGAATGGACACTGTATTCTCAAGATGTTGAAATGAGGCCCTTTCAACACCAATCACCCAGGATTCTGGTGTCCAGGTTCCAAGGATGGTTGCACTATTTCTCTTTCTTTTTCCCCCTTTTCTTTCTTTTTTTGCAACAGGCTACATGCCCTGTCATTAAGCAACAGAACAGAACAGAACAGAACAGAACAGAACAGAACAGAATAGAACAGGAGTGGAGTGGAGTGGAGTGGAGTGGAATAGAATAGAATAGAATAGAATAGAATAGAATAGAATAGAATAGAATAGAATAGAATAGAATAGAATAGAATAGAACAGGAGTGGAGTGGAGTGGAGTGGAGTGGAATGGAATAGAATAGAATAGAATAGAATAGAATAGAATAGAATAGAATAGAATAGAATAGAATAGAATAGAACAGGAGTGGAGTGGAGTGGAATGGAATGGAATGGAATGGAATGGAACGGAACGGAACGGAACAGAACAGAACAGAACAGAACAGAACAGAACAGAACAGAATAGAACAGGAGTGGAGTGGAGTGGAGTGGAGTGGAATGGAATAGAATAGAATAGAATAGAATAGAATAGAATAGAATAGAATAGAATAGAATAGAATAGAATAGAATAGAATAGAATAGAATAGAATAGAATAGAACAGAACAGGAGTGGAGTGGAGTGGAGTGGAGTGGAGTGGAGTGGAGTGGAACGGAACGGAACGGAACGGAATGGAACGGAACAGAACAGAACAGAACAGAACAGAATAGAATAGAATAGAACAGGAGTGGAGTGGAGTGGAGTGGAATGGAATGGAATGGAATAGAATAGAATAGAATAGAATAGAATAGAATAGAATAGAATAGAATAGAATAGAATAGAATAGAATAGAATAGAATAGAATAGAATAGAATAGAATAGGAGTGGAGTGGAGTGGAGTGGAGTGGAGTGGAGTGGAGTGGAGTGGAGTGGAGTGGAATGGAACGGAACGGAACGGAACGGAACGGAACGGAACGGAACGGAACAGAACAGAACAGAACAGAACAGAATAGAATAGAATAGAATAGAATAAGGAGTAGAGTAGAGTAGAGTAGAGTAGAGTAGAGTAGAGTAGAGTAGAGTAGCAATCAAATCATGCTAGGAAACAAACAGAACAATATAAATCATAGAGATACAAGCAACAAGGTTATAGTCATAAGTGGGAGGAGCTAGGTACTAAGAAAAATGAGAATAGTAATACAGTCTTAGTAAATACGTTGACAGTGTTGTGTGAATTAGTTGTTTAGCAGAATGATGGCGTTCGGGGAAAAACTTTTCTTGTGTCTAGTTGTTTTGGTGTGTAGTGCCCTATAGAGTCGTTTTGAGGGTAGGAGTTGAAACATTTTATGTCCAGGATGTGAGGGGTCTGTGAATGGGCCCCTTAATAAAGAAATCAAATCATTTATCCCTCTTTTTTTCCCCTCTTTGGTGAAACAAATCAACACCTGTAGCATTAAGGTACCCACTTCAACCTATAAATCCACCATCCCAAACAAGATCTTCTAATACCTTTCTCTAAGATTGGTAGTGATCCAATATTTGAGGGGCTGTCACCAAGAAGAGAAGGTCAACCTAGTCTCCAAAACAACTGAAGGCAAGATCAGAAGGAATGGATGGAAACTAATCAAGAAGAGAATCAACCTAGAAATAAGAAAAGATTTCCTCATAGTTAGAACACTTAACTAGTGGAACGGCTCTTCTCTTCTCCAGAAGTTGTGAATCTGGAGGCTTTCAAGAAGAGACTGGACATCTATTTGTCTGGAATGATATAGGGTCTCCTGCTTGAGCAGGGTAGGTGGGTTGGACTAGAAGACCTCCAAGGTCCCTTCCAACCCTACTGTTGCATGTTCTAAGGCCATGGTCCTGTCCCCTACTTCAGTGTGACATTCTGTGTGCCACTTGATCTCCTGACACAAACACTCAAATGAATGGGGATGGACAACATTCTGTAGCATATTATCTTGGCAAATATGTACACATGTATTTGGATTCTAATCTATTGTGTCTTTTTAGAGACAGGGCTTTGATCCTGGATTCCCAATTGCCATTGTGACCTTTTGATACACACACATGGAGAGAGAGAGAGAGAGAGAGAGAGAGAGAGAGAGAGAGAGAGAGAGAGAGAGAGAGAGAGAGAGAGAGAGAGAGAGAGAGGGAGAGGGAGAGAGTGTCAGCAGATGCTCTGAACCATAACAAATATAAAAACAGGGAAGCCTGTAATAACAAACAGGATTACTACAAGGAACAGTAGCCACAACTGTAGTCACTATAGGCTAAATCGTGAAAACACAACCCTGCAAGAAACAAGCCTTATAAATTGAAATAATAAATAAATAAATAAATAAATAAATAAGCCTGAACTCATTGTCGTTTTGTATCTTGAATTCATTTAATGTAATTCCTAAGATGCCTTTTACCTGCAAATTAAACTACCAATTTTTCATTGTACTCTTGTCTACCTAATTCTTTTTCATTTGTTTTCCTTTTTGCCAAATGCTACTCTGTGGGTGGCTGGGCGTGGGTGGGTGTGTGTATCTCTATATCTATCTATCTATCTATCTATCTATCTATCTATCTATCTATCTATCTATCTATCTATCTATCTATCTATTCTGTCTGTCTATCTATATCTATGCATCTCTCTCTCTCTCTCTCTCTTCTGTCTGTCTATCTCTATCTTTATGCATCTATCTCTATCTATCTATCTATCTATCTCTATCTATTCTGTCTGTCTGTCTATCTATCTCTATCTATGCATATCTCTCTCTATCTATTCTGCCTGTCTGTCTATCTCTATCCATCCATCTCTCTCTCTCTCTCTCTATCTCTCTCTCTCTATCTATCTATTCTGTCTGTCTATCTTTATCTCTATCTATGCATCTCTATCTATTCTTTCTATCTATCTACCTCTATCTCTATCAATCTATCTCTATCCATCCATCCGCATTTCTAGCTAGCTAGCTAGCTCTCTAGCTCTCTAGCTCTGTCTGTCTGCCTGTGTCTGCCTGCCTGCCTGCCTGCCTGCCTGCCTGCCTGCCTGCCTGCCTATCTATCTATCTATCTATCTATCTATCTATCTATCTATCTATCTATCTATCATCTATCGTAGAATCAGGATAGAAAGTTTTGGCTTATGAAAACCAGCTGTTTGAAGCAAAAAAAAAATAATACTACTTGCCTAATACATTAATAGAAATGTATGTCAAGTGCTTTTGTTTCTAAAGAAATAAGTAGAAGAATAACAGAGACTGTTGTTTCTTATGTCTTTGTTTCAGGAATAAAATTGCTGACCCCCAAATAGTCTCGCCTTAAGTCTGAAATTACCATTGGTTGACTCTAAAAGCAAATTCACAAAGATGTTTAAAAATTATACATAATTTGTAGAGAGTAAGGGACGGAGAGTGAAAACACACAAATAAGCCATGATTTTGTAATTTAAAAAAAATAAATAAGGGTGTCCAGTCGGCTGTAAATACAGTTTCCTCTAAATTTAATGGACCCACTGTAAATTTAAATACAATTCTGACTGTGTAAATTACATTGGCCGCCAGATATTTTTGAAACAAAACAGCCTGAAGTTTCAGTTTTTTTTAAAAAAAAATACGATATTCTTCTGAAAAAGAATGATGTGTAGTTCTAAAATTCAATTTAGAGTAAGGAATTAAAACTTGTCTCCAGAAAGACAGCTGGTCTGGAAGATATTTAATGAAAGGAGCTGTTTTCTAAGTCTAAAGTACAGGAGAAATTAATATACGATTCGGGGAAAACAATCTAACTCCCTTTTTCTGAATCAAGACATGTCCCTGAATGGATTGCACCCTGGTAGCGCTTGGTAATACAATTTTAAAACTGTGATTTAATGAATTTACCCGGTCAAATCATTTCAACAAGGAATATAGTCTGGGGTTTCTTATTGGAAAGATCTTTTAAAACACCTTTCTACTGAAATCTCTGGAATTAGAAGAGAACAAACAAAAGTTTCTCTAACAGAATAATCTGGTTTTGCATTCTTAGAACCATGGCGCACACTTGTTGGCATTTTGCTCCATTGCTGGCTGATTTTCCGTCTGTAAAGACACCAGACTTGGTCAAAAATGCAGGGCTGCTGCCATCTAGCGGCCCATGAAACAATGTCCCAATTTGCTTTCTTATTTATTTATTTATTTATTTATTTATTTATTAGATTTGTATACCGCCCTTCTCCTTACGGACTCAGGGCGGTGAACAGCCAAAATAAAAATCAATAACATAAAAGTTAAAACTTAAAACACATATACATAGGCTGAGAATTAAAACCAAATAAATATTAAAATGCGACGACGCTACATAACATTAAAAATTTTTAAAATTTTTAAAAATTCTAAAAATGCGGCAGGGATCAGGCTAAACCGGCAAGTTGAAAAAGATGCGTCTTCAGGGCCCGACGAAATGTCCGGAGGTCGGAGATAATTCTCAATTCTGGAGGAAGATCATTCCAGAGGGTGGGGGCTGCCACAGAGAAGGCTCTCCCCCTGGGGGTCGCCAGCCGGCATTGTCTGGCTGACGGCACCCTGAGGAGGCCCACTCTGTGGGAGCGAACCGGCCGGTGGGAGGCAATTGGCGGCAGAAGGCGGTCCCGTAAGTACCCGGGTCCTAAGCCATGGAGCGCTTTAAAGGTCATTACCAACACCTTGAAACGCACACCGGAACTCCACCGGCAACCAATGCAGCTCGCGCAGGAGAGGTGTAACGTGGGAGCGCCCCGATGCTCCCATAATTCCCCGCGCGGCCGCATTCTGTACCAGTTGGAGCCTCCGGGTGCACCCCAAGGGGAGCCCCCATGTAGAGACCATTGCAGTAATCCAGGCGAGAGGTGACGAGTGCCTGAGTGACTGTGCGCAGGGAGTCCCGATCTAGAAAGGGCCGCAGCTGGCGTATCAGGCGAACCTGATGGAAAGCCCCCCTGGCCACAGCTGTCGTATGATCCTCCAAGGACAGCCGTGGGTCCAGGAGGACGCCCAAGTTGCGCACCCTTTCCGTGGGGGCCAATGATTCGCCCCCAATAACCAGCGATGGTGTCAGCTGGCTATATCGGGACGCCGGCAGCCACAGCCACTCGGTCTTGGAGGGGTTGAGACGAAGCCTGTTTCTCCCCATCCAGACCGCACGGCTTCAAGGCACTGGGACATCACTTCCACGGCATCGTTGGGGTGGTCTGGGGTGGAGATGTACAGCTGAGTATCATCAGCGTACTGATGGAACTCCACCCCAAAACCCACGGATGATCTCACCCAGCGGCTTCACATAAATGTTGAACAGGAGGGGCGAGAGGGACCGACCCTTGCGGCACCCCACACACTAGGCGCCTCGGGGTCGACCGCTGCCCCCCTGTCAACACTGATTGCGACCGGTCAGAGAGGTAGGAGGAGAACCCACCGTAAAAACGGTGCCCCCCCACCCCCAGTCCCTCCAACCGGCGCAACATGATACCATGGTCAATGGTATCAAAAGCCGCTGAGAGGTCTAACAGCACCAGGATAGAGGAGTACCCCCTACCCGGGCCCTCCAGAGATCATCCACCAACGCGACCAATGCCGTTTCGGTGCTGTATCCAGACCTGAAGCCGGACTGGAGCGGGTCTAAATAGACAGCTTCATCCAGGTACCGAGGGAGCTGCCACGCAACCACACTCTCAACAACCTTCGCCAAAAAGGGAAGGTTGAGACTGGACGGCGGTAATTAGCCAAAATAGCTGGGTCCCAAGGAGGGCTTCTTGAGGAGGGGCCTCACCACCGCCTCCTTCAAGGCAGGCGGTAGGGCACCCTCACTCAAAAGAAGCATTTATAATCTCCTGGAGCCAGCCTCGTGTAACCTCCCGGGAGGCCAGCACCAACCAGGAGGGACACGGGTCCAATAAACATGTGGTTGCGTTCAGTCTCCCCAGAGTCCTGTCCACGTCCTCGGGAGCCACAGGATCGAACTCAGCCCAGATAACACTCTCAAGACCTGCCTCAGTCACCCCGCCTGAACCAACCCAGTCAGCGGCCAGATCATCCCGAATCTGAGTTATTTTATCATCCAGATATTGAACAAAGTCCTCAGCACGACCCTGTAAGGGATCCTCCCGCGCTCCCAGATGAAGGAGGGAGCGGGTCACCCTAAACAGGGCGGCTGGGCGATTATCTGATGACGCGATAAGAGTGGCAAAATAGTTGGAATTTCGCCGCTTTTATCGCCACTAAGTAAGTCTTTAATATGAGCTCTTACTAGTGTCAAGTCAGATTCAGAGCGACTGGCCCTCCAACCGCTCTCTAGGCGTCTTCTCCGGCGTTTCATCTCCTCAGCTCCTCGGTAAACCAAGGAGATAAGTGAGTTCGACGCCGGGTCAGACGGCCGCAAAGGCACGATGCGGTCCAAGGCCCCACTGGCCGCCCTATCCCAGGCCGCCACCAGGTCCTCAGCCGAATCGCGTGTCCGTGTCTCAGGAAATGGCCCAAGCTCCATCTGGAACCTATCAGGATCCATCAGGCGCCTGGGGGTGAACCACCTGGTCGGTTCCGCCTCCCTGCGGTGAGGTGCAGCGGTCAGAAAGTCGAGTCGAAGGAGCGAGTGGTCAGTCCATGACAAGGGTTCCATACCTATATCCCCAATATCAAGACCACTCAACCACTGACCAGAGACAAAAACAAGATCCAGGGTGTGCCCACCGATATGAGTCGGGCCCTGAATTACCTGGGTCAGGTCCATGGCCGTCATGGAAGCCATGAACTCCCGGGCTATCTCAGATGTTTCACCGATAGATGGCAGGTTGAAATCCCCCATGACCATAAGCCTGGGGGTATCAACCGCCACCTCGGCTACAACATTGAGAAGCTCGGGCAGGGTCGTTGCCACGTGGCAGGGAGCCAGGTACGTGACTAACAAACCCATCTGCCCACTACGACCCCACCTCACAAAGATGGACTCACACCCGGCTATCTGAGGTACAGTGGTCTCCCTCGGATCCAGACCTTCCTTGATAATGACCGCTACTCCCCCACCCCTGCCCTGAGCTCTCGGCTGATGGAATGCAAGGAAACCTGGTGGGCACATCTCCACGAGGGGAACCCCCCCCTCGTGGCCCAACCAGGTCTCGGTAATCCCGGCAAGGTCCGCACCCCCCTCTTGAAGGAGCTCACATATGAGGGGGGCCTTATTGACAACGGACCTTGCGTTTATGATTTTTTTGTGCTTCCTGAACAGATTAAAAAAGGCCAACTTCAAATGGGATATTTCATATTGAGCTTGGTTGAAAATCAATGGACGCAGCCAAATTCATTTTTTTCCAAGGGCTCTCTCTCTCTCTCTCTCTCTCTCTCTCTCTCTCTCTCTCTCTCTCTCTCTCTCTCTCTCTCTCTCTCTCTCTCTCTCTGTGTGTGTGTGTGTGTGTGTGTGTTTACTCCAACAACACTGTCACACCTCTGTTTCCAAAGAGGCAACTGGATTAGTTTTGTTTTGGGGGGTTTTTGCAGCAAAAATAAAAAGAGTCTTGCAATGCATTGATGGGCATAAAAAATAAGAATTTGTAGATCAAAGTTTTCTGGAACGTAATCCCCAGAGAAAATAATAAGTATGCATACAGAGACACACAGGTGCATGCATTGCAGAGTTGTTATTGTGGGACGAAAGGAGACAAAACAGGCTTTAAAAAGAAATTTAAAAAGTGAAATCTTTGAGATAGGACTTTAGCAACATTTCTGCACTCTGGAACTGCTTGAGAGTATGCAGTGTAGTAAAAACATCTTTTAACCCATGAGAAAATGGGGGCTCTAATTTTCTAATTGTTTCAGAAAAGAATAGAGGAAAGAAGGACTAGGGGTGATGTGATGGCAGCATTCCAGTATGTCAGGGGCTACTACAAAGAAGAGTGGATCAGCTTATTTTCTAAGAGCACCAGAGGGCAGGGCAAGAAACAATGGATGGAAACTAATCAAGGAGAGAGGCAACCTGGAATTTTAAAAAAATGTCCTAGCGCGAACAATTAAGCAGCGGGACTACCAACCTTCAAAAGTTATAGGTGCTTCATCACTGGAGGTTTTTAAGAAGAGACTGGGCAGCCACTTATCTGAAATGCTATAGGATTTCCTGCTTGAGTCGAGGGTTGGACTAGAAGACCTCCCAAGGTCCCTTCCAACTCTATTTAGATAGATGGATGGATGGATGGATGGATGGATGGATGGATAGATAGATAGATAGATAGATAGATAGATAGATAGATAGATAGATAGATAGATAGATAGATAGATAGATATCCTGTTCCCCCCCCCCAAAAAAAAATAAGGCATTCCCCTGATAATAAGACCAATTGGGCTTTTGAGCGAATGGCAATAAAGCCAAGCGCTTATTTCAAGGTTCAAAAAAATATAAAACAGGGTATTATTTTCGGGAAAACATGGTAGGTAGGTAGGTAGGTAGGTAGGTAGGTAGGTAGGTAGGTAGGTGGGTGGGTGGGTGGGTGGATGGATGGATGGATGGATGGATGGATGGATGGATGGATGGATGAAAGATAGGGATGGACGGACAGACAGATGATAGATAGATAGATAGATAGATAGATAGATAGATAGATAGATAGATAGATAGATAGATAGATAGATAGATAGATAGATAGATGATAGATACCAGGCAAGTTTTCAAATAAAATCGGTTTTTGTTACTTCTTTTGTAATATTCCATTTTGAAATCAGTGTCAGAAGTTTCTGAGGATGCGCCTATTATTTCTCTCCATTATTAATGCTTGTCAAATCAGAACCTGTCAAATCATCAATGGAGCAGTGCTGATTTCCCTATTCATCCTTGATTCATTGGAAGACGATCTATCCTCCGGTGAATGTTGCAATGCTTTTGCAGCAGTATGAGATGCAAACATTTAAAAAAATTTATACTGATCTCCCCTAGGATTATTTTCCTCCCTTTGTGGCTATTGTGGAAGCTTTCGATTGGAGAGGTTGGTTGCCTGCTATTCTAAATTGGGTGATTTAAGAACGAGCTTATTATCTGCAGCCTGTCAGACAGAAGTGCTTTCCAACATGGCTATAGATCGGCTCAACCTCCAATATACGAAGTCAATACAACTTGCTGATTTTTAAGCTTAACCAAGTGTAGAAAGTTAGTACCCACCCCTCTCCTAGAAGAATGAAATACTTTGAGAAATATTGAAAAAGGTAGAATGTTAGATTTCCCCTAAACGAGAAATAGAAATCTTAAAGGAAAAGAAGGCATTGCAAGCCTTCAGTCTCAAGAGACTATGGTCTCATGCTCTGGCAATAGGTCCTAAAACAACATCTAGTGTGATTTGAGAGTGGCCATCCCTTCCACACTGAGGGCAGATCCATTCTGTCCCCTGTCCAGCCCCCAGATTTTGCGGGTTCCGGGACTGACTCTTTGCCTCAGCCTGTCAAACAAGTGTCTTTTCGAATTGGAGAAGGTCATGCTGCATCTTTAGCCTCCAAACTGAACAATTAGAGGTCAAGATTTCCCAGTTGTTAAGGTTAGCTATGGCCCCTGCATTGGGAGTCTGACAATCAATAGAATAGATGTTCTTGCACAGGAACAGGAAGCTCAAGGGCAAGGGCCAAGAGAGGGTTTTTTTTTTATTATTAGATTTATATGCCGCCCTTCTCCGGAGGCTTACAATGCATTAAGCAATAGCCTTCATACTTTTGTATATTTTTATACAAAGTCAGCTTATTGCCCCCACAAACAGGGTCCTCAATTTACCTACCTTAGAAAGGATGGAAGGCTGAGTCAGCCTTGAGCCTCGAACTTGCAATAATTGCAGACAGCTGAATGTTAATAACAGGTTATCTCTCTTTCTCCATTCCATGTGGTCAGCTGCCCATGACCTCAAACCCATGGGGTCCTATTCACCAATAAACCATCTTTCTAATCAGCCTCCATGTTTCCAGTGTCTTTCTCCCAGCTTGGAACTGAACCAGATGGATAGTTCTTCCAACACAAGGAAAACACCCCGAAGAAACAAAAATCAAGTCTGTAAACTAACAAAAACAACAAAAAAAAGCTTATTTGACCCTCCAGGAGTCAGCAACCTGCGGCTCTGGAGCTGCATGTGGCTCTTTCACCCCATCTGCTGCGGCTCCCTGTCACTCAAAATATGTGCCAATGTGCGACACCCGCCAGCACATGATTTATTGAGCTTTTCAACCCCCCCGGTAGGCCAACGATGGATAAATCCAAGAAATCCAAGAAAATAAAAATTTCAGAAGAAAACAGAATGTTTAATTCAACTACATATGCTAGTTTTGTGGCCGCTCAAGAAATAGTCAGGCACGGGAAGGGTTTTGTGGCTCCCGGTGTTTTCTTTTCTGTGGGAAATGGGTCCAAATGGCTCTTTGAGTGTTTAAGGTTGCAGACCCCTGAACTGGTCAAAGTGGGGGGGGGGGAGAAATTGACAAAACTCACAGTACTGTGTGAATGTGACTGTTAGCTTGGTAACAGTTCTAGTTGCAGCTTTTAAACTATTAAAATAGCTGTGATAACACATGTATAAAAGGTTCTCTAATGTAAACAATTGGAACGGCTTTCTGATCTGCTGTTTTCAGATAGCAAAGCGGTATTGTATTCATTTTTGCAAAATGTTAGCCCTACAGAAGCTAAAGCCCGCCATCTGATCTCTGCGCAAATCACAGCTTCAGTGATTTCTTTAATGAGGGGGGAAACTACAGATAATAGTTCAGATTTTTCTTTTTAAATCCAGGTTAATGCCTGCAATTATACGAATAGTGTAGCCACTTTTCCGGAGCAACGGTGTGGCCTGGAATTGCTCATACAGAGGCGCCCAAGGCTGCCTTCCAAAGAAATACAAATACCAATACTGTAATTAATTCTGGTTGAAAAGGGAAATTACTGAATGAATTATGAAAGAGAGGTGGAAAGGGATGTCATATCATGTTGGAAACCAAATGCAACAAATTCTATGGTGTAATTCAAATCTAATTCCAGGTCAGTGATTTTGTGTGTGTGTGTGTGTGTGTTTTTTTTAAAGCACATTTTAAATCTTTTGTTCGGGAAAGACGGAGACAATTCGAAAGCTCAAAAGTATTTTGCATACAATGTCACAAGTGGCCCTTGATTACTTATTAGCATCTGAACTCTGCAAGGAAAGCAGGCCAAGCGGTGTTTCAACCTTCAATGGAAGCCAATTGTGGCTGTTAATTTGTGATGTTCCTTTTCCAACCAACTACGAAAGGGGCGAATGGATTGCTGAGAAGAACAGCTCAATCTCTCTTTGATTTATCTGCCTTGGGATTCAAGTCTTTCTCCTCTGCATCAACGGAGGGATAGAATCAAGACCATGTGAAGTGTTAATACCACTTTGTAAGGCCTTGGTAAGGCCACACTGGGGATTCTGCATCCAGTTTTGGTCACCATGATGTAAAAAAAATGTCGAGACTCTGGAAAGAGTTCAGAGAAGAACAACAAAGAGGATTAGGGGACTGGAGGCTAAAACATACAAAGAACAGTCGCTGGAACTGGGTATGTCTATTCTGATGAAAAGAAGGACTAGGGGAGACATGACAGCAGTCTTCCAATATCACAGGGGCTGCCCCAAAGAAGAGGGAGTCAAGCTATCCTCCAAAGCACCTGAAGGAAGGACAAGAAGCCATGGGTGGAAACTCATCAAGGAGAGAAGCAACTTAGAACTAAGGAGAAATTTCCTGAGAGTGAGAACAATTAATCGATGGAACAACATGCCTCCAGAAGTTGTAAATGCTCCAACAGTGGAAGTTTTTAAGAAGAGATTGGACAACCATTTGTCTGAAATGGTATAGGCCCTATACTATAGGGTTACTTGCCTAAGCAGGGGGTTGGATTAGAAGACATCCAAAGTCTCTTCCAACCATTCCCTTCCATTCCATTCCATTCCATTCTACTTTAGTTTTATTCTGTTCTGTTCTGTTCCATTCTGTTCCATTCCGTTTCATTCCATTCCATTCCACTTTAGTTCTATTCTATTCTATTCTATTCTATTCTATTCTATTCTATTCTATTCTATTCTATTCTATTCTATTCTATTCATCTGTGCACAACCCTCTGTATAGAGAACATTTGCTTTTCCCAAAGGTGGACCAACTGAAGCTTTCCAGATTTTCATTGATAGGAATGGACACTGAACCATCTGGAGAAAGGGCTCTGTCCTGACAAAAGATCCAATAGTGAATTAATAGGAGCTACACCATTATACTGCTCTGACTTCTGAGCCATATAGCACAGCCAGCTTTATGAAGGCAAGATGTGCTAGTAAGAGAATACAGAAAAATTATGAGCAACTCACTCCTACCGGTACATGCTGACCTTCCTCAACAATGGAAACGTTGGGCTCTACTGTGGTCGTAAAATCGAGGATTGCCTGCGTACAAAATGTACTTTCCCACACCAGCATATAAAAAGCATGTGCAGATCCATTTGAAAGCTGAATAACTGCTCAGCCACATTCAACTCTACAATCAAATGTTATGCGCAGGATCACTTCGACCCTGAAAAGGTTTCAGAGCAGAGATAGGATTCAGACAGTTCTGTCCGGTTTAAGCGAACTGGTAGCGCCGACTGAGGTAGGCCCCGACCACCCACCTGGATGTAATGACGTCCTATTTAGCCACATTTTGGAAGCCATGCTCATACGTGGAAGGTGTGCACGCGAGCAAAGAAGGAAGGCCGAGCATTCGTGGAAGGTGTGCGAACGAGTAAAGAGCATGCACGGAAGGCCGAGCATTCGTGGAAGGTGGTGCGGGCGAGCGAAGCGAGTACACACACGAGCGCTCACATTTGAGATACGCAGGATTCCAGATCTCCGGACCTTTCGTCGGGCCCTTAAAACCCATTTATTCCATCTAGCTGGGCTAGCTTGATCCCATCCCCTGTTTTAAATTTGAAATTGATTTGAAATTGGGTTGTTTTAATTATTGGCCGAATAATATTTAATAATTTTCAATTGTTTTTAACTTTTGTATACCATGTTTTATTTTGGCTGTTCACCGCCCTGAGTCCACAAGGAGAAGGGCGGTTTATAAATTGAAATAATAATAATAAATAAATAAATAAATAAATAAATAAATAAATAAATAAATAAATAAATAAATAAATAAATAAATAAATTTGCGAAAGCAAAGCTTTAGACAGAAAGATTTCAAAATGTATCAGAACTATTTGTAACCCTGCTGAGCCGTTGCTGTGAAATGTGATTTTTGCAACGTACATAGTTTTGAAATATATTTGGACGTAGGAGGAGGAAACCATGAGAAATAAGGAACTGAAAGTAGCCGATGGATAGAGGTTTGAGATGAACATGGGTATCTGTGGAGATTGTCTGTCAGTAAGAAAGAACAAGGAAGTAAGTTGTGAAATGAGTGCAGAAAAGAATCTCTTGGCATGAGTTCAGGGCCACTGGTGATAGCTACTCCTTGCTGGACTCAGCTATGTCCGTCAGTGGTGAAATCCAAAGGTTTTTACTACTGGTTCTGTGGGCCTGGCTTGGTGGGTGTGGTGTGGCTTGGTGGGCGTGGCAGGGGAAGGATACTGCAAAATCCCCATTCCCACTCGACTCTGGGGCCAGACAGAGGTGGTATTTGCCAGTTCTCTGAACTACTCAAAATTTCCGCTACCGATTCTCCAGAACCTGCTGGATTTCACCCCTGATGTCCGTGGACCTCACTGCAAATGGGTTATTCATATAAGCTGTGTTATGATGGTTATTTATGTTCATGAAATTGTTCATAAAATAAACCTCTGAATCTTAAAGTAAGAATTGTTTATTGTATTGCTGTCTCCTATTTCTTTTATTGGAATTTTTTTTTTATTTTTATTATAACACAATATGACAAACACAAAACACAACACACACACACACACACACGCACACACACACACACACACACACACACACATATATATATGTGTGTGTGTGTGTGTGTGTGTGTGTGTGCGTGTGTGTGTAGGTCTTTGGTTATTCGGGTCTTCTCCCGTGTAAAATTGGAAGTGTCTTGGTGACGTTTTGACAAAGTCTCATTCGTCATCTTCAGGCTGGTGTTCTCGGCTTCGTGCTTCCAGGAGCAGGGGAAGCATGAAGCCAAGAACACCAGCCTGAAGATGACGAATGAGACTTTGTCGAAACGTCACCAAGACACTTCCAATTTTACGCGGGAGAAGACCCGAAAGCCAAAGACCTACATATAAACACCCGCGAAAACCTCAGAAAATATATATATATATATATATTCCGTGGTGGTCATCTTTTAATATTTACATTCTCCCCCGATTTTCTTTATGCTATTCGTTTTCTTCTTGTCCCTTTCTCTTTTAATTACATTATACTTCTTAACAATCCTATTGATTTTATACATTCTATACATTATCATATTCGTTCTTCCCATTTTCAACTTCACCCCTATTTTTTATTATGCATTATTTCTAGTCTCGAGCCGATTATACCATTTGTTCCAGATTATATAATGTTCTGTCTCTTCTTTTTCTTTCAGCTCTTTTGTTAATTTGCCCATCTCGACACATTCTAGGATTTTTTTTTATCAATTCTTCTTCTGTTGGTATGTTTTCCCTTTTCTAATTTTGTGTGCATTATATGCACACAATGTGCAGCTGTTATAACATGTAAAATCAAATATTTTATTTCTTTGGTGTATTTTTCAGTAAATATTCCTAATAAGAATGTCTTATTGGGTTGCCACAAAGAAGAAGGAGTCAAACTATTCTTCAAAGCACCTGAAGGCAGGAGAAGAAGCCATGGATGGAAACTCATCAAGGAGAGAAGCAACTTAGAACTAAGGAGAAATTTCCTGACAGTGAGAACAATTAATCAGTGGAACAATTTGCCTCCAGAAGTTATAAATGCTCCAACACTGGAAATTTTTAAGAAGATGTTGGATAACTATTTGTCTGAAGTGGTGTAGGATTTCCTGCCTAAGCAGGGGGTTGGACTAGAAGACCTCCAAGGTCCCTTCCAACTCTGTTGTTCTGTTCTGTTCTGTTCTGCTCTGCTCTGCTCTGCTCTGCTCTGCTCTGCTGAATTTTCAGATAAATTCCAACATTCTGGTTGAGATCATTCAAGGTTACAACAGTTCTTTTAGTAACCCCTCAAAGTTACAAAGGCACTGAAAAAAAATGACTGTTTTTCAAATTTACGACCATCACTATCATCACGTGATCAAAATCCAGATGCTTGGCAACTGACTCATATTTATGACGGTTGCAGGGGTCCCGTGATCCCCTTTTTATGACCTTCGGACAAAGGAAAGTCAACAGGGAAGCCAAATTCACTTAACAACCAGGTTACCAACTTAGCAACGTAGCAGTGATTCAACTGCTAGTATCTGCTGCGATTAACAACTGTAGCCAGGAAGGCTGTACACTAGGGCAAAATTCACCCATCAACTGTCTCACTTAGCACCAGAAGTTTTGGGCTCCAAAATTGTGGTCATTTTGTTGAGGACTACCTGTATTTACATTTTCTTCATATAAGACGCAATCCATTCGAAAAAGGATGCATTAAGTATCATGTTTAGGATGAACTAGATTGTTTTCTCCTGACACCTAGGATACAGAAAGGAAGTTTTGTCAAAAACTGCACAGAATGGCTGTAAACTGATCTTAACAGATTAACAGACTTGGAAGGAACCTTGTAGATCATCTAGTCCAACCCCCCCCCCACCCAAGCAGGAGACCCTACACCATTTCTGACCGATGGCAGTCCAGTCTCTTCTTGAAAGCCTCCAGTGATGAAGCTCCCACAGCTTCTGAAGGCAACTTCTGTTCCATGGGTTGATTGTTCTCCCTGTCAGGAAATTCCTCCTCATTTCTAGATTGAATCTCTCCTTGATCAGTTTCCATCCATTATTCCTTGTCTGGCCTTCTGGTGCTTTGGAAAATAGCTTGATCCCCTCCTTTTTGTGGCAATCCCTCAAATATTGGAAGACTGCTCTCATGTCTCCCCTGGTTCTTCTCTTCTCTAGACTAGATTAAACTTCTTGAAAGCTTCCAGTGATGGAGCTCCCACAACTTCTGAAGGCAACTTCTGTTCCATGGGTTGACTGTTCTCGCTGTCAAGAAAATTTCTCCTTGTCTTGTCAAAACGATGTCACGATCTCAGAGGTGTTTCGAGGGAAACTGCTTAATTCTTGGCGTTCCTGGGAATGAACCATCGCGGTTGTCCCGCCGTGACGTCCTTGTTCACAGACCGTGGGTAGTCTTTCATTCTGAACTGGAAGACAGTCTTGGCTTTGGGGGAGGAACTCGGGACGATAATGAGTATTTCTCTGTTGGATGAGAGATCTCTTAATCTGGGCTGCAGGATAGGAGAGAAGTTCTGTGCGTTCACGGTAAAAGGGTAGATGTTTCCTTCTCAAAGTCAGGTGGGCATGTTGACCATTGTAGATGTTTGATTCTTCGCAAGTTGTTCTCTCAGCAGAAGTGGTGGCCCCTGATGAAAAAGTAATGTACTAAGGTTAATGTTTTGACCTAGGCTTCTCCCAAAAAACATGAAGCAGAATCCTGGTCCCGACAAAACCCCTTTTATTAAACAAACAGTGAATTCTCTCATTCCCCTTCAGCGAAGTCATTCAAGGGAGAATTTACAGTCACAGACCTTATCTGGCTTGGAGAGCTGCCAGGCCGATATCTTCAAAACTTGGCAAGGAGTCTTGGAGAGTCATGAACTAATTAAGCAAACTAATTGTCTCCTGCAAACTCCCCTCCCCTTTCGCTCCTCTTTTATTCCCTCTGGGAGGGGCCCTTCATCGTCCCCCTGTGGCCTTACTCCCAAGTCGACCCTCGTTCTTTAGCTGTTCCCTTCGTCTGGCAACTCTGCGCATGCGCACACTGGGAACAGGCTCCAGCTGTTCGTCTGCCTCACTGATGTCTGACTCTGAAGGCAGCTGATAGCTGGCATGCGGCCCTGGCCCCCTCTCTGCCTCCGACGCAGAGCCCTCATCTGAGCCCTCCCCAGACTCCAGGACTGGCCCATGTTCCTCCCCAACCTCCCCAACCTCCTCACTGTCCGAATCTGCTGCCAGAAACAAACACTGCATTTGTGTAACTAACACAAATTATTCTGAGTTCACCTGAGCTGTATGTTCTTTTTCACCAGTGGTTATATTTCCCTTGTCCAGTTCTTTTGAAAATCAACCCCAAGAATTGTTTCTCTCTTATGCAAAACTAGATCCACGGTAACGAATCCACAATATTCAAATTCTGCGACCCAGGATCAGTAACAGAAACAAAGTTGGAAGGGACCTTGGAGGTCTTCTAGTCCAACCCCCTGTCCAAGCAGGAGACCCTACACCATTCCTGACCGATCACAGTCCAGTCTCTTCTTGAAAGCCTCCAGGGATGAAGCTCCCACAATTTCTGAAGGCAACTTCTGTTCCATGGGTTGATGGTTCTCACTGTCAGAAAATGTCTCCTTATTTCTAGGTTGAATCTCTCCTTGTTCAGTTTCCATCCATTATTCCTTGTCTGGCCTTCGGGTGCTTTGTAAAATAGCTTGACCCCCTCAAATATTGGAAGATGCTATCCTGTCTCCCCTGGTCCTTCTCTTCACTAGACTAGCCATGCCCAGTTCCTGCAACCGTTCATCGTATGTTTTAGCCTCCAGTCCCCTCATCATCCTGGTTGCTCTTCTCTGCACTCTTTCTAGAGTCTCAACATCTTTTTTATATTGTGGTGACCAAAACTGGATGCAGTACTCTAGGTATGGTCTTACTAAGTAGAAAGGTACTAGTACTTCATGTGATCTTGATTCTATCCCTCTATTAATGCAACCTAGGATTGCATTGGTTTTATTAGCTGCTGCCGCACACCGCTGGCTCATATTTAAATTCATCACAAACAATGATTTGAAGTTGGTCAACTTACCATTCTGTTTCCCAACTTTTTCTACGGAGATCTCTTTCATTCTGTCCCTGCTAGTATTGAAGTCACTGTCACTGGATTCACTGTCTCCTTTCCCACTATCTTGTGTGCTCACTCGATCCAGACCTGAATAGCTACAGCACAGGGAACAGAGACAGAAAAATCAGCATTTTTTCCAGCCAACATATGACGATTAAATTTTCAGGGATTAAAAACTCTAAAGCAGAAGGAAGTATCGGAGGTGCCTTCCAAATGGTTTAGATCAGAGGTGTCAAACTCGACTCCATTGAGGGCTGCATCAGGATTGTGTTTGACCTTGGGGGGTGGGGGGGAAGGGTGTGTGTGGCCGGAGTTGACATGGCCAGCTCGATATCGCTTGTGTCGGGGTTACCTGTGGTGGACTGGGTTGGGCTGGGGGATCCTCTTTCAAGCCTTAGCCAGCAAAAATGGCCATGTGTGGCCCTCCTGGGCTCCATTTTTGGCTGCAATAGCCTCCTGCTGCCCTCTGCAAGAGAAAATGGCCCTCCTGGTCTCCATTTTTGGCCACAACAGCTTTCTGCAGTCCTCTGCCATAGAAAACAGCCCTCCCAGGCTCTGTTTTTGGCTGCAAAGGTCTCCTACAGCCCTTTGCCAGAGCAAATAACCCTCCTGGGCTCCGTTTTTGGCTGCAATAGCCTCCTGCAGCCCTCTGCAAGAGAAAACGGCCCTCCTGGTCTCTATTTTTGGCCACGATGGCTTCCTGCAACCCTCTGTCAGAGAAAATGGCTATCCTGGGCTCTATTTTCAGCCACAACAGCCTTCTGCAGCCCTCTGTCAGCAAAAAATGGCCCTCCCAGTTTCCATTTTCAGCCATGATGGCCTCCTGCAGCCCTCTGTCAGAGAAAACGGCCCTCCTGGGTTCCATTTTTGGCCACAACAGCCTCCTGCAGTCCTCTGCCACAGAAAACAGCCCTCCCAGGCTCTGTTTTTGGCTGTAAAGGCCTCCTACAGCCCTCTGCCAGAGCAAATAGCCCTCCTGGGCTCCGTTTTTGCCCACAATGGCCTCCTGCAGCCCTCTGCCAGAGAAAACAGCCCTCCCAGGGTCCATTTTCACTGGCAGGGGGCTGCAGGAGGCCTTTTCAGTCAAAAACAGAGCCTGAGAGGGCTGCTCACAGCCACCCCAGGCTCTGTTTTTGATGCCAGAGGCACCACAGGCCATTCCTTCGCTATTTCCAGGGCGGCCCCACAAGCCAGATCTAAGCACCTCATGGGCCAGATCCCGGCCCACAGGCCTCGAGTTTGAAACCCCTGGTTTAGATTCCCAACCTAACTACTTGGTCATAGGAATGTAAGATGAAATCCAGGTCATTTGGTAACTACAAGTGCCTAAAGAAGCTGACAATTCATCAGAATAATGACATGAGTGTCTCAATACATGACACAAACACAAAGAATGAGAGGATGTCATGGTATCACAACACAACACTTGTTTCTGCTTGCTTACCCCCATGGACACAATGTTGGAAAATATCTGATTCCCTGTTCCTGAAGTAAACAATTCCAAGTCCCAGGAATGGAAGACATTAATAGAATTTATTGATTGGAGATGAAATAGTAAAAAACCCTGGTTTGGCAGATGTTTGTCAAGCACCAGGGAAATCAGGAGATCCAGGCAGTTCAAATGTGTATAAGGAGTTATTGTAAACTTAAGTTCTCTACAAGAATCTGAACTACTAACGGTCAAGGGAAATTAGCGGGAGAAAGGAATTCAAAGTGGGCTGGATCAGGAGATCCAGGCAATTCAGATGTGTATAAGGTTTTATTGTAAGCTTAAGTTCTCTACAAGAATCTGAACTACTAACGGTCAAGGGAAATTAGTGGGAAATAAGAATAGAAAGGAATTCAAGGTGGACTGGACTTAGACCTCTTGTGGACCCACCGGAAGTTGGCAAATGAGCCCTTTCTGGCCTCTGGAAGGCCTCCGGGGGGGGAGGCCATTTTCACCCTCCCCAGACTCCTAGAGATGCTCTGGAACCAGGTGAGAGAGAAAAATGGGCCTACCGAGCCATCGCATGGGAGCAGGGGGTGGTCATGTGCAAATGCGCAGAGGTGGGAGACATAGAATTATGGGTGTGGGCAGGCATGCGCGCGATCCTCCAGCCTCCCCTTCTTGGGACGTGATGGCAAAAAGGTTAGCCATCACTGTCCTAGACTATCTCAGTTTACAAACAAGCAAACAAAACTTGCCACCCTTGGTGTAAAATACGAATCTGACATTTTTACCCACCCAGAAGAACACAGTGCCAAGCAGAGAGAAGTCAAAAGAAGACGGACTGGCATCAAATGTTGAGTTTACCTAAAATTCGAAGCGGATTGGCTCACCTCCCATGCAGATGTGGGCTCAACAGGTATAAGAATCTGAGCCTATCAAAGAGAAACAGACAATGTGCAGATTATTTTTTTTTCAATACTAAAGAAAAGAACACACAATAATATGTTAGATATAAAGAGCAGCATGGTAGGTTTGAAATTTTCCTTTTTTTCCTTCCATTCCCACCTACGTCTGCCTTCTTTGGAAAAAGCTGTAGATCTCTGCTTGAGGCCTCTGCCAAATCTATATTTTTTTTTAATTAAATGGACTGCTTCCAAGCCCTCCCGCCAAGAAAATCCATACCCTTGGTGATGGGTGTTTTATAAAATAAGCACATGTTGAAGTTCACTTTCCAGAGCGCCAGATAATGGACTCGAGCAGATATATATTTGTTTCTTTTTCTACTTCCTTAAAAAAAAAATGGTTACTTAATTGGTTTATACCTTTTGTTTTGTTTTGTTTTCTTTCTTTTATAGATTTGGGTGCTTTTATAAGAGAATATGATTTTAGAGCAGGAAGGATTTCAAACTGGCTTAATCCACAGGGGGGGAAAAAATCCTTCTGTACAGGGTTAATTTGTGGGGCTTAGCACTCAAATGAACGTGTTATTGATAGAGAGAAGGTTAGTCACCTAACAGCTAAATTCGTCAATGTTGTTTAAATATTTGAAAGGAACAAGCGAGGGCTGAAATCCAGCAGGTTCTAACAGATTCTGGAGAACCGGTAGCGGAAGTTTTGAGTAGTTCGGAGAACCGGCAAATACCAACCCTGGCTGGCCCCCGAGTGGGGTGGGAAGGGAGATTTTGCAATATCCTTTCCCCTGCCATGCCCACCAAGCCACGTCCATAGAACTGGTAGGGAAAAAAATTTGGATTTCACCCCTGGAACAAGCCCCAGCTTGTAAAACTTTTAAGATAATGTCCCAAAGGTGCTTTTTCAAGAGGCAATTGGACTTTCTGCTTTTTTTTCTTTCGAAGACGTTTCGCTTCTCATCCAAGAAGCTTCTTCAACTCTGACTGGATGGTGGGGGAAGGGAAGGATTTATATTCCTTGCAGACAGCTGGTCATTTGCATCCTTTGAGAGGGTCGTTGAGGCCACCTGGAGGTTCCTCTGCGTCCTCAGGGTCACCTGAATGGTGCAAATGGTTCCTGTAGTCTGCAATTTTTCCTCTGGAAATCCATTCCTACTCCCACACCATTCAAAGGGGGTTCATCCCAAATTGTATTTGACCCTAAGGACACAGAGACACCTCCCAGTGGCCTCGAGGACCCTCTAAGAGGATGCAAATGACCAGATGACTGCAAGGAAAATAAACCCTTCCATTCCCCACCATCCAGTCAGAGCTGAAGAAGCATCTTGGATGAGAAGCAAAACATCTTCAAAAGGGAAAAAAAAAACATGGAAGTCCAGTTGCCTCCCGAAAAAGCACTTTTGGGACAACCAAGACTGAGAATCTCTACAGACTTTTAAGATAATGAAAGAAGCCAAGGAGACAGCACTTAGTCCTTCTCATAATCCTTGACGTTAGAGCAACAATCCATGGTCCCACAATTCAGAAAATAGGATTGCTTTCCCTCACTGTCACATTTTGGAAAATCCCCACTGCCAGGTCACACAGCCTGTTTGAAACTGGGCTGTGATATAAATGGACGAGAGCACACGGGAGTGAAGCTCCACTTGTGTGACCAGAGGGCACTTCCCCTTGCACACTTACACGAGCGAAGGGTGCTTGTTCTCACGCACGAAGCTCCATTCATCGGAATGGGAGCTTCACGTGAGCACAAATGCCGTCTTCTCGCACAAGTGGAGCTTTTCGTGCGTGAGTGCAAGTGCCTGCTGCTTGCACGAGTGGAGCTTCACACACAAGTGCGAGTGGCTGCTGCTTGCACGAGTGGAGCTTCATGCATGAGTGCAAGTGCCTGCTGCTTACACAAGTGGAGCTTCATGCATGAGTGCATGCACCTGTGGTTCGCACGATTGGATCTTTGCACATGACTGCAAGCCCCCTCTGCTCGCACACAAAGCTCCATTTGCACGAGTTAGACAACGCAAACTGTTGCCTAAGTCATGCACTGAGCACAAATAGAGTTGTGCGCACGTGTGGGCCTGCCACTCATGCGCCCCTAGGCCAGGCCAAGCCCCCAAGCTGGAAAAGTTTAGAACCGCTGCCCTAGGCTACCTATAGATGACCGTTTCTTATCAAGACTGGTTCTATTTGCAAAGTGGCCACTTCAAGTGGCTAGTTGAGATTGGAAAAATATCTCCCAGGTTTTAATTATAAGCATATAGATTCAGATATTGCTTTTTAAACAGGCATTTTGCTGGGTGCACAAGTGTGCTTTTTCAATGCAGCTTTCCCTAATAAGTAATTTTAGGTCCATCTTTTGCCCAGTTATATGGGTTTCAGAGGATTGGAGACTAAAACATACGATGAACAGTTGAGGAACTGGGCCTGGCTAGTCTAGTGAAGAGAAGGACCAGGGGAGACTTGATAGCAGTCTTCCAATATTTGAGGGGGCTGCCAGAGAGAGGAGGGGGTCAAGCTATTCTCCAAAGCACCTGAAGGCCAGACAAGGAATAATGGATGGAAACTGATCAAGGAGAGATTCAAACTGGACATTTTCTGACAGTGACAGCAATCAACCCGTGGAACAGAAGTTGCCTTCAGAAGTTGTGGGAGCTTCGTCCCTGGAGGCTTTCAAGAAGGGACTGGACTGCCATCGGTAGGGTCTGCTCCTGTAGGGTGGGGGGGTTGGAGTAGATGGCCTCCAAGGTCCCTTGCAACGCTGTTAATCTATGAAGTTTTTTGTCATTGCATTTTGTCATTTTGTCCTTTATTATAGTTTTCACAGCTTCCCAAGTACCAGTCAATAATTCAGACTGGTACTTAAACGGCAACTGACTCATAATTATGACGGTGGCAGTGTCCCCGTCCCGGGGTCATGCGATTCCCTTTGGCGACCTTTTGACGAGCAAGGTCGATGGGGAGACTAGATTCACTTAATAACCGTGCCACTAATTTAATCACTGCAGTGATTCACTTAACACCCGTAGCAAGGAAGATTGTAAAAAGGAGGCAAAAACTCACCTTCAACAATTGTCTTGCTTAGCAACAGGAGTTTTTGGGCTCAATTGCGGTCATAATTCAAGGACTACCTGTGTTTACAAATACACTTTGTAAACTCTGCTGCTAAAAGAACTTGACCAAATCTAAAAAAAGCCTGGGTGACACAGCAGCTTAAAATGGTATTAAAATGACACCAGCTGCCTGCAATTATTGCAAGTTCGAATCTCACCAGGCTCAAGGTTGACTCAGCCTTCCATCCTTTCAAGGTAGGTAAAATGAGGACCCGGATTGTGGGGGCAATAAGCTGACTTTGTATATAAAAAAAAGAACACCGCTTGGGGGGGGGCGAAAGCCCTACTAAGCAGGTATATACAAAAGTATAAAGGCTATTGCTTAACGCATTGTAAGCTGCTTTGAGTCTCCGGAGAAGGGCGGCATATAAATTAATTTTTTAAAAAAAAATGGTATTTAATGGGCAATCAAGGGAATGGACAATTCCTGTTTAATGCTCTGATTTAAACTGCAAGGCGTTTGACTCAGGGGTGAAATGTAAAATTTGTTACTACCAGTTCTGTGGGCGTGGCTTGGTGGGGGGTAATGTGACTGGGTGGGTGTGGCCAACTTTTTTTTTTTAACTTTTCAAAGCATTTTTTTTTAATTTGATTTATATGCTGCCCTTCTCCAGAGACTCAGGGTGGCTTACAATGCGTTAAGCAACAGCCTTCATACTTTTGTATATTTATACAAAGTCAGCTTATTGCCCCCACAAACTGGGTCCTCATTTCACCTACCTTAGAAAGGATGGAAGGCTGAGTCAACCTTGAGCCTGGTGAGATTCGAACTTATAGTAATTGCAGACAGCTGGTGTTAATCAAAATGCTTTAGTCTGCTGAGCCACCAGGCCCTTTTCTAATGCTTTGAAAAGCCTCTGGCGATCAGGCAACTCAGCTGGGATCGTCAGAGATTTTTCAAAGCATTTGTTTTATCACGTCTTCGGCCAAGAGGTTGCAGAAAAAAATGCTTTGAAAAGCCTCTGAGGATCCCAGCTGAGCCGCGCGATCATCAGAGGCTTCTTTTTAACTTTTAAAGGCATTTTTTTATTGGAAGAGGTTGTAGAAAAAATGTTGTTAAAAGGTTTTTTTAAAAAAGCCTCTGATGATCCTGCGGCTCAGCTGGGCATGGTGGGGCACAAGGATTTTTGCTACCGGTTCTCCAAACCAGCCGCCACCATCTCTACCGGATCAGGTCATCCGGTCCGAACCGAGAGCATTTCACCCGATTTGACTCCTTTTATTTCTTTGCAGTTTAACCAGTAAATGCTTAGTTAACAAACTACTAAAAGGCTCAGCAAAAACATATTAAAGAAATCAGTTTTTGGCTTGGCAGATGGATACCAAGAAAAAGAAAGCTTGCAAAATAGCCACTCGTTAGCTAACGACTTAAGAGTGTGTTATGGTGGCATTAATGGGATGTTATACAGGTAGTCCTCGAGTTGTGACCACAACGGAGCCCAAAATTCACGTCGCTAAAGTGAAACGTTTGTTAAGGGAGCTTGTCCCGTTATACAACCTTTTTGCCATCGTTGTTCAGTGAATTGTTGCACTTGTGAAGTTAGTGACATGGGCGTTAAAGTGAATCTGGCTTTCCCGTTGATTTTGCTTGTGGGTACATCGCAAACGCTGACCCTGGGGATACGATGACCGTCATAAATATGAACCATCTGAATTTTGATCACGCCAACATGGGGATGCTGCAACGGTCGTAAGTGCGGGGAAATGGCCGTAAGTCACTTTTTCCAGTGCCATTTGAAGGGTCGCTAAATGAACGGTTGTATGTCAAGGACTCCCTATATACCTGGCATGTCGTCCTATCGAAAAATGACGGGATTATGCTGTAAATCGCGCGTGTTAAAAATGGCCTTGGATTTTGTGGTTTGCAGGAAGGGGTTTGCAAACTGAAAAATAATTCCAAGAAATAATGCCCTCTTGGCTGGAGGTAAAGAAAGAAGCATTGTTTGTAAGGGAAGAGGTTAAATCCCACAATTGCACCCAGTTTAGGACTCGTCTAGAGAAAAGAAAAATTAGGGGTGACATGATAGCACTCTTCCAATATTTGAGGGGCTGCCACAAATAAAGTGGGGGCTCAGCCTATTTTCCAAAACACCTGACGATAGGAAAAGAAGCAACGGATGGAAACTAATGAAGGAGAGAAGCAACCTGGAATTAAGGAGGAATGTCCTGACAGTGAGGACAATTAACCAGTGGAACAGCTTGCCACTGGAAGTTGTGGGTGCTCCAACACTGGAAGTAACTGGACAGTCACTTGTCTGAAATGGTATATAGGTTCTTCTGCTTGAAAAGGGGTCTGGATTAGAAGACCTTCAAGGATCTATTCTATTCTATTCTATTCTATTTCTGTTCTTCTATTTCTATTCCTATTTTTTATTCCTATTCCTATTTATTTTTCTTTTCTATTCTATTCTATTCTATTCTATTCTATTCTATTCTATTCTATTCTATTTCTGTTCTTCAATTTCTATTCCTATTTTTATTCTATTCCTATTTATTATTCTATTCTATTCTATTCTATTCTATTCTATTCTATTCTATTCTATTTATTCTATTCTATTTCTGTTATTCTATTTCTATTCCTATTTTTTATTTCTATTCCTATTTGTTTTCCTATTCTATTCGATTCGATTCTCTATTTATTCCAATCCCTATTCTACTCTACTTTTCTCTACTCTACTCTACTCTACTCTACTCTACTCTACTCTACTCTACTCTACTCTACTCTACTCTACCCTACCCTACACTATACTATAGTACACTACACTCTATTCCTATTCCTATCTCTATGTTTATTTCTATTCTATACCTGTTAAAATAGGAAGTGAATCTCAGCAATCTCAGGCAAACAGGGTCAGGATTTAACCCTGGTGGAGAAGATACCTGGGAATCGGAGCTAGGCGTTTCGGTCTCAGTCACACCCAAGGAGTCCCGGCTCCCTTCTTCAGCTGCTGAGAAAGCCCCACTCCAAGCAGAGTCTTTGGAGGTCCCTTCCCCCCATCGAGCGGCAGGACGGCTTCCTCCTTCCCTGGGTCTCACCGGCTTCATTGGCTTCCCAACGGGGAACTTCTTCCTGCCCACCCAAATAGAGGCTCCCACGAGGAGAATGGCCACCAGCAAAACCCCACAGCCTCCTCCCAGCAAGGCGATCCACAGCACAGACGGATCCCACGGTTCTCCTCCGGCAACGCCAAGCTGCAGCGCCACTATCTGCACGCTAGAGGGCAGCGTCTCCGTGCAAATCAGCCGCAGCGTCGCTGTGCAAGTCAGAGAAGGCCGCCCACCGTCCTCGACGGCAACAACCAAGCGGAAAGCGGAGCGGGGCGCGGCCTCAGGCGGGACCCGTTCCTGCAGAAAGAGCTCCCCGGTCCGCGGCTGCATCCCGAAGAGCCTGGACGCCCCCTCCAGAAGGAAGAAAGTTAGCTCGGAGTTACGACCGTCGTCGGCGTCCCGGGCTGCCAGCCGGGCGATCAGGAAGCCGGGCGGGGCTCCGAGAGGCAGCAGGAGATCCGCCGAGCCGTTCATTAAAGGCGGGGAGATGATTCGGGGCGGGTTGTCGTTCTGATCCTCCACCTTGACAACGACCAGGATGCGTCCGCAGAGCGACGGGCTGCCGCCGTCGCAGGCTTCCACCGCCACTTCATGCCACGGCGCCTCCCCCTCGCGGTCCAGGGAGCCCTCAACTCGCACAACGCCCAGGCGGGGATCCACCGAGAACAGACCCGACGGGGCAGGTGTTCCCAGAAGCCGGTAGGTCACCTTGCCGTTGGGTCCCAGGTCGGGGTCGGAGGCCACCACGGTGGTCAGGTAGGCCCCCGGGGGGTTGTTCTCCGGCAGGGCGACCTCGTAGCGCGCCTTGGCAAAGCGCGGGGCGTTGTCGTTCTCGTCGGCCACGCGGACGGTGAGCGAGCGGACGGTCTTGGCCGGGGGCGAGCCCAGGTCCTCGGCCACCAGCGTCAGGTTGTACTCGGCCACGCGCTCGCGGTCCAGGGCGCCGGTGGTCAGCACCAGGTAGCTGTCGGCGTCGTAGGCGCGCTGCAGGGCGAAGGGCTGGTGGGGCGCGGGCAGGAGGGCGCAGCGCACCTGGCCGTTGGCGCCCGCGTCGCTGTCCGAGGTGCTGACCAGCGCCACCAGGCTCTGGGCCGGCGCCGCCTCGCTCACCGCCGCCCAGCCGGGCTCCTCGGCCGAGCCGGCGGGGGCGCCCAGGGCGCTGATGGCCACGGCGGGCGCGTTGTCGTTGACGTCCAGCAGCCGCACCAGCACTTTGCAGGCGGCGGCCAGCGGGCTGGCGCCGCGGTCGCTGACCTGCACGTCGAGCTCGTAGGCGCGCTGGAGCTCGTAGTCGACGGGGGCGCGCAGGGCCAGGCGGCCCGAGAGCGGGTCGAGGCTGAAGAGGCGGCGGGCCTCGGCGGGCACCTGGCTGCCCCAGGCGTAGAGCAGCTGCCCGTTGGCGCCCTCGTCGGCGTCGGCCGCCTCCAGCTCCAGCAGCAGCGCGCCCGGCGGCGCGTCCTCGGGCAGCTCCAGGGTCAGGAGCGCGCCCCGGGGGAAGGCGGGCGCGTTGTCGTTGGCGTCCAGCACGCGCACGCTGAGCGTGGCCGTCCCCGAGCGCGCGGGGCTCCCGCCGTCCGTGGCCACCAGCTCCAGCCGGTAGCCGGCCTGCGCCTCCCGGTCCAGCTCGCGCAGCAGCACCAGCTCGGCGCAGCGGAGCCCGTCGGCGCGCCGCTGCGCCTCCAGGCCGAAGGGGCTGCCCGGCGAGAGGGCGAAGCTCTGCAGGCCGTTGGAGCCGGCGTCCGGGTCGTGCGCCAGGGGCAGCGGCAGGCGGGTGCCGGGCGCCGCGCTCTCCGACACCTCCAGGGCCACGGCGGGCTGCGGGAAGCGCGGCGCGTGGTCGTTCAGGTCCCGCACCTCCAGCTCCACGTGCACCAGGCGGAAGGGCGGCGAGGCTCCCCCGCCCGACGGGCCGCCCAGGCTCAGCACGTCGAAGGCCAGCAGGCAGGGCGACTCCGCCGGGCCGCACAGCTGCTCCCGGTCCAGCCGCTCCGGCCCCAGGCTCAGCTGCCCGTCCCGCTCCCGCACTCGCACCAGCGACCCGTTGCCCGGCGCCTTCACCAACTGGAAGCCGCGGGGCGCAGCCTCCGCGGGCCGTTGCAATTCTTCGGCCAAAATGCCCAGCACCGTGCCCGGAGGCGCCTCCTCGTCTACGCTGAACCGCAGTGCCCCGCGGAGAAAGAAAGCTTGGAGTAAGACCATGAGTAGAACGAGGAGCCTGGCCATGAGTCCTTGCAAGAAAGTTAGCCGGGGCTTAATCTGCTCCTCCGCTTCTTTCTTTTTTTTTTTTTCCTCCACCGATCGTGAACAGCTGTCCTTGGTCTCGATCCTAGCGATCTAGCGAGGTGTTCCCCTCTTCCCTGGGATCATATGGTCCCCAGTATGCAAATGAGCCCCCTCCGGTCCTCCATATGCAAATGAGCCTGGCCTCCGCCCTCGCTCCCCCCTAAAAACCCCTGGTGATGTCTATGGAGATTCTCAGTCATCCATCCATGGTTATCCCAAAGTGTTGTTTTTTGTTTTTCATTGTTGTTTGTTTGTTTTTTGGTCAAGAGGCAACTGGACTTAACCAGAAAGTCCAGTTGCCTCTTGGAAAAAAAACACCATTCTTCTGTTCTTCTAAGCAACCTTCAGAGGATTAGGACATAAGGGCTGGTGTTGCTCACGAGTCTAAAATAAAATAAAATGGACATTGTGTTACTGGAAGTTATTTGCATGGGATCCTACAGTTAGGATTTGGGCACAGTGTGCTCTTCGCTGTTAGCTTGATTTAACACAGTTAAATCAAGTTTATTCTACTCTAGTGAAGAGAAGGACCACGGGAGACATGAGAGCAGTCTTCCAATATTTGAGGGGCTACCACAGAGAGGAGGGGGTCAAGCTGTTTTCCAAGGCACCTGCAGGCCAGACAAGGAATAATGGATGGAAACTGAACAAGGAGAGATTCAACCTAGAAATAAGGAGAAATTTTCTGACAGTGAGAGCAATCAACCCATGGAACAGAAGTTGCCTTAAGAAGTTGTGGGAGCTTCATCACTGGAGGCTTTCAAGAAGAGACTGGACTGCCCTCTGTCAGAAATGGTGTAGGGTCTCCTGCTTGGGTGAGGGTTGGACTAGATGACCTACAAGGTCCCTTCCAAATCTGTTATTCTGTTAAAAATTGCTGTGGGATAATTTTGCCCACCGGAACTTTAGACAGCACCTAACTGGAAAATAAATAGGGTCTATATACCTCAAAGATCTAACTAATAGGTAGATCATTAGATCTATTAAAAGATCGTTCTGATTTGTCCTGTTCTTGGTAGTAGAATTATTCTCAGTTCCTGCCCTGAACGGAGAGTTAGACTAGTTGATCTCTAAAGTGCTTTCCAGATTATGCATATTGTGTTCCTGTGAAATACATCATTGTCCACTCAAAAACCACAGTTAGCACGCTTCTGAAGTAAGCTAGGCTGACGACAAAGGGGCAGCCCAAATTTATGGCGCAGACTCTACAAGGTGGAAGTGATCTAAATTCAAATTTAGCTGGTCTGTCCTTTCCATCATCATAACAATCTCATTCAGACTGTCACTAAAACTGATTTAGTTTGGAGTAGCAATTCGCCATACTGCTTGCTTACGCAGTATCTAAGGCTGCAATCCCGTAAATAGCCACTAGATGTCAGTGAAGACTTAAGAGATCTTTATATCCTTTTTTTTTCTGCCTCTAGTGGTCACCCAGTTAGGGAAACTTCAATATTGCAAGGAATGACACCACCTACATACGTCGGTATGCTGTGCTTTTCCAGGGTTTTTCGCTATGAAAAACAGAGAAAATAAGTCATTAATAGAAAAGACATCGAAGGCCAACAAATGAAAGAAAAGAGAATGTAGTTTGTGGTGACAATGACACCGAAACTCAAAATGTTTCATTCTAGATCCCTTTGTGTTGGTGAAGATATATGCATCTCTGCGAATCTCAGCTCGCTTAACTATTCTGCAGGTGGTGCTACTGCAGATTTTCAATCATGAGCTAAGATTGATTGGTTTACCATTCAGGATCATGTCCCTTCTGTTTGAATTCACTCTGATTTGTTGATCTGAAACCAATGTGCTATGCTTAATCTGAGCTAATGTGTTTGAATTAAGCCACCGGTTGTTGAGGTACGTGGCTTCAACTTCTTCCTTTTCCCTTTCCTCCTCCTCCTCCTCTTCCATGTTTTCCTCTTTTTCTTCTTCTGCTTCTGCTTTTGCTCCTCCTCCTCCTCCTTCTTCTCCCTCTCCCTCTCCTTCTTCCTCCTCCTCCTCCTCTTCCCCCCTTCCTCTTTTTCTCCTCCTCCTCCTCCTCTTCTTCTTTTTCTTCTTCTGCTTCTCCTTCTTTCTCTCCCTCCTTCTCTTCCTCCTCCTCCTCCTTCTCTTCTTTTTCTTCTTCTTCTGCTTCTCCCCCTCTTTCTCCCTACTTCTCTTCCTCCTCCTCCTGCAACCAAGATGATGTGGGGTCTGGAGACTAAAACATATGAAGAACTGTTGCAGGAACTAGGCACGGCTAGTCTAGTGAAGAGAAGGGCCAGGGGAGACATGATAGCAGGGTCCCAATACTTGAGGGGCTGCCACAGAGAGGAGGGAGCCAAGCTATTCTCCAAAGCACCCAAAGGCCAGACAAGGGTTAATGGATGGAAACCAGGGGTGAAATGTAAAATTTGTTACTACCGGTTCTGTGGTGGTGGGGGAATAATGTGATGGGTGGGCGTGGCCAACTTTTTTTAAAAAAAACTTTTTAAAGCATTTTTTCTAAGGCTTTGAAAAGCCTCTCTGCCGATCAGGCAACTCAGCTGGGATAGTCAGAGACTTTTCAAAGCATTTTTTTAACCACCTCTTCGGCCAAGATGTTGCAGAAAAAAATGCTTTTCAATCCCAGCTGAGCCACGTGATTATCAGAGGCTTTTTTTTTCTAACTTCGTTGGAAGAGGTTGTAGAAAAAATGCTTTTAATTTTTTTTTTTAAAAAAAAAAGCCTCTGATGATCATGCGGCTCAGCTGGGCATAGTGGGGAGGGTGGTGCAGGGATTTTTGCTACCGATTCTCCGAACCACCACCACCATCGTTATGGGATCCAGGAGAGATTCAACGTAGAAATGAGAAATTTTCTGACAGTGAGAACAGTCAACCAATGCCTTGCTTTCAGAAGTTGTGAAGTTCTCATTTCTAGGTTGAACTTCATAACTGGAGGCTTTCAAGAAGAGACTGGACTGCAATTTGTCAGAAATGATGTACGGGGGGTTGGACTGGATAACTTACAAGGTCCCTTCCAACTCCTAGTCTAGTCTAGTCTAGTCTTCTTCCTCCTCCTCCTCCTTGAATTAAACCACAGGTGAGAATTCAGATGTGATAACAAACGGTAGTTAATGAAGATTTGCTTGTGGGTATCCTAAAGGAGTCAAGACCCAAACTCCTTCTAGGTCTCTCATTGGGGTCAAGCACAGCCTTACATGCTTAAAAAGCTTTTGCATTATGTGAACTGAACCTCAGTGCTACAGCTTCAAAAATAACCGTTGCCTACTTTTGAAACCCTTTAGAAATTGTTGGGTCACATCCTTGCGAAATATGACGTTGAGGGTGGGACCTGGTTAAAACCACGTCCCTTTTCAGTTCAGGCAAGGGATGGTTGAAGGTGACCCTTAAGCCCTTTTGATCAGCAGATGTTACTGGGGTCGAAATCCTAGACGTTAAAAGTTGACACATGAGATCCTCAGCAATCCTCACAAATGGTGCGAAGCAAATGACCAGGATGGCTCCTATTTATTTTGAGCAAAAGGTGAGGGAGGCTGGGCACTGACAACCAAATGCAAGGAACGTGCCCTTAAATTTGTTGCTTCTTCTTGCCTGTTTAGACAACTCAGAGGTTGGTCAAAGGGAAAGGACTGCAAAAAAAAAAAACTGTGATTCAACCCAAACTAAGATTCAACCCAACTAAGCAATGTAATATTATACTATCTCTTTCAGAAACAAATAGGGAAGAGAGATTCAGATTCCACATCTATTATCGGCAATTCTTAATATATATAGACCTATATTCTTGATTACATGGTAGGGCTGTGCTGTTTCATCAATAGATGATATGTCCTTTTTAAAAAAGAAAAAAAAAGAAATTACTGTATTTATTATTGAACCAAATCATAATTCTTCCTTATACCTCCCTCCCTTCAAGAAATTCTTATTATCTATATATCTATCTAGATCTAGATCTAGATCTAGATATTGATGTCTGTCTGTCTATCTGTTTATCTATCTATCTATCTATTTACTCTCAAAACAATCTGGTCTACCCAAATATGGCAAGGAGCATACAGTTCCTTTCACCTTTCAGTTCCAGTCCCTTTCGCGACAAACTATTTTGTATTAAAATTATATTTACTGACAAAGAAATAAAGGGAGATAGTATAGATCTATTTCAAGCTATTTAGCTCTCATCAACTAGCCATACCCTTCTGGGGTTATATATATATAATATTCTTAATTACAATAGATAGATAGATAGATAGATAGATAGATAGATAGATAGATAGGTAGGTAGGTAGGTAGGTAGGTAGGTAGGTAGGTAGGTAGGTAGATACTTAATTACATTCTTAATTATATATATATTCTTAATTACATGGTGCTGGTGTGAAGTTTTATCAATAGATATGTCCTTTTTAAAAAATAAAAAATAAAAAAATAGCCACATTTATTATTGAATCAAGTTATTGATCAATCAATTATTCTTGCTTATACCATCCTCCCTTCAAAATTCTTATTATCAATAATGTGTGTGTGTGTGTGTGTGTGTGTGTGTGTGTGTTTTCTGAGGTTTTCGCGGGTGTTTGTATGTAGGTCTTTGGTTATTCGGGTTTTCTCCCGCATAAAATTGTTATGCGGGAGAAAACCCGAATAACCTAATACCTACACACACACACACACATTATGTTATGTTATGTTATGTTATGTTATGTTATGTTATGTTATGTTATGTTATGTTATGTTATGTTATATTATATATTCTTAATTCCATATGGTAGATTAGATAGATAGATAGATAGATAGATAGATAGATAGATAGATAGATAGATAGATAGGTAGATGATTGATAGATAGATAGATAGATAGATAGATAGATAGATAGATAGATAGATAGAAGATTAGATAGATAGAGCTAGAGATATATTCTTAATCACATTCTTAATTATATATATTTTCTTAATTAGATGCTGTGAAGCTTTATCAATAGATGATATGTATTGATTAATTGATTAATTTAAAAAAATAAATTAGTGTATTTATTATTAAATCAAGTCATTATTCTTGCTTACACCTCTTTCCTTTCAAGAAATTCTATAAACTCTGTAAAAATGGGGGGGAAATTAAAGGCCCTGATGGTTTTCCGCTGTTTTGGCATAGCCGTACAAAAATCTCCCAATTTTACTGAAGGCGTACGGTTAATTTACAATTACTGAATTACAATTTTACCGAAGGTGTAATGGTTTGAATAAATCTCTTCCGTTTTATTTTAATGAGACAACCCATCTCTGCAATTTCTAAATCACACAAGAATCTCACTCGGCATTCTAATTATAGATGTAATTTCTTAATAAATGAGAATGCTAAGATTTTATAGCTGTTTTAATCACAGTATGCAACTTATTTTTCCAATTGTCGCGAAGTCAACTTCGAGCTGGATTTAGGGAGACCAGGAAGTCATACCATATTTTTAATCATTCCTCTTTCACTGACTGAAAATTGACATAGCTGAATTATTTAGATCCGCACCCCAAATCGAACCCTGCTGATGATGTCTTTTACCACATTTATAGCAAGGTTAATTTTTTAACAGTGTTTTAATCCTCCCTGCCTCCTTTTAAACTTGCATCTACTGTTTTTTTTATCTTTCAATAGTTCTATTGTACACCGCCCACAATCCCACTTGTCAAAGAGTTGGCCAGTTCCCAAACGTAATAAATAAATAAGGTAAGGTATTTGTCAAAGAAACCTGTTTTTTCTCTCCCTTTTGAATTTGATGTTAGAATGTTTTGCTGATGTAATTAGAAATTCTGCAAACTTTAAAGGAATCCAAGTGGGAAATTGAGCTCAAGATTGTCCTACATACAGATAAAATCTTATTCTTTGGGTATGCCGAAATTGATCTGTCTACTTTCATTTCTTTAATAATTTAATGCCCAGGTTTAGTATCCAACGTGGTTATTGTATATATCCAGTAGAGGTATCCCTTGACTTATGGCCACAGTTGAGCCCAAAATTTCTGTTGTTAAACGAGACGTTTGTTAAACGAGTTGTGCCCCTTTTTATGACCTTTCTTGCCATAGTGAATCACTGCAGTTGTTAAGGTTGTTAAGTGAATCTGCTTCCCCATTGACTTTGTTTATCAGAAGGTCACAAAAAGGGATCACGTGATCCAGGGATGCAACTGTCGTAAGTACATGTCAGTTGCCAAGACTCTGAATTTTGGTCACTTGAATGTACAACAATTGTAAAGGCGAAAAATGCTTATAAGTCACTTTTTTCAGTGCCATTGTGACTTTGAACAGTCCTCAAATGAAAGGTTAGTCAAGGACCACCTATATTGCAGAAATTATCACATCTATATCCATTATATTAAGATATCAAAATCAACTTTATTACAGTCAAAGACCAGAGACCAGAACAAATAAAAACACTCAGTGAATATCCATGTATTAGATGGAAAGAGTCTTCCTGTCAATGGGACATAGCAAACATTGTGGTAAATAGAAAATATGGTGGTTTTGAGTTCTTTTTTAATTATTATTATTTCAGGGCTGTTTCTTCAAGTGATAACTTTGATCTTAAGCCCTATTGTTAGTGAATAGAATAGAATAGAATAAAATTAGGAAAGAGTAGAGTAGAGTAGAGTAGAGTAGAGTAGAGTAGAGTAGAGTAGAGTAGAGTAGAGTAGAATTGAATTGAATTGAATTGAATTGAATTGAATTCTTCATTGGCCAGGTATGTTTGGACACACAAGGAATTTGTCTTTGATGCATATGCTCTCAGTGTACAAAGAAGGAAAAAGGAAAAAGAAAAAAATACATTCAATAAGAATCATAGGATACAACACTTAGTGATAGTCATGGGATACTAATAAGCAAGCAAATCATACTAGGAAACAAACAGAACAATATAAATTGTAAAAATACAAGCAACATGGTTATAGTCATGAGTGGGAGGAGATAGGTACTAGGAAGGATGAGAAGAAGAATAGTAATACAGTTTTAGTAAATGGTTTGACAATGTTGTGGGAATTAGTTGTTTAGCAGAGTAATGGCGTTCAGGGAAAAAAGTGTCCTTGTGTCTAGTTGTTCTGGTGTGCAGTGCTCTATAGCGTTGTTTTGAGGGTAGGAGTTGAAACATTTTATGTCCAGGATGCGAGGGGTCTGTAGATATTTTCCCAGCCCTCTTTTTGACTTGTGCAGTATACAGGTCCTCAACGGAAGGCAGGTTGGTAGCCATTGTTTTTTCTGCAGTTCTAATTATCCTCTGAAGTCTCTGTCTGTCTTGTTGGGTTGCAGAACCAAACCAGACAAGTAATAGGGGTGCAGATGACAGACTCAATCATTCCTCTGTAGAACTGGATCAGCAGCTCCTTGGGCACTTTGAGCTTCCTGAGTTGGCGCAGGAAGAACATTCTTTGTTGTGCTTTTTTGATGATGTTTTTGATGTTAGGTGTCCATTTTAAGTCTTGAGATATGATAGAACTTAGAAACTTGAAGGTCTCTACTGTTGATACCATGTTGTCTAGTATTGTGAGAGGTGGTAGTATGGGAGGATTTCTCCTAAAATCTACCACCATTTCTACCGTTTTGAGTGTATTTAGTTCAAGATTGTTCTGGTTGCATCACAATCAGTTGTCATTCAATCTCCCATCTGTGTGTAGATTCGTTGTTGTCTCGAATGAAACCACTGTTGTATCACCAAGGCTGCCGTCAGCGGCACCATCTTGGCGCAATATATTGTATTGTGATGCAAATGAAAAACAAAATGTAGAGAGACAATATAAAATTCCTTTGAGTATTTAAGGACCAAATAAATGTGATTAAGCTCACTTTAAGTCAAAGGGTGATTTACATTTTGAGAAGCCTTCCAACGTTTTCCCTTCATCTTATTTTAAACAAATTGACACAGTATGAAAGAAAGATCTGCAGCCAGGGTAGCTGGCAAGAAATTTACGGAACAAATTGCTATGGCCTGCTGGGAAAGATAGATTTAACTTTTCACATTTTCAGACTGAGCGGTGAGCATTTATTCTACTTTCCGTCACCGGCCTGGGATAAGAAACGTCATTTGGTATTGAGCGCTATTGGAGAGCTATTAGTAGACCCGTTGATCTCGGCTGGCTATATGGACTCCCTGCTTTGTGAGAAATAATAGCTATACCGGATGCCTTACGATGTAGACGGAAAATATTGGGTCATGGATAAAATTCTGGACCATTTCCCCAGGTTAAAAAAAAAAAACTTCTTTAAAAAGGTTCCTTACCAGATTTGTGTTTTTTTAATGACATTATGAAGACGAATATACATATCTATCTATCTATCTATCTATCTATCTATCTATCTATCTATATATCAATCAGTTGGTTTGACCTTCGTTGAGTTATCTGATTCTTGTGTCCTACCCAGAATGACTTTGGGTGAGATTTCAGCTGTATAAATTTGATGAATAAATAAATAAGATTTAGAGGCTGCCTGATTCTAGAATGATTCTAGATAACTTACCCTAAAAACTAGAATTTTTTTTAAAAAAATGTCTAATGTAGCCTGATTAACTGTGAGAGGTATCTTGGAGTCATAGTGGACAACCAGCTAAATAGGAGCCAGCAGTGTGTGGTGGCAGCCAAAAAAGCCAATGCAATCCTAAATTGCATGAACAGAGAGGTACAATCAAGATCACGTGAGGTACTAATATCACTCTATAAAGCCTTTAGTAAGACCACACCTAGAATCCTGCATCCAGTTTTGGTCACCACACTATAAAAAAGATGTTGAGACTCTAGAAAGAGTGCAGAGAAGAGCAACCAGAATGATGAGGGGACTGGAGGCTAAAACATACGATGAACAGTTGCAGGAACTGGGCATGGCAGGTCTAGTGTGGAGAAGAGAAGGAACAGGGGAGACACAATAACAGTCTTCCAATATTTGAGGGGCTGCTGAAGAGAGGAGAGGGTCAAACCCTCTGGGTGAGAGGAGAGGGTCAAACCTAAAGTGGGTGAAAATTTCGGTGCGTCTTATACAACGAATGTTGTGACGGCGGGATGGGGGGTTGGTGTGGTGCTGATCAGCTCTTCTAGAATGGGCCATGGCAATGGTGGCGAACAGGTCATGGTGACAGTGGCAAATGAACTGGGCCACGCTGAATGGGCCCTGCTGAACAGGCCACGCCAAATGGGCCATGCTGGCAAATGGGCCACAGCAAACAGGCCATGGCGAATAGGTCATGCCAAACAGGTTGCAGCAGTGCCAAATGGGCCACGGCAAATGGGCCGCACCAAATGGGCTGCACCAAATGGGCCGATCTTTAGAATATGTCGGGAGAGCTTCAGAATATGTCAGGGGATCTTCAGAAGACATCGGAATCACATCGGATGTTGGAAGATCTTAGAAGATGTTGGAAGATCTTCAGAATATGTTAGGAGATCTTTGGAATATGTTAGGAGACCTTCAGAATATATCAGGAGTTCTTCAGAATATGTTGGGGAATCTTCAGAAGACATAGGAAAATCTTCAGAAGATGTCAGAAGATCTTCAGAAGGTGTCAGAAGACACAATAAAATACGAGTGAGGAAATGTCCCTAACAGTAGGCTAAAACGCATTTTATAGCTCACCTCCCAAACTTTGCATATTCCTTTCTCCACAATAATGAGGAATCACAGCAATTTCAGAAGATAAAAAAAGAATCAGAAGAGATCAGGGGTTCAAAACACCTGGGGTGGGGGAGGGAGGAGGAATGGATGGGAAGGTAGCTACTCCTGATTGTGAGCTTGTCATAACTGAATTGTCTGTCACTTTCTCTTCTGCTTTTTCAACAACACGGTGAGAAAAGATTTGATTGAGGAGACCATCCACAGCAAGGTTAGCTAGCGAGTGACATGACTGAAAGCCTCCGACATCTTTTGTAACCGTCTTAGAGATAAACAGACAAAGCCGGTTTGGTAAACACAATTTATGAGACGCCAGGCGCATATGCTGCAAATTAACAGCGGCGTTGTGATTAACAAGCATACAGCATGCTAAAAGTAGGCAGAAGGTTGCTGTTTGATTTGTAGAAGATCAGGCAGGAGGACAGGAAGCGAGAGGGAAAAACAGATGCACCAGATATTTAAAAATAGCACCAAAAAAAAAAAAACCAAGGAAAAAACCCGCAGATTTTGCCCCCACCTGAATTAGACTTCTGAAGTGCAAGAATTTACTTTTCTATAAAATCACAACTGACTGTGGATGGATAAGAAATCCTAAGGATTTTTGATTCAAAAACAGTTGGAGAGACACCAACTTCTTTGGTTGGTGTCCTCAAATTAGAGCTGACCAACTTCAAATCTGCCTAGTTGAATCTATTTGTATGCTGGATTTTAATTACCGTATTTTCCGGCGTATAAGACGACTGGGCGTATAAGACGACCCCCAACTTTTCCTATAAAAATATAGGGTTTGGGCTATACTTGCTGTATAAGACGACCCCTCTTCCAACGCACACCAAATAAAAATTAAAAATCATCAACTGGCTCACCCACAATGTAAAAGCAGCTGTGCTAGACCCAAAATGGCCCCTGCAATAAGCAGGAATCTCACACAGCCACAAAAAGCCCCCCAAAAAACAACATTGTGGGTTTACACACACAAAATTCCACATACAGCTTTGTGAGATTTTGTGTGTTTGTGTAGTTAGAGTGAAACACTACAGAAACACATTAAATCTTAGAAAGTTGCACACATTTTATTTTTATTTTTATTTATTTTTATTTTTATTATTTTTATTTTTATATGAAAGCTAAATTTAAAACTTCCTAGCCTAAAACTTAGACCTAGCCTTTAAATGGCTAGGTCTAAAAAAGAACAACTAAAAAACCCCCCAATTAACTATTTTTTTTAAAGCTCCCAAAGGGGGAAAAAAACTTACCCAATAGAACAGGGGTCTCCAACCTTGGCAACTTTAAGACTTGTAGACTTCAACTCCCAGAATTCCTCAGCCAGCTTTGCTTTGCTGGCTGAGTAATTCTGGGAGTTGAAGTCCACAAGTTGCTTGCATCAGCAAGCAACTAAATCTCCCTGCCTGCAATCAAGCAGGCAGGGAGATTTAGTTGCTTGCTGATGCAATGGATTGCAGGCAAGGCAAGGCAAGCGTTGTGGCTAGCAGCTAAGGTAAGCAAGCTGGAGGTGGGGGGGGGGATTTTTGCTACGTACCAATTAGCAGGCAAAAATTAGCAGCTGGGATGGCCAGCGTTGTGTAAAAGAAAAGTTTTTCCCTTTTACACAGCACTTGGCCATCCAAGCTCCGGCGATCTCAGCAGAGTTGCCTGCTAATCTCAGCTGGGATGGCCAGCGTTGTGTAAAAGGAAAGTTTTTTCCTTTTACAGGGGGCTTGCCTGTTACTCAGCTGATTAGCGGCAACTCAGCAGGCAATTCAGCTTGGCTCCTTAGAGCCATTTAAGGCTCGTCAAAGCCTTTCGGGCTGGTCTGCCTGGTTACAGGAGACCGACACCCAGCGTATAAAACGACCCCCAACTTTTGAGAAGATTTTTGTGTGTTAGAAAGTCGTCTTATACGCCGGAAAATACGGTAAGCTAGTTCTGAATCCATGGGTCTTTATTTATATAACCAGTTTTCCCCAAAATAAGACCTCTCCTGATAATAAGCCCAGTCAGGCTTTTGAGGGCATGGCAATAAGGCCAAGCGCTTATTTCAGGGTTCAAAGCAATATAAGACAGGGTCTTATTTTTGGGAAAACACGGTATCTAGCTAGCTAGCTAGCTAGCTAGCTAGCTAGCTGTCTAGCTATATCTACCTACCTATCTACCTACCTACCTATCTCTCTACCTACCTATATATCTATCTACCTACCTACCTACCCGGTTTTCCCCAAAATAAAACCTCTCCTGATAATAAGCCCAATCAGGCTTTTGAGCGCATGGCAATAAAGCCAAGCGCTTATTTTCAGGTTCAAAAAAATATAAGACAGGGTCTTATTTTTAGGAAAACATGGTATCTATCTATCTATCTATCTATCTATCTATCTATCTATCTATCTTTCTTTCTTTCTTTCTTTCTTTCTATTTATCTAGCTAGATAGCTAGCTGTCTAGCTATATCTACCTACCTACCTACCTACTGTCAGTTTCCCCCTGTTTCCCCCAAAATAAGACACCCCCTGATAATAAGCCCAATCGGGCTTTTGAGCGCATGGCAATAAGGCCAAATGCTTATTTTCAGGGTTCAAAAAAATATAAGACAGGGTCTTATTTTTGGGGAAACACGGTATTTACAAATAAGGTTTTTTTTAAAAAAATGCTATTTATTTCCAGAACTTGCAAATGACAGCGACCATCACCTCTGAACATTTTTCCCCTTATTTTTCCCATTTTACAAGCTTCAAATGAGCCAATCATATGATTACAAAGAACTGCAGGAAGAATCAAGTTCATCACACAATCACAATCAACGAGAGGGATCCAGCAGAATTTTCTTGATAATTATTTTTGAAGAACCGGTTGAAATGAAAGTAACTGCAAGCCGGTGAACGTTAAAGTACAAATGGAATAACGCAAAAATAATGCGGCATATTCCATTGGGCATCTTGGATGGAGTGTTGTATAGGCTTCTATAACTTCCATCTGCTAGGCTACCTGTTACAAGAATATTTTTCAGTGTGCTATCAGAGAGGGGAGTGGATGAGAAGGAAGGAAGGGAGGGAGGGAAGGGCTAAAAAAGAACAAAGAAAGGGGAGGAATAGATGGAGTAAGGAGGAGAGGAAGGGAAGGGAAGGGAAGGGAAGGGAGGGAGTGAGGAAGGGAAAGAGAAGCAAGCTAAAAAAGAACAAGGAGAAAGAGAAGGAGGGAAGGAGGAAGGAAGGAAGGAAGGAAAGAAGGAAGGAGCTAAGAAAGCAAAGAAAGAAGAGGAGAGGAAGAGATGGAGGAAGGAGGAGAGGAAAGAAAGGGAGGGAGGGAGGGAGGTGGCAAGGAAGCAAGGAAGGAGCTAAAAAAGAACAAGGAGAGAGAGAAGGAGGAAAGAAGGAAAGAGCCAAAAAAGAACAAAGAAAGTAGAGGGAAGGAAGAGATGGAGGAAGGAGGAGAGGAAGGGAAGAAAGGGAGGGAGGGAGGTGGCAAGGAAGCAAGGAAGGAGCTAAAAAGGAAAAAAGGGGGAGGGAGGGAGGAGTGGAAGGAAGGAAGGAGGGGTGAGCTAAAAAAGAACAAGGAGAAAGAAGGAGGAAGAAAGGAAGGAAGGAAAGATAAAAAAGAACAAAGAAAGAAGAGAGGAGGAAGAGATGGAGGAAGGAGGACAGGAAGGGAAGGGAAGAAAGGGAGGGAGGTGGCAAGGAAGCAAGGAAGGAGCTAAAAAGGAGAAAAAGGGGGAGGGAGGGAGGGAGGGAGGGAGGGAGGAAGGAAGGAAAGAAGGAAGGAAGGAAGGAAGGAAGGAAGGAAGGAAGGAAGGAAGGAAGGAAGGAAAATAGGTTGGTTGATTTTGCAAAAACCTTCAGCGGACACAACCTACTGTCAAAAGCATCAGGTTAAAAATCCAATAAGCAGTTGGTTAGCCACAGCTTTCATGACTGTTTGGCAGTGTGATAGTGTGTGTATGTGTGTGTTTGTGTGAGTACTGGCCAAATGTCAAAATATTTGTCATGGGGGCAAAGGATGGAGCCAAAGGAAGAGGAAGAGGGTTTAATTCCTCGTGTTCACAAATCAATTCCAAACTCCCCTGCCTTTCCAGAAGGCCATTTGTGTTTTTGTTGTTCTCTCGGAGCCTAAATTCACCAAACCTTTGTCGTTCGCCTGTTGTGTCGGCCAACCAAACTGTAATCAAAATGCAAACTATTCCGAGAGGCATAGATGAGAGGGAAGCAAACCATCTCCTCCACAATGTCTAAATAGTCTTCAAAGATCATTGTTGAATGTTCTCTAGCCTGTTTTTGAATGTGAAAGCAGTTTTGGACACCCTGGGAAAATGTTTTGAGTGTGGGGAGCAAACTTCTCTTAGACTCCTAGAAAAGCAGTGGAAACCAAAACCAAAATGATTGATTGATGATGTGCCATCAAGTCATTGTCAATTCTTAGTGACCACATGCATATATTCCCTCCGCAATGATCTGTCTTCAGTTTGATACTTCAGGTCTTCCAGAAGGATGTCCCCATCACCATTATAATTGAATCCATCCCCCTTGGTTATCCTCTTCTTGTCTTTCCTTCCTTCTTTCCCAATATTTGAGACTTTTCCAACAATCTAGGTCTTTGCATAAGGTGTCCAAAGTAGGATAACTTGAGCCTGGCTACTTGTTCCTCTGGAACAAGTTGCAGGAACTGGGTATGTCTAGTTTGATGAAAAGAAGGATGAGGGGAGACATGATAGCGATGTTCCAATATCTCAGGGGCTGCCCCAAAGAAGAGGGAGTCAAGCTCTTCTCCAAAGCACCTGAGGGTAGGACAAGAAGCAATTGATGGAAACTAATCAAGGAGAGAAGCAACTTAGAACTAAGGAGAAATTTCCTGACAGTGAGAACAATTAATCAGTGGAACAACTTGCCTCCAGAGGTTGTGAATGCTTCAACACTGGAAGTTTTCAAGAAGAATTTGGATAACCATTTGTCCAATGTATAGGGTTTCGTGCCTAAGCAGGGGGTTGGACTAGAAGACCTCCAAGGTTCCTTCTGGTTCTGTTACTCTATTTTATTCTAAATGAGAATTCTGGAGACATTTGCTTGATGATCTTTTGGTTTGTTTTGTATTTTATTTATAATCAGACTTATATGCTGCCCTTGTCCGCGAGGACTCAGGGCGGCTCACAACAATAAAAACAGTCCAGATAAAAACTAAAATTCCCATTAAAACCCTTTTCTTTGGCCTTCTACAATATTCTCAGGAGTCTTTCTCCAACACCAAAGTTCAAAAGTGCCCATATTCTACCTCTCCTACATCTTCAAATACCAATGTTCACTTCCATGGAGGATACTATGGTTTGCATAATTCTGATATTTGTAAGATATGGATACATAAAACCTTTAAATATCTTCTCCATGAAATTCACGGCTGCTTTACCAGGTGCCAGTCTGCCATACATTTATTGACTGTCCCAAAGGTGCTTTTTCAAGAGGCACCTGGACTTCCTTTTTTTTCTTTGAAGGCGTTTCGCTTCTCATCCAAGAAGCTTCTTCAGAAGAAGTTGAGAAGCGAAATGTCTTCAGAGATAAACCAAAAAGTCCAGTTGCCTCTTGAAAAAGCACCTTTGGGACAACCATGACCTGGAGGAGTGAGAACCTCCATAGATATCTCCTGACTCTTTCCTCTTTCTCTGGTTGACCATAAAAGGTAGAAGCTCTCCATCACTTATTTACTTATTTATTTATTTTATGCAATTTGTATGCCGCCCCATCTCCGTAGACTCAGGGCGGCTCACAACAAATAAAAAACAAACCCAACGAACATAGAATACATACACAAAGTATGCAAATATATAAATATATAATTTAAAACATATTAAAACCCGCTAAAATAATCCACCCTCTCAGTCCAGGTTGGTGATGTAAACAACCATGTTTTTAATTCGCGGTGGAAGGTGCGAAGGTCAGAAGCCAACCGAAGCCCCAGGGGGAGTTGATTCCAAAGAGTGGGAGCACCCACAGAGAAAGCTGTGCTCCTGGGGGCCGCCAACCTGCATTGTCTAGTTGACGGTACCCGGAGAAGGCCCTCCCTGTGAGAACGTACTGGGCGATGGGATGTCATTGCTGGCTGCAGATGGTCCAACAAATATCCTGGGCCTAAGCCATGTAGGGCTTTATAGGTCATAACCAGCACCTTGAATCTTACCCAGAGGGCAACCGGTAACCAATGCAAGTCGTGCAGGAGGGTGTAACATGGGAGTATCAGGATCCTCCCATTACAACCCGTGTGGCTGCATTCTGCACCAGCTGAAGCCTCCAAGTGGTCCTCAAGGGCAGCCCCAGGTAGAGAACATTACAGTAGTCAAGACGGGAGGTGACTAGCCCATGAGTAACTGTGCGTAGAGCATCTTGATCCAAGTAGGGACACAACTGACACACCAGATGAATCTGGGCATACGCTCCCGCTGGTCACAGTTGTTATATGATCATCTAAACTCAACCATGAATCCAGGAGGACACCCAAGTTGCGTGATCTGTCTACGGGGAGCAAAACTTCACCCCCTATAGCCAGCGATGGAACCTCTCCTTCAGATCGAGATCTCTGCACTGTCAATTTTAAGACTGCATGTTCTACCTGTTGTCTTCTGTATACTTAGTCCCCTTTTCTTCATTGTCTCCTTGATTTTTATTCTTAGGGCTTACAAATATTTTACATTTTCGGTCACCCAGGTAGTTTCATCGGCATAGTAAGAGTTATTGATGTTTCTTCCTCCCTTTTTAAAATCACACTCACCTTCTTCCAGTCTAGCTTCCCTTAAAATATAAATATAAATTGAATGAAGAAAGGGAGGGAGGGAATACAGCCTTGTTGCACTCCTTTGCCAACCTTGAGTTTCATCAAGTTCTTGTAGAACTACAGGCAGAGTTGGGGATGGAGTTAAGCACATCATAAGCTTAGAATCCTTACCGTCCCACAAACTGGTCTAATTCCAACCCCTCTTGAATTTTGTTGACCCTTATCTGGCACTAGTTTAGTATTGAATTGTAATTGACTAGACACTAAACGAGAGTTGGAAGGGACCTTAAAGGTCTTCTTGGCCAACCCCCTGCTTGAACAGGGGACCCTACACCATTTCAGACAAGTCCCCTTCTTAAAAGTCTCCAGTGATGGAGCACCCACAGTTTCTGGTGGCAAGCTCGATTGTTCTCACTGTCAGGAAATGTCTCCTTAGTTCTAGGTTGCTTCTCTCCTTGGTTAGTTTCCACCCATTGTTTCTTGTCTTGACTAAATTCTTGTGTATAGCCTTGAGCCTTAAATCTTTGAACTACAACTTAATGTAGGGTTTTGATCCTTTGCGCCTGGTATTTCTGTATCTACTGTAGCTTCCTGACCTGTATATCAGGTTCTATTGGTTGGAAACACATGGGAGAGGCCTTCATCAAGCAGTGGATAGACAATGACTAAAATGTTGATGGTGAAACCAGTTTCTCACGAAGATCATGAGATGTAGTCACCTTGAATACCAAACATTTAATGAGAAAGTGATGTCGGTATAATCCTAATAAGATTCATCATAATTCTATCCAACGAGCATGCCCAAAAGCTGCTACCCAAAGCAGCTTCTTAATTACCAACAAATAGTGTTTTTTTTAAAAAAAAAAAGAAACAACGATATTTTATCTATGTCCACTCTACTGAAAAGATTTAAATGGACTTTTTAGACTCACACATCTCATTCGTCTTTTATGAAGACCGAGATTTGAATTTCTGCCCCGGGAGAACATCCACTTTCTTTGAAGTTCCATCATTAGTTTTGTTGCCACAAAAATGGAAGCCGACACAACCGTTGTCATTACTCTGACAAAATGCCATATAATTCTTAGTTATACCTTGTGGGGGAAAAGGGAATATATTACGTTGCTGTGAACATTAAACAAAGCACTACAGGAAGCCTGAAGGAATGTCGTTTGTGCTACCGAAGGTGATATAAAGTTAAATAGCAACAAAACAACAGACTAATGTGCCTATATAATAATCTGTTTGTAGGGGGGGTAATTCAAGAACTCTTGATGAATTAGACGTGTTCACCAACAATGTGAAATAATTATCGGTGGTTTCTCTTAAATTCTTTACCTTCCAACGTTTCTCCATAATAATCAGTTCCCAGCTCGATCTATTTGCAACGTTGTTACAGGTGGTTCTCAACTTACAACGGTTTATCGAATGACCGTTCGAAGTCCCAGCAGCACTGAAACAGTGACTTACGACCAGTTTTCACACTCAACAACTGTTGCGGCCTCCCTAGGGTCACGTGATAAAAAATTTAGACGCTTGGCAACTGGTTCTGTAGAAAGTCAGCGCCCACCCACCCACCCACCCACCTTGCTAGAGAATGAAATATTTTGGGGGATATTAAAAAGGCAGAATAAGATAAAATAAGAAAAGATAGAATATTTCCCCTAAAGGAGAAATGATGAAGTATCTTAAGGGAGGAAGAAACCAGTCCCTGTCCCAAACAAAAGATGAAGAGGCGAGCTTTTAGAAATGCAGATTTGGTAATTCATTCAGAAAGACTGGGTCAGACCGAGACTCCAGATAAGCAATACAATTAGGCAAGCGAAAGGTTGACAAGATTAGCTCAGACAAAAATTGAGGACAGCGATGGCTAACCTTTTCCAGACCGAGTGCCCAATGCAGGTGCGCATGCATGTGCATGCACATGTGAGTGCACCCAAACTCCCAAATTGCAATGCATGCACCACCCTGTGCATGCACCCTGCCCATACGCTCCATCCCCTGTACCTGCATGCACAGCCCCCACACGCACCCTGACCTCTCCCCCACATGTGTGCATCCCCCACGTGTACCCCGACCCAGTGGTGAGATCTAAAATTTGTTACTACCAGTTCTGTGGGCGTGGCTTGGTGGTGGGGGTAATGTGGCTGGGTGGGCGTCTTGAAGGTCTTCTTGTCTAACTCTCTGCTCAAGCAGGAGACTTTATATCATTCCAGACAAATGGTTGTCCAATCTCTTCTTGAAAACCTCCAGTGATGGAGCACTCACAACTTCTGATGGCGACTGGTTAATTGTCCCCACTGTTATGAAATTCCTCCTTAATTCCAAGTTGCTTCTCTCCTTCATTAGTTTCCCTCCATTGTTTCTTGTCTTGCCTTCAGATGCTTTGGAGAATAGCTTGACTCCCTCTTCTTTGGGGCAGCCTCTCAAATATTGGAAGACTGCTATCATGTCCCCCTTAGTCCTTCTTTTCTCTAGACTGGCCCTACCAATTCCATACCAATATGTCTTCTCTATATCTTTTAACCTCCAGTACCCTAATCATCCTTGTTCTTCTTCTCTGCACTCTTTCTAAGTTGTAAATTGAGGGTTATCTGTAGAGGTTGCCAGCCCCTCAACAGGCTCTCCTCCAGGCAGTGCTGAAATTAAATTTAAAGGTGTTGGTCACCACCTTTAAAGCACTCCATGGCTTAGGGCCCGGATACTTATGGGACCGCCTTCTGCCACCAATAGCCTCCCACCGACCAACATGCTCTCACAGAGAGGGGCTCCTCAGGGTGCCGTCGGCAATGTAGGCTGGCGACCCCCAGGGGGAGACCCTTCTCTGTGGGGGCACCCGTCCTCTGGAATGAGCTACACCCTGGGATAGTACGATTCCCGATCTCTGTACTTTTCGCCGGGCCCTCAAGACCTTGTTATTTCACCAGGCTGGCCTGGCTGACTAAAAATTCGGACAGGGTATTTTAAATTATGGGGTTTTTAACTAAGAAGGCCAAGATTTGTTTAATTTTGTTTTAAATAGGTTTTAAATTTTGTAGGGTTATTGTCTGTTTATTCACGTCTGTACACCACCCTGAGTCCCTCGGGAGAAGGGCGGTATATAAATCTAATAAATCAAATCAAATCCAAATTGTTAGGATTTGGATTTAATCACTGTTAGGAAGTTTCTCCTTCATTCCAGATTGCTTCTCTCCTTCATTAGTTTCCATCCATTTTTTTCTTATTTTGCCTTCTGGTGCTTTGGAGATAAAAAAAAAATGATTCCTCTCTTCTTTGTGGTAGCCTCCAGTATTTACTGGAATACTACTATCTGGTGGTCCTATCTAGAGGCAGAAAAATGGTATTTCCCAACCAAATTTGATGTCAACAATCTTCTAATTATTCGTACAAAGCCATCAAACAAGCCACAAAAAATAGGGTAGTATCATCCAAGCCAGTGGACGTGACTTGGTGGGCATGGTGTGGCTTGGTGGGCATGGCTTGGTGGGCGTGGCAGGGGAAGGATACTGCAAAATCCCCATTCCCTCCCCACTCCGGGGGGAAGGATATTGCAAAATCTCCATTCCCTCCCCATTCCTGGGGGAAGGATACAGCAAAAACTGCATTCCCACCTCAGTCCAGGGGAAGGATACTGCAAAATCTCCATTCCCACCCCACTCTGGGGCCAGCCAGAGGTGGCATTTGCCGATTCTCCGAACTACTCAAAGTTTCCACTACCGGTTCTCCAGAACCTGTCAGAACCTGCTAAATTTCACCCCTGCTTCCAGGATGTGAAGGAACCAGATATGATGAATGAGGGACATAAGGACCTTCTTATGAAAGTCAATTCCACCACATCTCCAGGCACATGTGTGATTGCGCATTAGCGAGCCGACCGCGCCATTTTAGTGCGATGAGAAATTTAATCATAGCGCCTATAATGAACGAACATCTGTGGCTTCTTCATTGGAAGGCCGCATTGGATGAAAACAGCAGGGGTGCTGTACCCTTTCAAGAGCATTGACCCTGAAAAATTTTTTTTAAGCTGGAGAGAGCTTCAAGGTTTCACCACGGCACATTTTGAAACATTCGCCCTGTGGATCTTTTTAATGCGGTGATAATAAGGACGGGAACTCAATAGCAGCCTCCGAGGAACCTAATGGGACGTTCGGCTGCGCTGATTTAGAATGGGTTCTATCCTGATTATATCCAATATGTGGGAGGGAGCGTACTGCATCCCTTTCGCCTTTGAGCTCCAACCCAGGAGCCCTCAAGCAGTCGCATTCATGACAAACCATTTTATACCAAATTTATATTTCGCTGATAAGGAAATAAAGGGAGACGAGTATAGATCTATTTCAAGCTATTTAGCTCTCATCAGCTAGCCACACCCTTACTCGGATTCGAACTTGGGCTGCCTGGTCAGGCATATGCATATATATTCAGAAATGATTTTCAAAAGAGAGATCGCTGGCTGCATTTTTGATCGCTTGCTTTTCCGGGCTGACGAACCGGTAGCAGCTCAACGGCTCAGCTTGCAAAGGGCACATTTTTGTGCAACCTTTTAAAAAAAGCAAAGTGTCTGAGAAATGTGTGTTATTGCTACTGCAAATAAGCCGCTACGATACACAGAACTAGGCCATGGCAACAAGCAGCAGTTTACCGGGAAACTGCGGTGAAAATCTAGGTGAATCAGCAGGTTCAGACGTTCCCGATACAGATTCCCTTGTGAGGCCTTAAAATTCACATTTCCACAAAATTCAGGGTGCGTTTGGAGTCTCCTTGCCGCCCCTCCCTCCCCCATAATCGCTCCTCCCATTTTCTATCCTGGAAATTGGACATTTGAGTTCTTTTGAAACCAAGGCAGAAGTTGCCTGAACTGAGATTGAGGGAAAGAAAAGAAAAAAGAAAAAGAAAAAGAGAGATTAAACGTAACTCCCCGGAGTCTCCAGTCTTAAAGGATGGGATTGCCAAGGGGGAAAAAAGAAAAAAAAATTAGAAAAGGATAGTCCAGAGAAAAAAGAAACAGGAAATCTTTACTTTGAGAAAAAAGGTTGTTTCTTTAATATAAATGTATATACTAGCTGGACCCCCATGCTTTACTACGAAACAATGTGATCGGGTATGATAAATTGACACTTACAGCTTGAATCCTCCCTTAGCCTCCCCTATTCTCTCCCTCAAGCTGTCCCCACAGAAGCCTCTCCTCTCCCCTTCTCTCCCTCAGCCTTGCCCCACAGAAACGTCTCCTATCCTCTCCCCTTCTCTCCCTCAGGCTTTCTAGCCCCTTCTCTCCATGAGGCTTACCCCACAAAAGACTGACCTATGCTATCCTGTTCTCTCCAGAGTTATTTTCAAGTTGGGTGGGGAAGCAGAACGTCTAACTCATTGGCATCAGAGCATGTTATAATAATATAGGATATACTAATGCTCTGATAGTCATTTCGAAAAATCCTTGGTGACGTTTCGACGAGGTCTCACTCGTCATCTTCAGGCTGGTGCCTTCGGCTTCATGCCTGTGCGAGCAAAGCGTGATCGGAGCTATAAATCTCTATAAATACTGGTGGGGAGGTGTGGGGTGCTGACTTTGTTTCTGTGAGCAGGTTAGTTGCCTGTGTTGTTACATCTTGATTAGTTGATGGAGTTGATGTTTGCAGATTAGTCGGCTGTTTCGTAACATCCTGTGTGGGTGAGGTCCTTGATGTGGGCCCATTAGTCTTTTGTGTTGTAATGACCTGGGTAATGGGCTGGGTAGTTGATGTAATGTCCTGAGTAGATGGCTGTGATGCCACAACCCGGACTTTGGTTTGGCTCCGAGTTTGAAGTCTTGCCATGTGTTCATGGCGTGTGTCAGTTTGCTTTGTGTGGGGATCGGAAGGGGGTGCAGCAGCTGGTGATGCTGCCATGGTCCAGCTTCTGGATGGTGGTTGCATTTCATCTATAGGATAGGTTTGGGTTTGAATCTGGTGAGGATGATTAGTGGTGGTGTCATGTGTTATCTTGGGTCCGGTGTTAATCTTCATGGCTGGAACTCTTCTATTGACTAGGGCTAGTTACTAGATGTCCGGTAGGTGGGAGGTATCATCGCGTTTATTCATGTTATGGGGGTGTTTCTCTATTTCGATGGCTTCCATGATTATTCTCTTGTTGAAGTGTTCAATTCAACAATTTGGTTCCTTCAAAGTCAATTTCGTGTCCTGTTGTTTTAAGGTGCTGGAAAAGGGAGGAAGTTTTTTCTTCTTTTCTGATTGCGTTCTTGTGTTCTGCAGTGCGTGCATTTATTTTCCTATTAGTTTGTCCAATGTATGTGGCGGGGCAGATTTTGCATGGTATTTCATAGACTTAAATATATATATATATATATATATATATATATGTATGTATGTATGTATGTATGTATGTATGTATGTGTATATATATATATATATATATATATATATATATATATATATATATATATATATATATATATAAAGAGCTATATAGTTTATAGCGGAATAAAATTGGGAAGCATTTGCAGAAAAAAAAAATAGAAAAGGAGGGGAGGTTAATGGAATCCGAATGACTGCAGATGTGATAAAGTCGCCCAAGTAGTTCTCTTGTTAGAAAAATTACAGATGATGTGTTTCCATGGAAACTAAGTGTTCTACCTTTCCTCAAGTCTTCCAAAGTGGGGGGGGGGATCAGATTTTTTTTTCCCCCAACCTCCACTCAACTTTGAATGAAATTCTTTCTCTCTGTGGGTAAAAAAAAAAAATCATAATGGGAGAATTCAGATTTTCTGCTGGAACTAAGACTAAAGTCAAGAGAGAGGGAGAAATGAATTCAGAGGTTTTGATTTATAAGGAATCTCTCTGACATGGGACAGAAAATACTGGATTGATTTCAGCTATAGGTACAGGTGGTCCTCGACTTACGACAGTTCACTTCGTGGCCATTCGAAAGTGACAAGGAAAATAGTGACTTATGGCCATTTTTTTACTCCACTTGCAACCCTCCCCTTGATCGCATGTCAAATTGACTCATACTTACGACAGTTTCCAGTATCCTGGGGATGCCATGTCATCTCTTTTGGCCATCTTCTGACAAGCAAAGTCGATGGGAAAGCCAGATTTGCTTAACAACCGAGGTACCAATGTAACAAATGCAGGGATTCTTTTAGCAATAGTGGCAAAAAAGGTTGCATAATGTGGCAAAGCTTAACTGTCTCACTTAGCAACAGAAATTTTGAGCTCAGTTGCGGTCGTTAAATCAAGGACTCCCTGTATAGGACAGGGTGGCTTAGCTGTCCAAAGGCCTCCAAGGAAAGCGGAACATTGTCAGAAAGGGAATATGATTTTTACTGGATTTGGTCCATGCTGGGACCAAATTTTGGATCATTTATCATTGTTATTTCTGCTTAAATTCCTGTCTCAAAAAGGGAACAAAACAGCCCCAAATCCTGCTATTATTGCTCAACTAAAATATAAATTCACTGCGTTGGGAGAACAAGGCACAACCAAATTACTTTGGGGAGACCGAACGACTTGGAGAATTAGGAATGCAATAGATATGTTTACGCCATCGCCTTAGGTCATTCATTGGAATCCGTCTACGATTAGCAAAAGGGACCTGAATGGAGGACCAGAAGGGAGTGAAAGGCAAGTGGTGATTTTTAAGGGACAAGGAGATGGGGGTTCTTAAAAGAGCGTTTGAAGCTAAGATGTCAGCTTGGAATTGGTCAATGAAAGGGGTACTCATATAAATATATTTCATGAAATCTATTTATCTATACATCTATACACCCATCTACTCTATATCTACCTATCTATCTATCTCTATCTATCCATCTATCCATCCACTCTTTATCTATCCATCCATCCATCCATCCATCCATCCATCCATCCATCCATCCATCCATTCATCCAATCTATCTATCTATCTGTCTTTCTGTCTGTCTGTCTGTCTGTCCGTCCATCCATCCATCCATCCACTCTATCTCACTATCTCTCTGTCCATCCATCCATCCACCCTGTCTGTCTGTCTGTCTGTCTGTCTGTCTGTCTGTCTGTCTGTCTATCTATCTATCTATCTATCTATCTATCTATCTATCTATCTATCTATCTATCTATCTTACTATCTCTCTATCCATCCATCCATTCAGTCTATTTTACTATCTTTCTATCCATCCATCCATCCATCCATCACAATTAGACATCGCCCATCTCATCATCTAAGTGATTCTGGTTAACAAATACAAGCCATAAAAGCAAATAAAGGGGCATAATTACAAGCAGAATTAAAGCAGAGTGAACAGCAGAATTAAAAAAAAAAATCAGAGTTCAAAAGGCTAGCTGGTAAGGCTGAGAATTTCTTGGCTATCTGTCTTGACCCCAAACACTGATCTGAACTGAACCAAGGACAGGTTTCTCTATATTTATCTACAAATGCAAATCCTGACAAAGGCATAAGCAGGAGAGACCAAAACTAAACCTGGTAACGTTTGTATCTGTATTTAGCTGCCTTCTACTGTTATACGGACTATGTTGGATGGCACTAAAGTCACCCAAGACAGAGCAATCCAAAGAGGGAGCCAAATGACTTTTAATTTGACTCTTCATCTGCAAGAATGATAAACCTTGGATCATTTAAACCTACAATTTATGTCCTCGCACTGCCACACTCCTGAAGGACTCGGATATAGTAAAAACAACTCACCGGCCGATGTAAATAAAACCAATAAATCGTTGACGATAAGCATGCAATTACAAAGTTATTAACATTTTCAAAATTACCTAGTGTTCTTCTCCGACAGTGATGTCAACCATCAAATGCTCTAGGCAAGATTTCGGTTCCAGAAGGCTTGAAATATAACTAAAGTGTATTAAAATATGAACACCCTCTGAATTTCATCCGGTTCTTACCCCCCCACCCTCAACATTTCTTCATGGTATGCAGATTAGATAAGGTTGGATCTAATTGAATCCATTCATTCATTCAATTGCAGGGTTCTGTAGGTTGAATTGAATTGTATAGATCTGTGATGGTGAACCTATGGCACATGTGCCCAAAGTGGCACATGAAGCCATGTTGCCCGGCACGCATGGTCTTTCCTGTTTGTCTTCCTGGTTTCTGGCAATTAGCTGTCCTTCTTGCACGTGGCAGTGCCGAAAACAGGTGTGTGCATGCACTCCAGGCATCTGATTGTCAGGTGCCCATGCATGTCACAATCTGGAAGCTCGGCTTTTCCAGAGCGTGATCCCTTCATGTACGCAGCAGTGCCAAAACCCGGCATGCACGTATGCGGCTGATTATTGGGTGCGCATGCACATTAGAACCTGTCTGAAATGGTATAAGGTTTCCTGTCTAAGCAGGGGGTTGGACTAGAAGGTCCATTCCAACTCTTCTCTTCTCTTCTCTTCTCTTCTCTTCTCTTCTCTTCTCTTCTCTTCTCTTCTCTTCTCTTCTCTTCTCTTCTCTTCTCTTCTCTTCCCTTCCCTTCCCTTCCCTTCCCTTCCCTTCCCTTCTGCATTCTATTCTATTCTATTCTATTCTATTCTATTCTATTCTATTCTATTCTATTCTATTCTATTCTATTCTATTCTATTCTATTCTATTCTATTCTATTCTTCTATTCCATTCCATTCCATTCCATTCCATTCCATCCTTATTCTATTCCATTCCATTCCATTCCATTCTGCGTTCTATTCTATTCTACTCTACTCTACTCTACTCTACTCTACTCCACTCCACTCCACTCCACTCCACTCCACTCCATTCCATTCTGCGTTCTATTCTATGCTATGCTATGCTATGCCATGCCATGCCATGCCATGCCATGCCATGCCATGCCATGCCATGCCATATTCCATTCCATTCCATTCCATTCCATTCCATTCCATTCTATTTTATGCTATGCTATGCTATGCTATGCTATGCCATGCCATGCCATGACATGACATGCCATGCCATGACATGCCATATTCCATTCCATTCCATTCCATTCCATTCTATTCTATTCCATTCCATTCCATTCCATTCCATTCTATTCTATTTTATGCTATGCTATGCTATGCCATGCCATGCCATGACATGACATGACATGCCATGACATGCCATATTCCATTCCATTCCATTCCATTCTATTCCATTCTATTCTATTCCATTCCATTCCATTCCATTCTCCATTCTCTATTCTATTCCACTCCATTCCATTCCATTCCATTCCATTCCATTCTGCATTCTATTCTACTCCATTCCATTCTCCATTCTCCATTCTCCATTCTCCATTCTCCATTCTCCATTCTCCATTCTATTCTATTCTATTCTATTCTATTCTATTCTATTCTATTCTATTCTATTCTATTCTATTCTATTCTATTCCATTCCATTCCATTCCATTCCATTCTCCATTCTCCATTCTCCATTCTCCATTCTCCATTCTCCATTCTCCATTCTATTCTCCATTTTCCATTCTCTATTCTATTCCACTCCAT